>VZSC01007699.1:150574-165430 GCA_013398225.1 Steatornis caripensis
CAGTGTTACCATTTCGTGGCCACAATTCTTATCAGATAATCAGTCTTGGCACCTCTCAGATATGTGGGCTGCGACCCATGCAGGAGAAGATTTAGGTACATTTCCTGGGTAACAGGAGTTCTGGAGATGGTCAGGGAGCGCCTAATCACTTCAACTCACTGTGATTGCAGCAGGAGTTCCAGGTGCAATCAGGGAGTGCCTAATTGTCCCAACTCGCTGTGCTCATCCCGGGACAAAGAGGTACCGTATTACTTCTTATCTTGGCTCACTGCACCAACAGGCAGGGTCGTAGAGTGCCCAATTATCCCAGCTCTTTGTTCTCATATGGTGCTGGATGATCTGGCATTGCAATGCGGCTTGTTAGTAGGGGGAAGCAGGGTCTACACCACAACAGATGGCAAGTGGAATCACAATTCTAGGAGTTATTTTCTCTGTCCAGAGTTGGAAGTCTTTCACTTTTAGGACCCATCCTTTAAAATTTTGTCTAAGATTTTGTTTTGTTTTGTTTTCCCTAGGTGCTTATGCTATACATGCTATACTGCATGTGCTACACTATGCAAGTTTCACTTTTCCTGTGTTTCTTACTGCTGTGCTTTGTGAAGAAATCATGATCAGCTATCTCAAATTTGATGCCAAATTTTGCTGCATTTGTTCTTATTTGATAACCTAAAAAAAAAAGAATTGTTTATTTTTTGGCTTGAACCTGTATGTGACATCTTCCAAGTTAAAAATGAAAACCACTTTTTTTTGTTAACATATTTGCCAATCTGTATGTTTTTTCTGGATTCATCATTCCGCCTTGTTAAGAAGTTTATATTAAACTAATATCCTTTAGCCTACAGACAAATGTAAAGGAAAGATCTTCCATATTTATAGAAAATATATTAATCTATTTGTATCACATTCACACCATTTCACATAAATATTTTTCTGGAATTTAGTTTTTCAAATTCAGTTAAATAATTAGTAATAAAATACAAATACCACAAGTTTTACCGAAAATATATTTTTTCTTCCACAGAAATAATTTAAGGAAAAATATGTGTGCCAAAATGTGAGGTTGAGTATCTTCACAACTACTTATATTTCCAGAAATAATGATTGTTTGGTGGAAAAATAATTATTTGAATTATAATTTCGAAAGTTTTTTTAAAATATGTAAAAGAGTCTACTGTCTTTAAGCAAAGCTATTGATTTTGTAGGATAATAAACCAAAAGAAACAAAGAGATACAAATAGTTTTCAATAACACAGAATTTACAAATTAGGCTATATTTTTAACATCTGAGTAGAAGTAAGGATCTAGACAAACCAGTCTCAGTACTGTGATAGTTGGCAGCTTTGGACCCATACATCCCATAAGCAAGTGTTTATTTCCCTGCATCACATACATGGAAATTGAGTCAGGACCCAAAAGCAAAGTTTTCTGGCAAATGACCAATTCCATGCAAAAAATGTTTCTGCTACATTACAAATCAGAATGTATTTCTAAGTAAAAGGGTGCAGCAATTCAGGCTGACATTTATATAGCAACAAATCATTCAGTATAGTCACTACAATGTATACTTAGCCTTTTTTAATTTTAGTGAGACCATTGCTGTGCTTTTCATACCTAAGTGATCCAAAGAATGTTCACATTTAGGAACAGATGCCCACACATTCACCATCTTTCTCCCTTTTCTATTTAGCCTGGTCGTTCAGTCTAAAACTGGTTGCAAACTTCAATTCCAGATTTGCGTTTTGCTTCATCAGTTCCATTCTGTGCTATTAAAACTTAGCTTTGGACTTTAACAATGCTTAAAACTGTCAACGTCCTCTGTGTTCAATGTAATGATCTTGCAGTTCCTTTTTATCTGCGTAGCAGAGAATCAGTGCAGCTAGTATCTGCCTCTGGTTTCTGCTCTAAGCTTCACTATACTTATAAGTCTATTATGATTTTCAAAATAATAGATGCACATGACACAAATTATATTTAATTACATTAAATTGACATATTTACTAGCCTATAACTTAAAAAAACCCGCAAAACATCACTTCACTCAGAATTCAAGGTTTCTTATGTGATGTAGCACATGATTGGTAGGGGGTTCTGGTTTCTCAGGCCAGTTTTCTACTATTCATATAATGTTTTTTCATAAGTATACTGGATTTCATGTTATAAAATGTCAGGGTGATTCTTCTTGAGACACTGTCAGTATGTTGCTCTCAAACCTATTACTCTGATGCTTAGAAATTTTAATAAAAGAGAAACACTCACTATATAGCTTTACAATGTCTGTGATAGGAGAATATTTGACAGGAACCAGGAATTAGAGAGTACTGAGTCTGTGAAATATTCTAATTTGTATGGGAAAACCTTCCTCAAGCAAAATGTCTCAGATTTTCTACTAAAAAACAGGCAAGAGAGAGGTGAATTTGAATCCCAAAGAGGCCATCTGTGCCTTCCCTAGCCACACACACTCATTTGAGCCGAATTTCAGTATATATAGCTGCTATAAAACCAGATCATTAGATAACTTTGTATGCACCTCAGCCTGGTATTTACTACTTTAGATATTTGAGAAGCTGTATGGATGGAATACAGCCAGACATACGTTTAAGCAGATTTATCTCCTGCCCTTTTGTGATGAGATCCTTCTTCCGGTATTCTTCAGGGAAAGGAATCTAAATCCACAAGGATGGAGATATAATTGTCCAAAAATCCCACAGGAAAATAGGGAAATGTCATTGGCATATTATTCTGTCTTGACCAGTAAAGTGCAAAGATATCCACAGTAATTTTTATTACAGTAATTTTTATTACAGCTGAGGAGTTTTCTTATTGATAAACTTTTCATCTTCCTTTCAAACCTTGCCAAGTTTCTCACATCATAAGATGATTCTTCATTTTATAGGAAGGAAAGAGAAATTATTTACAAACTACCATATAATGTGTATGGAAATTTAAGATGTACCAAATCAGTTCAGATTCTTCCTCATTTATTATCTATATAAGTTTAAGTATTTTTTTTTTCCTGCCCCAATGATTTTAATTTGGATAGTGTCATGATGTATGTTGCAACTTAATGAACAATTTAATACTTAAAATTATATGGATACTAAAATACTCCTTCAAGCCATGAATAACAAGTAAACATTTTGTGCACCTTGGAATATAAATGTAAATCTAGCATGTCATTTTACCTTTAACTAAGAAGTTATTTTTATTTTTCATGCTAATATGTTCCACTATTTCTATTAAAAACCAGAAAAATTATCATGTCAAATTTTTCCAGTTAATTATCAAGTAGAAATCCTGATGAACAGCATGTATTTTTACATGACCCATGCATAGTTCCATCTACTATGCATGCTTATTTCTATTATCTTCCAAAAACTCTATGAGCAGAAAGCTGCTGCATGCTGGGTTATTGACAGGATTAAAGGAAGAACACAGATAAAAGAAAACAATGTGCTTGGGGAAATAACTCTTTTTGTCCATAAAATATAAATCACGTATTCGTAATTGGAATGTGCTTTGGGATTTCTGTTTCTCTTACAATACATAAATATCATGGTGCTACTGCCTTTCTTGAATAGAAAGGAAAAGAAAAAAGTCTTATGAAAAGATGCGTAAGAATACGTTCTTGATTTTTCATTTAC
The DNA here is from genome assembly GCA_013398225.1 of Steatornis caripensis. NCBI lineage: Eukaryota > Metazoa > Chordata > Aves > Caprimulgiformes > Steatornithidae > Steatornis > Steatornis caripensis. The sequence continues at coordinate 154,216 of VZSC01007699.1, forward strand.
TTTGCCTATGCTATGTGCTACAATATAGCTAAGATACTGTACGTGCCTCTCAAGTCAAATTTTTCAATATCAGAATTTCATAAACTTTTCCAAGTGTCATCAAAGAGGCAGCAGTGCATCTTGCCAGAGACAGATACACACAAAGCCAAGGTAAGGCTGTGCAGACGCTTCCAGAAAAAAAAAAAAAAAACCAAAACCCTTAGTTATTTGTCTCATTTCTCATACAAGTATTTAGCTATTTATTTGTTGACATTGATAAATTAAAATCAAAATTATCTTCTCTGATCATCTAGCAATGGAATTATCACTCAAGCTAATATGGAGTCAGTAACTTCATGGAAGTCATTTGAAGGAATCACTGGGTAAAACGTGAAACAAACAGCCCTAACAGGAGCATCTGGTTCAGGACTATTTTTTCCTGGNCAAAACCCTTAGTTATTTGTCTCATTTCTCATACATGTATTTAGCTATTTATTTGTTGACATTGATAAATTAAAATCAAAATTATCTTCTCTGATCATCTAGCAATGGAATTATCACTCAAGCTAATATGGAGTCAGTAACTTCATGGAAGTCATTTGAAGGAATCACTGGGTAAAACGTGAAACAAACAGCCCTAACAGGAGCATCTGGTTCAGGACTATTTTTTCCTGGGTGCCTTCTATAATCTGTGAGCAAATTTGTCACTATTTTTACTTTCTTTTCTCTTTTACTGGGCAAGTTGTGCATTCTTTTCTGCAGAGCTCAATAGCTCTGAAGACAGCTGCTGCCTCGCCATGTTGGGGACATGGGTAGCCTGCTGAGGAGGGCAATAGGGAGTGTTGGTTTCAATTCTTTCAAACAGAAGAGGGAAATGAACTTGGATCTCACCTATTTCAGGGTAATGTTTCAACTGGTAAAGTATAATGTACAAGCTCTGCAAAGCTATCACTGCCACTCACTGCCTGCTGTGTTTTAGAAGAGTAGGTCGGTCTGAGCTTTCAGTAAAAAGAAAAGGCTCAGCTGCATTCCTTTGAAAGAGGGATCAGAAAGAGATGCAACCATTAGACAAGTAAGTCATAAAGATGGGCAACAATTAAGACTTCAGTATGTCCTTGCTGGATGACTATTAGTAGATCCCCTTTCAGCAGCCTGATTTCTCTGGGGGCTGTTCTGTCACCTATAACATTTTCTGTGTATTATGTATGGATCCTGTGATTCCAACACAGGGCTCTACATTTCAGTCAACTCATATGGAAACAGTAGGCTTTTGAACCCCTAATATTATGGCACTTAAATCTCTATTTAGAAGTAACTCAGGTACCTAACTTTAAGCACTCCTCCCTTATTTTTCTTTTTCTTTCTTTCTGTGTATTTTCTTTCAAATGCACATTTTTAGTGTAGGTTTTGACTGCATGGACATGCTGCAGTTCCAAATTGTTAGAAACTTATCAGTATTTTCATAAAAATAAAATATTACTTTGAGTGCTCTTTATTATAGTTGTAAAAAAATGAGCTTCAGCAGAAATGTGATATATACATATGGCCTGCTTGGCCCAAGGGGAACACTATGTTCAGTAAAACAGTATGTATTTTTTCCTTCACAGAATGTGTTTAGGTATACATGACGAGCTTTTTGAGGTCATCAAAAATGGAAGAATACCAGTGACCAGAATACCTAATTAGTCTATCCACTATAGTTTGCTGATACCTTCAACCTTGACCTAAAACAGTTCAGGTCATTTTCCTAACAAAGCTACCCAGTAGTGCAGAATAATCCCGATTTATTACTGGACACCATAATGGGTGAATTTAATGAACTGTTCACTAGCATCACCAAATATATGTAACCTTGAATACATTTTATATAGGAATCCAAAGCAGAAAAATAACTAGATGAAAATAAAATGCAATATGTCCCCATATCAGATTTTCAGAGACTTTCATACTGAACAAACATTACTTTCACATGTGATTTGGAAAGTAGACTGATGAGAAGAGTGCCTGTTTAATTCCTGGATTAGTAGAAATGGATTCCTAGAAAGTCTGTCTTAACCCTGGAAGAATTCTTCCTGAGAAAAAGAAGGGGAAACAGTAGGCTGTCTTTCTCAGGCTCCCCAGAAGGTTTGGTGTGTGACGATATTTGCAACAAAAACCCTTGTGAAAGTTCTGGGTATTACTGATGAATTTAGGATTCTGCAGGGCAAGGGACTCAGGCAAGCCAGAAAGTCTAAGTTATGCTACAATCCACCCTATCCTTTATGACATACCAAAAAATCCAGAAGAATACAAAGATCAGTTAAGTCTAACTTTGCCTTGTCTTCTCTGTAGCTGCATATTGTCTACATTTTGAGAACATAGACTCACTCAATGTGCTTTGATAATGTAAGATATTACATGAAGAACAGGTTTTTGTTTACCACACTAAAAAAAAAAATCTTATCAGCTCAGATTGACAAAAACAATTAGGCAATTAATATTATTCCGTATACATCTCAATCCTAATCAGGTCTAAAAGAATCATGTACACCCTGCATCACACTTTGACTTTTAGTAATTTGGGTTTATGGCAAATGCTAGGAAAGCCCACGTGTTCAGCTATGCTGTTGACTGTTTCTCCCTACTTCTAATTTTGCAGAAGTCTTTCTATACATATCCAACACAATCCTACTTCTGTCATAAAAGAAGAAACTTGACTGAGATGATTCGATTTTTATTGGCTTAATGTTACCTTCCTGGTTCTCATCAGCACCAGTCTCTTACTATGTCCCCTTTTGTATTTTTCACATTAAGAAATCTCCCAAGGATCATAGTAAGGTACTGGCCAGAGGGGATTAATCAGGAGCAGACAGAATAGAAAAGTCTATGTCAAAGTCTCTTGTGACAGCATGTTATTCCTGAGTTTATTCTGCGACAGTAGAGATGAAGTCTAAAACACAATACAAATAATTGATCTGAAGAAGTTTCTGGCATGTTAAACTAGAGTTTTTCACTGAACTGGTCACTTCCCATGCTCACAGAGAAATATCAGACTTCTAAGACAAGGACAGTCAACATTAACATGACATAATCTTCCTACTCTCTTGTCTTTTGCGTAGTGATATCAAAGAAGCCTGAGACTACAAATAGTTGTGGCATCAGTATTCAGGGTATAAATTCTGTTACAAGAGTCAATAAATAATTCAGGATTACATTTGGAACTCAATCCTTAGCATACCATGCTGTGCTTATCACTCTTTTTTGGTTGTGGTGGTGTGGCAGTAGGGAAGCCTGGTGGCACTTTTTTTGAAGGTTTGCAGGAATCATGACAGTGCTGCTGTGTGGTGAAGCAGAAGGCTTTACCGTACTCTTAGGACTCTGAAAAAATGGCATTTCTTTACACAATTTAATCAATTAACATTGTTCAGAAAATGAGGAAAAACTCAGACTGGACATTGAAAGAAAGGAATTATTAATCATCATAGAAAATGGAGAGTCAGGGTACAATGGCCTGAAGATAACTCAAGGCTAGACCTTGGAATAAGTTTGCACCAATGTGTATATATCAGATGTGATATATGATCTGAGCAAATTAATGCAATATTTCCACCTGCACTGAACTTGTTAAACATAACAGTAGGAAGACTGACAAAATTACTGGTCTTTCAAATTCATGTATGAACATTAAATCCACGCTTTCTCTAGGACTCCATAAGAACTATAACTGTTGAAGCCTGCCAGTACACAGAGAGATGGCATTATTTGAATACAACAGGGTCAAAAGTATATTTTATGTCCTGAAACACATACTAGAACCTTCCTAGAATGAAGTCAGATATCACATTGCTTGGGAATCCTATGAAAGGCTAACAATTGAAACAATTATTAGAAATTACATTCCACAAAAATTGTGACTGCTGATTCAGAGCACTTTGGAAACATCCATAGGGAAGTACTACATGAGGCAAGCCCCAGAGAATTTAAATAAATGAATTGGAAAAAAAGGACAAGGAAAAAAAAGGAAGAATTAAACATTCTCTGCAGAACTCTGTATAACAATAGGTAAGTGTAGAAAGACGACAATGACTATTGGATTTTAAGTTTCTGTTCCAAGACGTCTAAATATCTTCACACAGAGTGCATTGTAAACCAAAAGAAATAGCACTGAAAACAGTGATGACGTGTGTTATAAAATTATATGAGATGGAAGATAATTGTGCCTAATATTTTCATCCTGGTACAGAAGAACTGCTAACAAAGGTTTCTGAGCTAGTTCCAGCAGATGGAGTATATACATGTAGGGTACTATGGGTCCATCACATGGTGGAACCAAAGAACTGACACATTTCTTCAGTGAGAAAATGCTTATGAGTGGAATTTATGTTGAGAAGTAACTGTGGACGTGGTGGACTGTAAAACCTAAGCACCATGTTCACTTAAGATGGTGTATGTCTACACAAGTACAATAATTCTGAGTCTGCAGATAACTAAGGTGAAAGGTGAGAATTTCGTTTGGTTAAGGAGCATAGGAGAAGAGACAGAAATTTTGTTTTCTAGGATTGGGACTCCTGAGTACTTCAACTACCTCAGTGGCAGATATTTTGAAATAATGACAACAAAGTACTACCTTTTTCGATTCCTAGCAGGACTGCATAAATTCTTTCATATTTTCTCATACTGGGTGTCCATGGCAAGGTTTTGGTAGTGGGGGGAATTCAGGGGTTGCCTCTGTGAGCAGAATTCAGGGGCTGGTGTCTACTGGACACAGCCTGACAAAAAGGAGGCCACAGAAAAGTTGGTAGTGCCTCTGTGAAAACGTATTTAAGCAAGAGAAAAAAATGAGTGACAAGTAGAGGAGAACAGGAAAAAAAAAGATTGTGGAAGAGCAGAGGGAACATCAAGGTGAGTGGAGGTGCTTCAAGTGCTGGAGCAGGTATTTCCTGCAGCACATGGAGAGCTTCACACACAGATAGATATATGTAACACAGATGGTGTTTTTTTAATATTGTTCGTCTTTTTGTTTCTCACTATCCAATGCTACAATTAAATATCCATTTTAATTGGCAATACATTATGTCAATTTTCCCCAAGTTGAGTCTATTTTGCCTGTGACAGTAACTGGCAAACATTTTCCCAGTCATCATTTAGACCCACAAACTTTATCGTTCCTGTGGATATTTTCTATTTTCACTCCTCATCCTGCTGAAGGAAGGAGGGAGGGAGGGAGCAGCTGGGTGGCAGTTTGGCTGTTAACCAAGGCTAACCCACCACATCTCTAGACAAATTCAAATCTATACCTGTTTGCATTGCCTAACCATGTAGTTACACTACAAAACCAATGATTTTGTGGTACGTATTTTTATTTGTTTGCAAATTTGATTGCAGTAGAGGATTTTTACTGACTTTAAATGCTAACATATTGTCTAGAGTCACATACGTACTTCACAAGTTTTTAAAAACAAACAAATATTTCATGGAATCTGTCAAAAATTTTTATATAACTCCATCTCTATATGAAATGCAGTATGACTGTAGCTGCTAACAGAATAGAACTTACCTCTGGAGCACTTTGCAGCAACTTGTTGCTTTGTTCCTCCAGTACATTCATCTGGAAATTCTCCAAGATGTCAACCACATCTGTGTGACTGGGGATCTGTCATTGGAAAATATTCAACATACCACAGACAGAAGCTATTTTCCCTGCCAGAAATGCCAGCTCTACTCGATGTATCAACAAGTACACTTTGTCATAAAAAAGTTTTGAAAAAAGAAATAAAAAATATTGATTAAAATGCAGTGAGGGTTACATGTTTGTTGCATAATACCTCTTGGGTTTTAAGAAAAAGATACCAAAGTAAATACTGTTCTCCATTTCACTGATATTTATGGACAGAAGGCATACATCTTCAGGTATATGGATAACTGGCATTAGCACTGAGATAGTAATTGTTGAATTTCATTGTTTAGTAACTAGATTTATACCTATATACATATATATATTAACAATTACTTGAATTAGAAATACAGATATTTTGTGGTAAATCATATAAATCACATTTCTTACACATGTAAATCGTATTTCTTATTCAAAGGAAACACTTTGTTTGTCCAACAGCTAATTACTTGTGTTTAAAAACAATCAAATAGTTTCATTGCAGTATGGGCAGGAAGAGACATGGGTGTGTTAGAACCAGCTATGCAAACCAGAAGGAGAGGGCAGCTGAGTTTATGCCATGTCTAGCTATACAAACCAGATGTTCCCATGGAAGGTAAAGGACATGAATCAAAATTAGTCACTTATTTCATTAAAAACAAAAATTTACAACAACAGTACTTTCATTCTTTCTTAACCCAGTGAGTGTGCTAGCTGCTAGACTATAGAGCATCCTCAAGCAGGGCAGTTTTTGGTCCTTGCTCACAAAGATGTCCTGCTTTAAAGAAAATATTCCAATTCCCATTTGGTCAAAATAAATCTGATTGTATAATGTAGCGGTAAGGGTACAGAAAAAAAAATCTTTTTATGTTGGAAAACTGGATTACTCAAGTGTATTTCATGTTTAACAGTTAGTTGGACAATGTCCGTAATAATATGCTTTAAATTTTGGTTAGCCTTGAAGTGGTCAGTCAGTTGGACTAGGTGATTGTCGTAGGTCCTCTCCAACTGAAATAATTCTAGTCTAGTCTAGTCTAGTCTAGTCTATTCCATTCCATTCCATTCCATTCTGTTCCATACCTGAAGTTGAATTCCTTCTCTCCCTCAGATACACATTGTAAACACAACAACAGGGGTTTTTTATTAACAATACCAAAATTCCAGTGTAAATCTAGTTCAACTTCATAATAAAGACTTTTCTAGTTGTAATTTTCAAAATATCCTGACTACCTGAATATTTCTAAAATTACACTTTTTTTTTCCCCACATAAAATTATTTGCAGAATTTCACTGAGATTTCTGATGAATTTCAGGCTGACCAAAAATTAATTTATTGGAAAGTGAGCTATTAATCAAAAAATATTCATCCAACCATGCTGATAATGAAGACCTTAACTGACATATATTCTCAAAAACTCTTGAAGACAACAGTTTTCAAGTCTCACAAAATATTACACTGTCTTTATTTTTCAGTGCCAGTTACATTTTTTTTTCTTAGAAGTCACCTTCTACATTTTTAATTGTTTTTAAAAATTGTTTACTAGTGCACAGCTGTCTTCATTTCGTGTTGCTGGAATAATGTGTAATAGGCCTGCTGATGCTAAATGAACTGATGGTTTCATACATCCAGTTGTCACTATTAGTAAGTCACAAATTGCCAACTGTTAGCACATCATAAAATCCCAGAGAGATATACTATGCTAAGTACAGTCAAATAGCTCTGGTATCTAAGATACCAATGTGTAGTAACTTTTGGCAGACACTAACTGTTTAATAGCTCTCAAAAATCCCAATAATTATTACTTAGACTGTTATCACAATCGATATCCTTGCTGGCAGGGAAAAGAAGCCAAAACTGAAGTAGACATGGAATCCAAACTAACCCCACATTCTCCAAGTATAAAGTCAACTCAAACTGGAAAACATTGGAAGTTTTCCCTGCTGCTGTCCTTTTTCTGTATAAACACAAGTTCTCACTTTTTAAGGCTTTACCAGTCACTTTTTAGGAGCATTAATTTATCTTTAAATTAAACTCAGAGAAAATGGGACTTATTGTTATGTGATAACATTTAGAGGAGCATCTTGATTGTGTTACTAAAGACAGATGATTTAATGACTGTCATTATCAAAGAATCTCAGTATTTGACAGTCACTTTCTAAATGATGCTGAGCAAAAACAACCTGCCCTTACTCTGTTACAGTCTGAACAACCAAAGTGACTCAGTATTTTAATTCTGGGGCCACCCACTTCTCTCTGTTTCATTGGTTTAAAAATAAACAAGAAAGTAAAACCATCATAAGAAACATGGCATACAATTATCCTAATCCATGTCCAAATGTAGTGTTCTGTGCCACACAGAATGTGGCTTCTTAACAGATGCCATAGGTCTGTATCTGACAGGAAAGTAAACTGTAAAGGAGTATGTATGATCACACTGAATCCCTAAAATTTGTATACATATGTGACAGTAGATTGAAACTGGACAGTCATTCATCCTGCCTCTCTAAAGGAGTCAGTTCTTACCATATCAAGGTTCTCTGAACATCTTAGGAAGTAGCTCCTGAAACTTCACAGTATTTAATATGTCATAGTAAGATAAAAAGATTTGAGATGGTTCATTTCAGGCTGACTGAAGTGTGGGGTGTTGTGGAGCTGTTTCATGAGCTGTCCAATCATCCATCCTACAGGGACAGCAATCTGTTGTTGATGCGGTTTGAAGCAGCAGTGCTGTTGGCATCCATTTTTAATCTGTGACCACATAAATCTGAGGTCTTAAGCTTCACTCATTAGAGGTTATGCTGCTCTCTAACTACACTGGCATTGAAGGTGCTTAGAAAAAAAATGCTCAGATGTGCACAATTATTTCTCATCAAGACAAGCTCATAATTTTTGTAACTCCATTATATCCAAGGGAATCATGCCTGCAAGTAATTTGTCTATTCCATTCAGTGCAATTCAAGGTCTAAAGAACTACAAAGACAAGGTGGAAATTATGTATACTGGGGTTGACTGATGGCTGAATTTAACAAGAGAAAAAGGACAAAGAATATGAGTCCTAATCAAGCTGAAAACAATTTATTTTTAAGGATAAGTGATGGAAACTCTTCAAGCAAATAAATTTATATAATACTTAAAAGCTGTTCTAAGAATGGGGACAGTGAGGCAGGAAGAATTATTGGTATTTAAGTCTCCAAGTGTATTATCTGAAGACAACTGCAAGAGAACAGAGACATTCAGAAGTATTTACAGGTGGATTTTCACTAACTTTAATTTTACACTTGGAAGTATATAACTAAAGTATAACCATTACCAGTAAGGGAGTGAGCACCTGGAGCTATTACTCTCAGGATGTACACACCTGGCTTGAGCATTAACTCGGAGTCTTTAGAGAAACTGCACAATAGCTAGTGCAGACATCAGGGAAGTCCCTTCTCCATCACACTGGCACCCCTGTTGCCAGTATGAAACTGGAAGGGGAAGGAGAACATAATGTTCACCAACATTACACCAGTATTACACCAGTAAGAAGCCCCTCCAGCAAAGGAATTATTTCCTGTCTAGTTTTCACCCTCCTGAGACCTTTCAAGCAATATATAAACGACAAAACTGGGTTAGATGCTTTACAGACCATGCTCTCAGCATGAGAAAACATACTGTTTGACTCAACTTCTCTCATTTAGCATAAAATGCTAGTCAAGTAGGGCAGTCTATTATTTTCACAGAAGTCAGAAACTGTAGTTAAACTGTGAGCTTTTGTGAACGGCTTTGTCTTTGCTGTTGTTTTAGCTTGAAACAATTAGCTGTCATTCAAATATACTGTTGTGTGTTTTATGATTAGACAACAGCATGGACTCTAGCTACAGAAAAACGCCTTATGCTTTTTAAAAAATCATTTAGTTATTGAAAGAAAATGACCAATTTTCTACATAATTCTTGCAATGTAGCAGAGATTTTAATAAAGAATAATATTCTACAAAATGGAGTAAAAAATTTCCTTCCTACACAATTCTACAGGCTTTTCCCCCATTTAATTGCATGAGACTTCTCCACAAGGCCATATTTGGCTTAGCTTTATAACATCATTTGGATAATTACCTTTATTTATGGTACTGTTTAGAGTGCTGCAGAACTGCTGGAGACTGGTCTCTGGAGATTGTAGGGTTGTCAGGCATTGTGACTATCTCTTATCTTTATTTTTCTTGCTATTCTGTTAAATCATTCCTCTGTGGAATAACTTCACAGCTTCCATGCCACAGTGGTATTTCACAATGCTGTTAAAATGCTAACACATCACTGGAATGTCATGTCAGAAGACGTATTACATATACATAGCAGGGTCAGTTTGAGTTCTATCCATGTAACATATTTTTTTGCTGGATAATCATTAAGTACATGGTTATGGATTGCAGTTATGAGTTCTTTTAATGATGTGATTTTTATTATGTCTAATTTGCATCTCAGTCCCAATGTTATTTGTTCAGTCTCTCAAAAATATTAGTGTCTGGAAAAGATGGAACTGCACACAACATTTTGCAGGTGAACGGCTGATTGAAAGAATGTGACAGTAGACCCTGAGGCATCAACAGAAAGACATGTGTTCATGCATGTTGAGTACTCACTTGATTTAATATTAATTTCCTACTCAGTTAGTGTTAGAAACAGCAGCCTATGCCACAGTGTCACTGGGAGTAGATGGTTCTCCTATGCTTTCAGAACAAGTGTCTATGCACATTTCAGTCAATGTCTGTCTGCATAGGGACAGAAGAAAGGGTTAAAAAAGTATTTCATTTCAGTCATGCAACTTCTTTCAGCCATAGAAACTATTAGGTGCTTTTAAACAAGCTTTTGCTGAAGTATCAGTGTGTCTTCTTCTGCCTGTCTGTTATCTATCTATCTATCTATTGATCTATCTGTAGAATCATAGATTCATAGAATTATTTAGGTTGAAAAAGAACTTTAAGATCATCAAGTCCAACCATTAACCTAGGACTGCCAAGTCCAACACTAAACCACGTCCCTGAGCATCACGTCTATACATCTTTTAAATATGTCCAGGAACAATGACTCAACCACTTCCCTGGGCAGCCTATTGTAATGCTTGACAACCCTTTTGGTGAAGAAATTTTTCCTAGTATCCAATACAAACCTCCCCTGGCACAACTTGAGGCCATTTCTTCTTGTCCCATCACTTGTTACTTGGGAAAAGAGACCAACACCCTCCTCGCTATAACCTCCTTTCAGGTAGTTGTAGAGAGTGATAAGGTCTCCCCTCAGCCTCTTTTTCTCTAGACTAAACAACCCCAGTTCCCTCAGCTGCTCCTCGCAAGACTTGTGCTCTAGACCCTTCACCTTTGTTGCCCTTCTTTGGACACGCTTGAGCACCTCAATGTCTCTCTTGTAGTGAGGGGCCCAAAACTGAATACAGTATTCAAGGTGCAACCTCACCAGTGCTGAGTATAGGGGGACAATCCCTTCCCTAGTCCTGCTGGCCCCACTCTTTTTGATACAAGCCAGGATGCCGTTGGCCTTCTTGGCCACCTGGGCATGCTGTCCACAATATGCAGCTGGCTGTTGATCAATACCTCCACGTCCTTTTCTGCCAG
>VZSC01007700.1:0-11713 GCA_013398225.1 Steatornis caripensis
CCTGAATCCAGTTCCCGTCTGCTGCTGAGTCCAGTGCAGGACTTTCCCAGGGCGCGTCCCGCAGCGTCCGGGTGACGTGATCACCACGGGGGGAGCCCGATATTGGGTTTGTATAGATTTCATCATTTTTCTATTACTATTTTATACCTTTTTATTATTGTTACATTAAAGCTGTTTCAACTTTTCCAACCCGTAAGCCTCTTTCCATTTTGTCTGTCCCTTCCCCTTCTGGGGAGGGAGGGCGCTAACGAAGAGCATCTGTTGTCCATTTAACAGCCAGCCCAGCCTTGAATCGTGACAGCACGTCATGTTCCTTCTAACAAGACTGTGAACTACGCAGTGAGCTTCAGGAGTTACTCTAAAGACACAGTGTCCCCCTCTCCTCTCTTCTCCCCCCAGTGCGAGTTCTGCAGTAAGTACAACAGGATTAAACACAGATGTAAAGTCCTCTGCTGCCAGTCCAGCACTGGACATCCTACACGCTGCGAGGCCAATGAACTGCCACGTTAACACAAACGGGCAGTGCTTTAGTCTGCCCATTCCCAGCAACGGGACGCTCTGTCTGCCAGACACAAGCCAGTGAGCTGTGCATCCATAAAGCAGGGTCCTTTAGCCTTGGAGGAAGTTTAGCTCTGTCCTCCTAACACAAGGCACCCTCTAATTGTGCCCTGCACTGGTGTTCCTGCCCACATTACAGGCAGCAGAGCAAAGGAAGGTTTCCATCACCGGCTGACAGGCAATCCCCATCATCTCAAAGTAACAGGTGAAGTGCTTCTCTGGATGTTAAATCCACATCGTGATGTCAGGTTCTCTGCGCAGGAGGAGCCGCGAGCTTCCTAAAAGGACAACCGCTCTTTCTTACACAGTACAGCATCAGAAGCCTTATGCAACTCAAACCACGTTTCCTTCAGCCACCCTGACGATCTTCCTCACAGCTCAAGCCTTCTTCCCCTTAGGTCNCAGGTTCTTTGCGCAGGAGGAGCCGCGAGCTTCCTAAAAGGACAACCGCTCTTTCTTACACAGTACAGCATCAGAAGCCTTATGCAACTCAAACCACGTTTCCTTCAGCCACCCTGACGATCTTCCTCACAGCTCAAGCCTTCTTCCCCTTAGGTCACTTCCTGTTTTCTTCTCCTGGATCTCACATCACTTATCTCTCAGTCCACTTCCACTCTGGTATGTGCACTTTGAAGCGTGCCAGATGGAAGCACTCCAACAGGCGTATCACAGGATCACAGAATGGCTGAGGTTGGAAGGGACCTCTGGAGGTCAGCTGCTCCAGCCTCGCTGCTCAAGCAGGGTCGCCTAGAGCCGGTTGCTCAGGACCATGTCCGGACAGCTTCTGAACATTTCCAAGAATGGAAACTCTACGACATCCCTGGGCACTCTGTGCCAGTGCTCAGTCACCCTCACTGCAATAAAGTGTTTCATCACATTCAAAGAGAGCTTCCTGTGTTTCAGTTTGCGCCCGTTGCCTCTTGTCCTGTCAAGGGGCATCACTGAAAAGAGCCTCGCCCTGTCTTCTTCACATCCTCCCTTCAGATGCTTACACGCTGATAAGATGCCCCCCAGCATCTGCAGCGCCATCAGGTAAAACGTAGTATTTGTGCTGTTCATTTGCACCTACTGCCTCGAGTGAATAGGCAACAACGCAGAATAACATCAGGTAATGGAGTGGGATCTTTCTACGTTTAGAGATGTAGGTATCAAAAGCTAAGAAGCTCTTAAAATTGCTTACGGTTCAAGCTTTTGACTCTGCACGCAGGTCAGTTCCTTCCCCACTGTGAGGCAAACTCACCCCGACCCTTCGATAAACTTTGACAGAGACCGGGACAGTTTTGGTTAAACAGCAACTAAAGCTACCAACACTGTGTTAAAGAAAGGTGACGACAATTGGAATTGAGTCTGTGTAAATGCTGGACGTGGAAAATGTGCAAATGCCTGTTTGGAAAATGTTTATTTATTAACGATAGCTTTAGAAGATTTACTCCCATTTGCAAACGGAGCCCGTTGTAGACATGAGATTGGACCTAAGACCTCTCGATCACCATCCACGTCCTTCCAGCTGCTCCCACTCCCCACAGTTTGCATCTTTTTAACAACTAAGGTTCTCACAAGCACCAGCACTGCCGTATGCTCGTCAAAACTGCACCATCGAGATTTCCAAGGTCAATGCAGTGCAATGCATGATCTCCAAGCTGAGCGCCGTGCAACGGACCACAGGGATGCCTCCCCTATCTGCCTATCTTGCTATTATCAGTAACACCTTTATCTTATTTTGCGTTAGTTCATTTTCACTTTACCAAGCTAGACTTGTGTTTATAACTGAAAACTAATTAAAGACATTTTGATTTATGTCTGTAAGAAATCCAGTCTCTCCCCCTTGAGCATTATAATTTTCCAGCTTAATTGAATACTACATTGTGTTTATGATGCAGTTTTAAGAATCCCTAAAAACAAACTCGAAAGGCTCTTTTGGTTACTTCCGAATTTCTTTCGCAAAAGGCAGTGTTTTATCTATGGAGAAGCCCGGAGTTCCTGTCAATTGTAATAAAATTCAAATGCTTCTTAATAACTGGAGTGAAGTCAAAAGGAGCCACAACAATGAGGAATTAGAGATTAGCAGCAGTAATCATGGACGAACAGAAACAATAACCTATTAACTGGTGTCTTGGCGGCCCTTGCAGACGCTTAGGAAGCTGTATGTAACTGAAGCTGGCATATAGACTTGTCCTTCTTAATGAAATCCTTGTATTGCCAGGAAGAGACCTCGCGCTTTCCCTTTCTGTGAGAATATAGACTGCTAATCACCGGCATTTAGTTAAGTTTCACAATCAGGAGAACATTTAATGCTAAAGAACTACAAATTAGTTACTTTGAAAAAAAACCAAACCCAAACCAGTTTAGCCCCGCAGCTTTACCACTAACAGTCACAGAGATGTAAACCCTTGCTCTGTAAGCAAATTATTTTGTTGTGCGAGTTTGTTTCCAGAGTAGGTAGATATCACACCATTAAGATATGGCATGTTCAACTAATTAAATCACTATTAATAGAGCGAACACTAACACATCAGCTTCAGCAAAGCAGCTGCAGGGAGTGTTTGGAAGGGTGACCCCTTCTGAGGATGCCCACCGGTATCGGTCCTTTCCAGCTTACAGCACAGGGCAATTATTGTAGGAGGGAAGCTGTTGCCATCGCGGAGTGTCCACTGCAATGCGGGGAACACTTCTGTCACTTGACAGCAACGGAGCGTCTGCCCTTCTTTCATTCCCCAAGAAAGGAGGCGGCANCTAACAGTCACAGAGATGTAAATCCTTGCTCTGTAAGCAAATTATTTTGTTGTGCGAGTTTGTTTCCAGAGTAGGTAGATATCACACCATTAAGATATGGCATGTTCAACTAATTAAATCACTATTAATAGAGCGAACACTAACACATCAGCTTCAGCAAAGCAGCTGCAGGGAGTGTTTGGAAGGGTGACCCCTTCTGAGGATGCCCACCGGTATCGGTCCTTTCCAGCTTACAGCACAGGGCAATTATTGTAGGAGGGAAGCTGTTGCCATCGCGGAGTGTCCACTGCAATGCGGGGAACACTTCTGTCACTTGACAGCAACGGAGCGTCTGCCCTTCTTTCATTCCCCAAGAAAGGAGGCGGCAGATGTTTGATGAATAGATATGGCCAGCGCCCTTAGCCACGTCAGCAACCCACAGCCAAATAATTCACTGCAAAACTCTAGCTACCTGTGCGAAACAGGGTACCTGTTCGCTAATGCAGCTGATATGGAGAAGAAAGACCGTGCAGAATTTAACCCTTCAAAAATTAACATTCCTTGGAAATGAAACTGGGGGTAATTGTTAACATTTACCCTCAATAATTCTAGAAAGGGACCCAGCACCAGCACAATATCCTGCAGAATATCTGTGCCAGAGTTGACAGGCTAGCAGCCTAAAATCTGTAGAGCAGAGCAGTATATGATGTAAATGTTGTCCATCATAAAAATCAATGGTTCTTTTGCTAAGTGGTCAATATTTATTTAGCTTTAGCATTGTTTAATTCAATGCATCGATTAAAGATAGTGTAATGCCTGATTTGGTCCCAAGCTGCTGTTTCTGTTTGTCGTTACCTCATCTGTTTGGTATCACTCATGTCTTTAAGTCTCTGCTCTTTTGTTCCCTTGCATAACTCAAGGACAGGAGTAATTGACGTGAAACTTTTAAAAATTAATTTCACCGCATATGCCACTAACAGAGAGTGCAAGTCCTCAGAATCATTTATAACTTCACGGTGATTGGCCCTGACAAAACAATACCTTAAAAACTCCCGAAAGTAAATTATGGTCCAGGCAAATGGCTGAATGTGAGCCGGGCTCAAGGCTTGGAGCGCAGCCAGGCAAAAACAAAGTAATGTGCTTTTGATATTAATAACAGAGATGATATTGATCTGTAAGCCAGTGTCACTTCTACGCTCAGGCAAGGAGATTGCTTCAGGCATTTAGTCCACTGAAAGCCACTTTCCATATAGGCCATTTAATTCTAGGAGTCTTTAATTACATGAAATGGAACCCAGATAAAGGGCCAGATACCTATTTACTCATCTTAGATGTGGGCTGTGATTCAGGAAGCTGTCAAAAAGGTATATAACTCAATTCTTAGATTTCAAAATGCAGCCGTCTTTTTATATGTTTATTTCATCTGTGCATTTCTTTGGCTCAGAGCCTGCTGGGAATTTGTAGGTACATGGACTCAAATTATAGGATGATATTTTTCAAAAGACCTGAAGCTAATCGTTTTGGGGTTTTTTTAATTCCTTTTTATTAATTTTTTTTTTTTTACACAACAAAAGCAGCAACTCAGATAAGAGGGTCAACATCTCTTACCAAAACACAGGATACACTAGAAAAGTGACCGTACAGCTCTACAGTTTGAAAATACCCCGTCACGCGTGTGTTTGCACACACCTAAGAATGTACTTCTTACCCTCAAACAAAAGCGATCAGATTTGCATAAATAAATTACTTGCCTTAAATCTACTAGAAGAGGTAGTCCCTTAAATGGTTTTCCCCAGGGAAGGATACTGAGGAGTGCCAGGGATTGTCTGCATTCTTGCTACGTCCTTACCTCCCAGCGGACAGAATTTTCTAGGGCTGAGGGAAAGGGAAGTGGAGGGCATATGGGTCTGCATAAGGAGGAAACCAGGGTCACCAATGCTGATGAAGGCCTGCTGCAAAACTACACTTCTATTTGACTGCTACCTATATACATGACCCTGATCAAACACCCCTCTCTCTAAGGCTGGAGTACCTCATTTTCTGTGCATGAATTTATTACCAACAGACTGAAGTAACCATTTTAATATATTGTTATATGTCTTACACAAAAGCTATCTGAGGGGTTCAAATCTCTGCGCTTGTCTTTAACCAAGCTAATTTGGGAAGTTCACGTTGTTCTCTCTCTCCTGTCCAAGGGGCATGAGTACAACTTTCCGCAGTCATTTCCACCCTCATTTTTCATTCCTCACGCCCCTCATGGGAGAATTCGCCTGTGACACGCTCCCTTGCCAGCCTGGGAGGACACCATTCTGACAGCATGTATATACCAGTAACCGGGCAGGGGGCCATGCAGGGACTAGGTGCTGCTTCTACAACATGAAAGATACGTTTGTAAAATAACAGATACAATTTGAAGGCACCTCTCCACATAAAGCAGCAGGACGAAGAGAATACCAGCAATCTCCCCGAGCCCCAGAGGAATGCACATGTATCACCAGCACAGCGGACACAGAAGCTGATTGTATTTCATTAGCCTTCAAAAAGGTTTGCTGCCTCGGAGGCAATTCTCAAAATGGACGGAAATGCCCGTTTTGCCATGCTCTGCCATGAGACAATCCCTAGAACTCGTAAGAGCTGGGTAAAGGGAGACGGGAATTTAGGATCACTCTGTCATCTCTGAAAAAAATGCACAGCACCAACATTAGAAGAGCCACGCTAGGGATCCACGCAGACCAATATTTAGTTTCCAACAGAGAGGCAGCACAGTCACAAAGACGGCTTTCCCAAGGTGAGCGCTCACACTCCAGGTGTGCTAACCCCTTCAGTTTGCCCGGACGCAACAAACTTGACTGCCTTACTCGTCAGAGCAGGGCACTGCACTCCCACGAACACACAGGTACATAATGCTAAAAAACCTCAAAATTTCACTTGGTAAAGACAATCTCCAGCCTTATTCCAACAGACTACTGTGCTTTCAGAAAGCTCTTTAAACCTTTGCTTGTGGTGTCTAACAGGTCCGCTACAAACACTGCCTTGAGAACCAGTTCGGGCGCAGCCACGCGCCAGGTCAGTGACTCCATCAACCACTTACTTCACTGCGCTTTGCCGTCAGCTTTTCTCCTCGTCACAAAGCAGAAAGCTGCCCCATGTTTTAGCCCCCTCTCAATTCCCACATTACACCCCACCATTTAAACTCACCTGTACGAAACCCAAATATCTGGGCTTTAAGAGCGGATTTAATTCAGTACAAACAAGGGAGTGAAGTGTCGCAGACGAACCCAAGCACAGGCTGCAAAACTTCTGCCCATCAGGCAACCTCTGCTGTTCCAGCCATGCTTCTGCCACAACCAAATTTCAGCTTTAACTAAAATAACAATCAACATAATTTACCTCAGAAGACTGAAGACTTGTGCTCCTATTAACAGTTAATTCCGCCTCCTATTAACAGTTAATTCCGCCTCTAAGCAGACGCTGAGCTCCAAGCTCAAAAGCAGCAACAACTTCTATATCGAGTACATGACAACACTTGACAAAAGCAGGGGCAAGACAGAAAGGGAAGCAGGTGGTCAGCGATGCTTACCTAGCACACTCCATCCGGAGCTCCTGAATCAATACACGGGCGTCACAAGAGATCACGTGCTCAATGCCAAAGTGTTGCCACATTGTCGCGCCGTTAAACAATCCACGAACTTCTATATCACACACATAACTTCTGCCTAGCTGTGAGGAACAAGTTGGCTTGCTTTATCACGGATGTGAAATGAGCTGATCGCTACACGCAGCTGTAGCCTTCAACAGTCCTGTGCACAAAACCCACAGGATATTGCAAAAATTCTTCACCATCCTTGTGTTTCGCGATGCCAATGTTGATGCCTGAGGATGTCAATGAACAGGGCGCTTTATCCTCATCATTTTAGAGTCAGACTTTGTGTAATCGTGCATCATAAAGTAGCTTAATAGAGCAGGAAAAAAACTGATCTAAAAAGTATGAAGTTCACAGAGGTCTCAGATGCTGCATCAGCAGCGCAAGCCGAGAGCAGATGCAAACTGCATTCGAGGCGACAAGCTGAGTTCTTAAAACTTGACAGAGTCCTCTGACGGTGTGAAAAAAAGATTAATAAAGGTTTACATTGCTGCTGACTTTCCCTGGATGATGATACTTTTGGGGCTTTTTTTCTTTTTTTCTACAAAAAGCAAAAGAGCAAAGCAAAACACACACCCCTCCCACTATTATGCTACTTTCTACATCACCTCCTTGCTGAAAGGACAGAGCAGACCTAGAGAAGCACAAGAAAGCGGCCAAGATGTGGAAGCGGTACGGAATAATACCTCCCCTCTTTATGAGATTAAACAGATTAGGAAACTTAGGTTGCAGCAATGAACAACTGAGGACAACGACAGGCGTCTGTAAATCAGTTTGGAGAAAATGGATGACTATTTACCATTATCCCAATACAAAAGCTAGGTACCTTCCCCTCTACCCATCCAAAACATTCAGGGAGAGCATTTGGGAGAAGACGCATTTTTTTACTGCAGCGTATTATCAGTTTGGGAAACACATTGCCACGTGCTGTCATGGAGGCAGTAATTACAAAGAGCTACTACGATGGGATCACACAAACTCACACTATTTTCCACATACAACTTGATGCCAGGGAATCCCACCAGCCAGAGCGTGTAAGAAGGAAAAGACTACTCTGTAATTAAAATCATACAATCATTTAGGGAGGAAAGGACCTTAAGAGGTCATCTGGTCCTAGTTCTGCTCGAAGCAGAGCTAATTTCCAAGTTGGATTGTTTTGCTCAGGGCTTTATGCAGGCAGCCTTGCCCAACCTTGCCCTGCATCTATCGCGTTTCCCTGGCATCCGCTTGCTGCAGACATCAAAAGTAACACACTGGCTTAGACGGCTTCTGCCTTTCACCAGCTGCGGTGATTCTAGATGGAAAGCTTTTAGCTCCTCAATCAGTGCAGAGAGTAAGTTCAGCTCTTGAAGAATGGGAAAAAAAAGGGTCCGCCACTTGACAGATTAAAGGACTTAAAATTGTAAATCTTGCCGTGTGGTGGTAGAATATTATCGTCTTTCTGTACATATTTGGGGTCAGAGAGAAGAAAACAGGAGCAATCGAGATCACAAAGCAATGACTAAGTGGTTTGGTTGGTGAATTCAGACATTAGAGAGGCTGCAAGAAAGGGAGGCCATTGATTCGTGTGGAGGGCACCCCCGCTGCATTTCTCCAATGGGTACGTTGGTACAAAATGAGCAAAACACCAAAAGGCAAACGTGTCTGAAAACAGCAAAGAACAAAAACGCTGTTTTGCAAATGCTACCAGCCAAGCATCCACACATATACTCTCCGCAGTCAACATTCATTCAATTTAATAAGAGTAGTTGGGAAGGAGAAAGGTAAAAAGGATTTGGTGCTGTGCCAGCATACATTTTCCCTCTGTAATCTGTCATGTTTCTCTCTTAATTTCAGTAAATAAACAAGACTGGCCATCTGCCTATTTTGGGCGAGGTGTTTGCATGCCCTCTTCCATTCTCTCCTGGTTTTTGACTGGAAACCTCCCAAACGAAAGAGTTAACTCACTTTCTATATTAAATATTTACATAAAAATGTTCAGGAAGGTGTGTGTAAATTATAAATAATGTAAGGCAGGACTGGTCTCGGTTAGAGCTAAGAGACCCAAATTGTATCATCATAATACATTATTCACATATAATGCATCTATTCTCCTCCATTAGTGTTACTAGAAAAAGCCCCTGAGTGCTTAACTTGAATTTGGAAGAGTGTAATAAATGTGAGACAAACAAATTGCAGTGGGGATGCATCCGTAGTTAAACAAGTGTAAATTAGAGCTCAGCCTAATTCATCCAAACTACACGTAGGACAAACACGACGCTCTCCAGAAACAAGAGATCAGTTACAAACCGCAAAAAACCAAGACATAATAAATCCAAATTATTTTGTGTAGTCCTCCTCCCACTGCCCCCCCCCCCCAAAAAAAAAGGTTTCCATGGAGAACAGCATTCTGCTGAACGCTGTCCAGCAAAGTTACACTTAAATAACCTTCATGTTGTGACACAAAATAACAAATGTAGAAAATACAGAATTAAACTTACTCTTGCTCCTAACACCCAGTTTGTGTGCACGGTTTATTGACACAAGAACAGAAACATGCTCCGAGTCCTTTCCTACTGCTGGCCTATGCTATACAGCTCATACCAGATCAACGCGTTTTAAAATAAGTGACTCCGAAAAAGGCTATTGTTCCTCCTTTTTAATATAAACCACAAATATACGTATCAAAATGTGAAAGTACCACGAGTTGGCTACAGCGCGTAGGTATTTTCTCAGGAGTGTATCTGCTCACGCCTGGTTTATACCCATTTATCTTCGCGCTTCTATTTCCTGTAAGCTTTAATACACAGCTTCTACCTCATTTCTCCTCCCGCCCTCAAGACGGACAGAAATTCCAACCCCCCTCCCACCAGCGGGCTCAGTTCCTGCAGTTTGTACCAGTTCGGGATCCTCCAAACGATCCCATAATTCTGAGATCCTCCAACTTGGCGTGGTGTCACCGAGTAGCGCGTGCCCTCTAAAAAGCCTTGAGGCACAAGTTCCATTTCCCAGAACAGAGGCACCCAGCGTCTCTGCTCACTGTACTACGTCCCAGTTAACAGAAATACCGCCTGCATCAACCAGGCGAACAGAAACGATCTCACCTTTGACATATCTCCTTTGTTAGTGACATTTAACCTGTGACTACTCTCAAACCATGCCCCATTAAGAAACATAATCTGATCAAATTCTCTTATTCCAGCTCTGGTTTGGTGTGTTGGGGTTTTTTTGTTTGTTTGTTTGTTTTTGTTTTAATCTTTTGAACAGAATCAATGGAATAGAAATTTCCCTCCTCTAAGCAGCACTCTGAAGAGCAGAAATTGGTTTAGGAGTGAGACTGGAAGTGGGCAAACCCGAGAGGTAAGAGGGAGCGCTCCCAGGGCACAGAGTGGGGGGATCAGAGGTTGAAGCAGCTGATGATCAATTGTGGTGTTTCCCCACACTCCTACTTACAGCTTCAATATACAGAGCAGGAATCACACTGTCACAAATCACTCAGAATTGTTAACCTTGGTCTTGACAAACATAAGGCCAAAATGCAGAATAAAAAAACCTAAACTGCAATGTAAAATTATACATGAAAAAGTAAGTGTGTGTAAAAGTTATCAGATGAATGCATTGCCACAGGAAAAATTCCATTAAAAAGCACACATGTAGAAAAGCCACATTTTCACAGACCTCATAAATTACTAAATCCCCTGCAGAACTGGGCAAGGGTGCCGGGTACGAACACAGCCCTCCACTCACAAATCAGTCTTTCAATAGGCTCCCTGATACCCGACGGACAAATCCCACCGATGACAGAACCGGGTCCTGAAACACTACCAATACCGGTCAAACCCTGGATCCCTCTGGTTGGGCTCTGAACCCAACGGCAGCAATGAGACGAACAGCCCCACACACGAAGGAAAAGGCGAGGATGGAAGACAAGGTGTTCACGCTGGCTTGAAGGGAAGAGGGCGAGCAGCCGCGGTAAATCCTCGACAGAGGGATGCGTTTCTGTGACAGGCACTCTGCAGACACGATTCCAGTTTCCAGCAAGCTCATGAAAGCCATCCCTGTTGCTGTCCCACATTTTCTCTTCAACTGGAGAGCTTCTTTTCCCCAGGCCCAGAAAAAATATCATCAGCTGCTGATTACTGAGAGCTTGAGAAGTGATTTATTAATTTCCCACTTGCTTTCAGGTTTGGAACATGACTGTACTCAACACCAGTCATCCGATTCCTTAGGCTAGTTTGCCAGGTGTTTCCTGGTGCCTCGAGCCTCTCTGTTTCTTTTTCACACAGGTTTATATTACTGCAATGTACAGAATTATTTCAGTAGTTCTTGGCGAAATTTTTTACTTTTTTGGTATTTTCCTGGAAGTGAAATAAATAAATGCCCCCTTCCCCTCAACAACACACATATTTCTGCCCGTTTGGGGTTCTGACTCATTTCTCTAGGGAACACTGAAGTAACTTCTACGCGAAAGCAACTCTGACTATGGAGCCAAGCAGGCACAGAGGAATAACTGTTCATAAACGGATCGATTCTACGGCCCGTGACTCACCGTCTGCTGACTAACCCAGCAGAGGCCTGTTCCACACGGTGAGGGCGGCTAAGTCACGTCATTCAGTCGCTTTTTCACTCCAAGTGATTTCAACAGAGATGTCTTTCCATTTTTTATGTATTCTCCCACAATATCCATCTCCTTCACTGAACTGCCCATAAGAAGACCACAAAGCCAATGCTGGACAATACATTCCACAGACTCACAGCATCCCAGCACGGCAGGGCCCTCTGGGGATCCCCCAGCTCACCCCCCACCAGAGCAGGGGGCAC
>VZSC01007700.1:16293-70718 GCA_013398225.1 Steatornis caripensis
CCGGAATTACTTATAAACAACTTGATTTAATAAGATATGAGGATGACTATAAAATCACTCTAGTTCTATTATCACACTAAAATCCGCTAAATTATTCACCAAAGATAATTACATTAAGTGAATTTCTAAAGTTGCATAAAACAAAAGGGAGAGGGAAAACCAGACAGATCTGAGGGCCTCGCATTTTAATAGAATTTCTCCCAAAAAAGACTAGGTTAACCTCATTAAAGTCTTTAGTTTTGTTTATGTTCTTTAACTTACAACACCCACCATCAGCAAATATGCTTTCTTGGCCTCTTTCCATAAACAATTCACTAGAAATAGAACTGTCTGTTCTAAGCCCAAATGCTCCCTTACAATATTTGCATCCCAGTCTCCCACTGGGGCAGCACACAATATTCGGAATGCTGACTGAAAACAAACAGTGAAATAACGGGCTTGTTTTCCCGGCTTTTGAGAAGTGCTGTATAAAGAACAGCCTGAAGTGTGAAAAATGATGTGATTTTCACAATCACTGCATCACAAGCAGATGAGGGTGTCAACTAACGGTACCGAGAAAAACAAATTCTTCCAAAATTTTAAGAGGAATGATATGACTTGTGGGTATATTTATATGCTTAGTTCATGTGATAGTTTCCCTTTAAGGAAACTTGTCACAGAAGATTTATTTTTCCCCCTATTGTCTAAGAGTACAGCATAAGGAGTACAAAAGGTCCACTGCCCAGGATACAAACCCCAGAGGCTTAGGCGAACAAAGCGGCTGACAAGGAGAGGCTGGGTGACACAGTGAACGAAGTGTTGACGAGATCCTTTTGTTACAGATAGCAGAACGATAAAAATAAACCGTATTTGATTCAAAGAAATTAGGCATAACGTTAGCATCAAAAACACTAAAATTGCAGTGTTCAAGCACGGGAAAAGGTGGTGGATACCAACTATTTAATTATTTCCAAATACTCTATCATATATCTCGATGTAATAACTCAATTGTATGCCACTTTCATGGAAATCTGTTTCATTATTTTCTTGCTTTTTCTAGTTTTTCCATCATTCTGTTCCATTTAATGAATACACGGATTTTGAATATTAGGTGAATAGTCCTTGCAACTGAACACAAAAGGGAAATGATGCAGATAGCATTATGGTCCCGCTTCTTCTCCTTGCATTAGGTTGGAAATGATATGCAGTACGGATTATGCTTTGTTTAAAGCTGAGCCTCTGCCTCTAAAAGAATACATTATACAAATCTTCTAATGTTGTTGAAATTCCCCAAAACTTGATTGTGTCAGACATAATGTGGCAATGAGGTTCTTATCCATACCTTATGCCGAATAAATATCTAATATCAGAGAGTATAACCTTGGAAAAGTATACACTAGGGAACATCCCTCACGTCAATAATTCATAGTGCTGTTGGTGGGAAGGTACATTCGGCTAGCCCCTAACATTATACGGAATACATTAATGCCCACGCAGCCACAGCTCGGAGAGGCGGTGGGGGAAGGGCAGAGCACCAGAGGGGACTGACTTCCTTTCCGGCCCATTAAGAAAAAAAAAAAAAAAAACCAAAAAAAAAACCAAAAAACCCAACCTTGGAATTACTAAAAGTAGCACTCTACAAAAAGCAAAGGAACAAGACCCCCTCCTCAACCAGTCCGCAATCAGAATTATTAGAGGGAGAGGGCGTGGCTAATATACATCTTTACACACGCACGTGCTACAGAGATTTGTCTTACCTTTTCTAACTAAGAAACACCGCGCTAGCTTCCCCGATTCAGTGCAGCTGGAATTATACTGCCAAGAAACTGGAGTAATGCACTGATGAATGAGGCCCCCAGGATCCACATATTAATTCTACTAATGCTAATCCAAAAATCAATCCATTCAGGTTCAGTGATGTTTCTATAGGCAAAAATACAGGTGCCATTCAAATGAGCTCAAAATAAATAAGATAATTTTCTGATAGTATGTATCTAACCTAAAGATGATTACAATTTTAATTGAAGACTAAATGAAAGTAGGTTTTAATACAGTTTGGAATCGTTCTCATTCCTATTTGCTCTTTAACTGTTATAGTTTAAATGATTTAAGAACCAGAAGAATAACTAAGAAACCCAACAGTCATTATCTCAAATAAGGAGACTTTTTAATGCAAAATCAATGTTTGTTAAAATGAAAATAGATTCCTCGGCTCCTGCAGGGTGAGATGTACAATTCCTTTTTGCTGTTAAATAGAATGTGACTGCTTATTTTCACCAACACGATGAACATTTTTATTGAGGAGTAAAAATAAAATATCAGAATTTATTCACCGTTAGTAAGCACATATATTTAACCAGAAGCTCCCACCATATGACTGAAGGTGAGGAAACTGGGAATAATTTTCTGTGAACTCTCAGAAGCTTGAGGAAGAAATGCAGGATTTCCAACAAGTAATGAAAAACCTCACCCCGGGAAAAAAATTGTCTGGTTGCATTCCAGCATCTGTTCAGACGGTTGACCAAACGCTTCATTTGTTATGTCAAACGAACCAAACTCAAAAGCTAATAAAAAAAAAATCTTAAGTAGGCTTAATGAAGGAAAATAAAACACTTTTTCCATAACGACATATCAAAACTTATCAATGCTGAGCAAATTATGATTATTACGATTTAGTGAGTCGATGCATGTATTTACGGCCATTTTTTATCTCCAAACGTTAGGAAAAGCATTCATATTAATACTCCAGAGCCATATTCTAGTAAGAGTCCAGATGATCTAAAAGAATGCATAGAAACTCATGGGCTTAAATGCTTGAATTGGAAACACTCCGTATTTCTCAATAGTCCTATTTGGCTTCGTTTTCCATGCAATGCCTAAAAGGTGTAAAATCGGAACACGAAAAAAGAAAACGAGCAGCAAAGCTGCCAATACCCTTTAAAATGCTTTCTTCGGTTTTCTGAGTAACAGGTGAAGAACAAGTTCTCACTAGAACACAACCACAANAAGAATGCATAGAAACTCATGGGCTTAAATGCTTGAATTGGAAACACTCCGTATTTCTCAATAGTCCTATTTGGCTTCGTTTTCCATGCAATGCCTAAAAGGTGTAAAATCGGAACACGAAAAAAGAAAACGAGCAGCAAAGCTGCCAATACCCTTTAAAATGCTTTCTTCGGTTTTCTGAGTAACAGGTGAAGAACAAGTTCTCACTAGAACACAACCACAACTGGCAGCAGATCTGCATAGGAATCTTCAAATACCGATCAGCAAGAAGTTTGGGGCCCGCGAGGGGTTTACGAGCTCAATCTGCATTGATTATTTTGGTACTGCTACCTTGAGTAACAAGCTTTTTCGGCAGCTGCAATCTCTAAAGGGTGTCTTTTGCAGAAACGACAGCGACAAAGCATGTCATTCAGACATCTACGCACAGGAGGAATTTCTTGTAGTCATACAAATGATTAGACAAAATGGAGTCTGCCTTGCCCGGGTGCCCAGGCAGGTCTTGGGAGCCTGGAGAGCACAGCCAGTAATAACTACGGACGAAGCAGGGCAAACCCGCGCAGGCTGGTCTGGGCTGTGTCCAGTCAGCCTTTGTTATTGGCTACTTTATATATATATATACTTAATATATTATAATATGCTCATGCGGCACACCACTGTTTGAAACAGTTATCTTGTTAGCTTTGGAAGTATCAACTGAAGAAACTCATAAGGATAACTGGTGTGAAAACACTGCAGATCCTGCTTTTCAGTTACAATAAACGTCAAGAAAAACATGCATGTTTGCTCCAAACTGCTAGCTAAGGCTGCATCCACACGCAGAAGAGTGCTTCTGGACTGGCGGACACTTCTGTAACAACGATACGTACCAGTTCAGGCTGGGGTCCAAGCCAGTCACTTAATGGTGAAGACTCAACCACCAGAATTATACTAAAGAGTTTCCATGAGGACTTTTTTTTCCTAATGGGGTTTGCTAAACCTGCGCCTTTCCATCTTACGCACGTTCGTTTTTCACTACCGTTGGAGAACTGGAACTTCGAGGGGATCACTTACTGATGAAAAACAAATTGCGATGCACACAGAGGCACTTGTGGAAATCAACACAGGAGCTCCATGAGCAAGAAAGTTACTGGGAACTATTTTGTGCTTATTCAGTAAAGCGCAGCAGTAATTTTATGACAGATAATCATCGCAGCAACAGCTAAACTTCACAGGTCAAACTTGATGGTTCATTCTCGAGGTTAATAAAAAATATTAGCAAAATATTTTCAAGGAAGAGTGTTACTTACGTATCACTGAGTAAACAATGATCTGCTCATAGGTGTGATGCAGACAGAAGTAAAGCCTAAATTCTTTGAGTAAATTACTCACTGTGATATATTTTTTCTCCTTTCCAAAGTAACCATGACTGACATTAAATAGAGAACAGTCATTTTTGCCTACAGTGGCAGAATTCAGATCATTAAAATAATATATAACTAACCAAGGAATGCAGTTTATGCAGGAACATTCCCTAATTTACACGTTCTTTGTAATAAAACATACAAGGCCTCACGTTACGGGATCTGTACGCATTTGCGTAAGCTGGGCCATTGTGGTGCCTGCTCATATGTGCCTTTCTGAAAAAGATTTTTGGAATTGAAAAGTACTTTACTCACAGCATACCACCTACCCGTGTTGCACTACATCTGCCTTCATTATTACGAAAAGAATATTAAGTAGTTAAATGTCTCTATGCCGTATGACAGATTCATTAACAAATGACATATCCGGAAGAATTAACGCCATTGGGGTGTCTGTGAAAGGATGGCGTCCTCCAGAAAGCATCGCACGCTTACGCAGTATTTCTGAAGACTTACAGCAACTTTCCTCAGCCAGCCAGCTGCTTCCTGACTAAATGTCTAAAATACCTCAAGAGTAAGTATTTCTCAGAAAGATGAACAATATTAAAGTTTCAGGACGGGGCTGCTTTCAATGAAGGGGTTTTCCTAATGTGAGCCATCTTTGTTGCTGAAATCACACGCCTCAGTAAGAAATGGGACAAACCAAGAGTTATAACCAGGAGTCATAACTGCAATACAATTCCTGGTACGTGGATATATTCGCTTCAGAGTTAACACTGAGGCAGCTTTCAACAGAGCTTGGAACAAACATACGCAAGAAAAACGGAGCCTTTCTTGAAATCTTTATTGTAGCGGAACAGCTTTTTGTCTCTTCTTCCTTTCTCCTTTTTCTTTAGCGTTTAGGAGTTTGAAAATCCCTGATGCATTTTCTTCAACATGCAGGTTGAAACTATCAGCTAAACTGAAGGCCCAATCAGCATACATAAACTCTGCCCCTAAGCAGTCTGTACTAGTTTATACAGAGATTAGGATTGCTTTGAATTACACATGCAATCAGGACATTTCATAGAGCAAATTGTGGTCATTTTGACAACTATACAGCAAGCTTAATTTCAGGCCCAAGTATATATGATATTCAGAGACACAATGATGTAATTTAACATTTAAGAAGGGGAGTGTGTAGTATGAATTAGTAGAAAAATCATGACACTTACAAACTTGATCTAAAGATGTATTGTTCCTTTTTCTTCAGAAAAAACCCACCGGTTTCTATTAGGAATAAATTAACCACTAAAGAATTCCATTGATGGCCAATTCATACTGGAAATCTATTTTAAACTCGGAAGAGAAAGGAAGGGAGAAAAGGGAAGAAAAAAAGGGAGGGAGAGAAGAATGCAAACACATGCAGAACGCGTACAGAAATAACCATACTTCTTGCATGCAGCCAGCAGAACAGCAGCCCACACGACAGCAAACTGTCCTTCCAGAGGACATCGGCTGCTCTTGAACAGCCAGTTTTTCAGAAAAAGCAGACAGTCCTTGCTGTAAATATATATACACGCGCGTGTGTGTGCATACACATATACACACACACACACCCCTACCTATGATTTAAGAAACCCGCTCCAATTTTTGAGGCATGGAAATCCTAAGCACGGAGAGGATCTCACCTGAGGGCTCGCTCCTGCCCTGTAAATCACACTACGAAAGCTGCAGCGATGAACGTAACGTTACCAGATGTCTCCAGAGCTCTAGATGTTGCTTATGCCCTTTATTCCAAAACATCCCGCTATGTAATTAAAACAAAAAACCCCAAACCCAACTTCTTCCTCTCTGCAAAATCTGAAGGAGTACCTATACTACTTTTTTTTCATATGCTTTCAATACTCTATATGCTTTACCAACTTCTTCAGAACAAAACCACCTCCTCTTCAGTCAGGGACTTCAGAAAGCACTCGACACAAGTGTGTGTGTGCACGCCCACGTACTGAATCGGGTATTCTGAAGGCAAATGGCTAAAAGCTGGATTTATGCAAACTGAATTCCTTAGCCGATACAGTAAAAATCCCACCTGTAATACCTTACACAGGCTTGGAAGATTTGTTTTCGGCATTTTTCCCCTCCAGCTGAGTGAAGATCTGTTACAGTTCAAACCTAAGCTAAACAAGGGAAATTCTTGGGCTTGTGTGTAAGAACTGGATCGCGTGGTCACAGCAGTTCATCCTGTTCTTAACCTTTATGAACCTGCACAGCCCCACTTCAGCTCCCAGCTCGTGTGCGCCACAGATACTTTGGGCTGAAGTGGTTATCAGCTGGTGCACTCCGTAGGTGTCATCTCTGCCTTCAAAAAGCTGGAAGACCTCCGAGTATTTGATTAGTACCATAAACACTGGATCAGTAAGAGATCAAATGCCAAGAGAGGAATACGTACGATAGGAAATATTGATCACTAGGACTCACCGTGCCCTTTACAAAGATAGCGCGGCTCTCCGCTACACAACTCTCACATTAGAAGCGTCAAGGATTTTTCATTCATTTCTGCTACAGTCTGTCATCCAGTACACTAGCTCCTTTCAATTAAAGGTTTGTGCTAAAAGGCATAAAAACTAAACTTGTTTTATAAAACTTGTTATTTGGCATTACGGAGGTTTTTTCACATTTTGACTGACAGCAACGTCATAATCTTAGTCCGATTTATTGCTCATATTTTATACTCCTGACACAAAGGGTTAAGAGCCCTCCCTTTTCAAGCACCTTTACATGGCTAATTTTACTATGCTGACGGGATTTTTAGATTTCTGTATTTCTCAAAATGCACCATGATAGCAGCTGGAATCTTCTAATTTCTTCAAACTGTGTCTTCCCAATTATTTATTTAAGAGCTGTGTAGATAAGCTCTCCATTCTCACCTAGATCAGTGATAAGAGAGCAAACGGCCTTTTTAGAGTGTCTCTGCTTTTTAAAGCCGATAAAAATAATAACGTTGACAAAGGAAAAAGGAAAATTGAGCATTATGAGGGTAGTAACTTAGAAAGTGTCAGATTCAGAATAATTGAATTCAATGACATTTAATGCTACGGAAAACAATAGCAGCAGCCCAGCCGCCCATCTGATTCATGTCTAGTTCATGTTTAACAAAACAAGGCTAAGGGTCACGCAGTCACGAGTCCCATAAATAACCTGTTAATGGGATTTCCAAACAAGCTGTCCTCAAAATGGTTTTTTGTCTCACAGAAAGAATATTAACATGCAAATGGATTCAGGCTGTGTCCTCATAAACAACCATGTTCATTTAACCCCTGACCTCAATGTTTAACTGCCCATTCCAGCAATTTGTACAGTATTAGCCACAGCATGCCGCTCCAAAGTGCTAACTTTGAGAAGAGAGGACTAAATGAATCTGTTACTAGCTGCGATGCTCAGTTAATCATGTCAAAATTACTTTATAGGCATAAAACTATTCTTTTAAAATTTCCCTTGAGTTAGTTGACATTTCTGCTAAGGGAAGAAAAAACAAAACAAGCGAAAAAAGGATGAGCAAGCCCTAAGAAAGATAATTTGAAACTTTGCCTGCACAGTGCTGTGCATCAGTTCAACCAAAGGAGAGCATTTCAGCACAGGCACAGGCCATCGTACGGTGTCACCTGCTTTCACTCGGAAGCCCTACCTTCGCTTGCCTGCTCTACTCGGCTAGCAGCCAGGACTGCTCACGTGAAGCACTTAGTATCACTGCTCACAGTTCCACAGGGCTGAGTCCAGACTTTCTTGCCCCTTTTCCGTAACAGGATATTCCAGGCATTCCCCGCAGCATTTTCAGTGGCATTTTTAAAAGAACGTGGCTCTTTTTCTCACAATATTAAAAAAAGACCACCTGCCTGACGTGAATAATACATAAATCAGTCTTTTTCCCCATTGAGCCACATCTCTCCTCCCTGCTACTCCTCACGGTTCTCAAGGAGAGTCCCTCAAAAGGCCCATGGGAGCTTGTCTGATCATGGAGAATGTCAAATGAAACCAGCAACAAGCAAAATATCTGGTAACTGTTCCCCGTTGTAAGTACAAAAATCACAGTAAATACTCATTCAAACAAAGTTAAAGTATGAAGGTTGCTCTTGACAACTTGGTTTTAAAGGAAGTAAATCAATCCTTTTTGCAAGCACATGACTTCTGAGAAAGGGCTGCGTAAGAATCCCTTCGCAATGCGGTAAGGGTAAGAATCCCTTTGCAGTACGATACAGAAGGGAAGGGAGTAGCTGGGACATGAGAGCACTCTTACCTCACAGCATGTCTGTATTTTTTCATCACAAGACTACTATTCCAAAATATTTGCAGCACTTCAGAGCTTAGTAAACATTTGTAACTTCTGGAGAAAACTGCCACAGTTGAGACAGCATCTCAAGTTGCTTCAAAGTTTGTTGCACAACTCAGTGAGGAGGAGAAACCAATCTAAACTGACAGTGTCTAGAAAGTAATCACTATTGTCATGGTTTCTAACACTGGACCATGCCTGCACCCTCAGCTGATTGTTCAAGAGGGCTGATTTTTCATGTCAGTTTTGGATTTAGACTTTTTCTCAGTAAGTAAATTCCTTCCTGTACACAGCTCTTTGGGGGCACAGTTTCAGGTATCGCTCACCGTAGGCAAGCGATTTATCTTATTTTGCTCACGTGGATCAGCAGTAAAGCCTCTGACTATTTAGCATCTAGAGTTTCACTTTCCTGAAACGTGTCCACTTCCTTGTCCAAGAAGTGATGACTTCCCTCCTAGAAGAGGTGGTTGAGGGCCTTACCTCTGTCTTTGCTGACAACACGGAGCACCAGGAAGCAGTTTTATAGCTCATTCAAAAATTAACAAAGCCTTGCCTTCTCCAGTAAAAGCACACGCGCAGTCCCTGTGCATGAAATACAGTGGTATTTACACACTGAAAGAGAAAGATAATACTGCACGCTGGAATAAATGTGTCATGTTGAACTCCGTCAAAGTTCAACTCTTTTCCAATTTTCCTTCTTTGTTTACCCCAAAGGGTAAGCAATGGTTTCAGAAACCCCCCTTCACCTCTACGCGCACACACGCATCTGATCTGCTGGACAGCTGTTCCCCAAATGCAAAAGAGAGAAGTCACGCCACTCAAAATTAACATTTTATTTAGCCTAATCTGTTCTAGACCTTTTAACACAACAAAAATGACTGTTTTTCCATGCTCAGCAATGCAGAGATCCGGCATTTGAGATTTGCATCGGAAAATACCAGTCTTTATCTATTTTAAGTAGAATGAATCTATTTCTACTTGAGATTACAAATTCTTTTCAATACACGCTAAACTCTAACGCAGTCATTCTACACACTAACTGAAAGACACCCAAACTCTGTTACGAAACTCCAGATACAGAGTGCCTACGGTAGTTAAAAAAAAATAAATCAGANTGGCATTTGAGATTTGCATCGGAAAATAGCAGTCTTTATCTATTTTAAGTGGAATGAATCTATTTCTACTTGAGATTACAAATTCTTTTCAATACACGCTAAACTCTAACGCAGTCATTCTACACACTAACTGAAAGACACCCAAACTCTGTTACGAAACTCCAGATACAGAGTGCCTACGGTAGTTAAAAAAAAATAAATCAGATTATTCCTCGTCTGATTTTCTGTGACACCTCACATTATAGGTAACAGAGTCTACACTGAGCAGGCTACAATTAAAATAATGTATATTATGCTGCTCTGATACACAAGAATCAAAATAAATTATTGCTTGAATCTAGTATTTATCCTGTAATACGTTATTCTACACTTTGTGAAAGCTTACCGTGAGTTGTCAAAAGGAAGCATCTTCGGAGACATCCACAGCAGCTTTCAGCTGACTCATACATCAAAAGCTGCTTTTCCACTGTGTCTATGCAGCCACGATGAAGTTCTGGTACTTTATTCTGAAGTTAACTCCACAGACAGCTAGAAACTGATTTGGATTGAAACTGAATGGACACATTCAAGAAGGACGCAACTGTCCAAATCTTAGCAGAATTAGGTAAGATAACGAAGGACAAAGCAATCATCAGAGACACCGGACACATTTCGTATAAGGAGCGACCAAAGTGACGAGCCTTTTCAGCTTGGAAAGGAGGCAACATAGGAGAAATATGATATTATCACACGTATATAAACTCATGAATGTCAGGCACAAAGTCTGTACATAAAGACGCTTCATTTTTTCTTCTGAAACAAGACACAGGAAGCATAACTAAACATATTAAAACCCTCCAATGGTTAAAGGATATTTCTGTTACTGAGGTTCTCTCATTTCAGACAGTCATTAAAGCAAGTTCCTTGCATGTTTTTTGGGGGGCAAGCTGCTTTACTCCCTTCTGAGTAAGATGATTCTTTTTCTCTGTTCTAGATCTTTTGTCTTGCGTGCTCGTTTTTATTTCTCCCTCTCCTTTCTCGTTTGGTAAGATTTTACTAGTGGGCCTACAGGCTCCCACTGATTTGACTGCTGTAGAACCTAACCCTTCACCTGCCTTTTCGCGTTATACCTCATCTCTTCTAACTTGCGATTTTCTTGTTCTGTATTAAACTCTAAAGGAAAAAGGAGGAGAGAAAGGTGATAGAGGAAGAAAATATTGTGAAAGCCATAAAAGAAGATATCTCCTTATACATCCCTCAGAGAAGGACCAGAGTGCATTGTATGTCCTTACCCTCAGAGCACATTTTAGAGACATTATTTTAAATTACCACAGTTTTTACTATGAGCAATCATTTTGCGCTATTAAGACGATTCCTTTCATTGTACAAGAAAATAATACTGAATTTGTTGTTCTGCCAATACAGCTTAAATACTCCCAAAAAAACGTTCTTAGGAAAATAGCATCAGAAAAAGTTTTTATCTGTATTTGAGCTTTACTTGTACTTGAATTCCAGTTTCATTTAGTGTTTTCAATACAGCTGCGTTCAAGAAAAGCAAGACGGTAACAAATGCAACGAGAATAATAAATTACTGTCTTGGCAAAACAAGAACAAATTTTAAAAGTATTTAGTCATGCCGTTATTGAGAGGAACAATTTTATATCAAGGAGAATGGAAAAATGAGAAATTTATTTAAGAATCAAACCAGGATACGTCCAGGTGTTCTCCTTTGTTATCGGTATCAGTCAGAGTCACCTTTACTTGCAGATATAAAGGGGTAATTAGTGCTTGATTACTGACAATTTGTAGTTTCAAGAACAGATTTTTTTTTTTGCATTGCTCATTGACAAGAAAAGATCGTCATACATTTTTTGCAAGAAACTCCAAACACTCTTTCTAAAGAAAAGTCTCCAGCTTGTGTCAAGCCCTTCTGTCTCAAACAGAAAATGCTGTAGTTTACATACCCTTTCTTCTGGTTTTTGGCCTTCAGTAGTATTTTCTGCCAAGTTTTTAAGTTAAGGAAGTGAAAAAAAGTATTTTCTACAATTATGTGTTGTGATTTTCATTTTTATTTTCTGTTGAGATGGGTGTAATAGAATTAAGCTGTAAGATGTTCGAGCCATTACCATCAACATCTTAGAAACCAAACTTGATGGCCCATGGATGAGGTAGAGCAGGATTCTTATCTCAAAATATGTATAAAACCTCAAAGCCTAAATCTAAAAATAATTTTGTGTTTGTTTTATAAAAAAAAGACAAGATTTAGCACAATGTCCCTCTGCTTCTAAGACATCTGAAGCGCTCCATCTTTGACAGAATCGACAAATCCAAGTTTCCCATCAGGAAACCTGTTTCAGCCACCTTCAGGAGCTGACATATTTACTCTCACAAATTCCCAGTCCTCCTCCCCTTCCCACGAGAAGGCTACCTTGCAGGTGTGACTCCGTCAGTGCATCCCCTCCTTCATGAAGGAGACATCACTGTGCACAGCTCGGGTATAAGTTCGTGCTAGCTGCTACTGAAGCATCCATACATGATGCAGAAAGACTTCTTCAGCGCAGAAAAGAAACGCTGTCCAGATCCATTTCTCAGTAATACCACAAAAATCCCTCAGCACATCTTCCTGACATCTCAACGGGCAGCTTTCATCATTCATGACTTTTACCTAACATAGCAGACGTGAAAGAGAGATGAGATAGAAGGGAGTAAACGAGAAAACATTCTACATCCTGCGCTTTTGCGTTTCGTTCCCAGATTCTTCAAATGTAAAATTTGCGTGCTAAGATCCGAAGGTGATACGCGGGCTAAGACGGCAGCACTAGTAACTGGTTTACCAAACACAGGGGCGGCTAGGTGAACTGCACCGAGTCTTGTGTTTAAAAGGAGTTTTCTCCTGCCTGTTACTGACAGCGTTTAAGCTGTACCTCACGGATTCACGTCTGATTTATTTTTGCCATGTGAAAAGCCTAAACGTATTTTTAAATCGAACACCAATTTTGCATATCTTAAAGGCAAAACCAAGCTGCAGAACAGGCAGTACACGAGAAAGCCATGCAAGTATTATCACGTCTAAGAACAACTTTACAAAGCTCATATCCTAAACGTGGCGGAAGGTAGATTTGCTCCACTACTTCACTGATGTGCATATGGAAAAAAAATGTTTTCAGAAAAATCTAACGCTGGCCATGAGAGTCTTCACAGAGGCCTTGGACTGCTCAGTGACTCTACTGACACAGCATGTATTAAAGATTTATGTTTAGTTAGCTGCACCATTGGCACATGGAAGACCTTTCCTTAAAAGTTAAATCTAAGCCCAGCAAAGTTAGAGCTGGAAACTTTTTTTCTGTATCAGGCTGAAAGCAGAGTCATTAATGCTGCGATCGGACTAATCCAGAGCATTTGTAGCTGCTAATTATTACGGACAAGCCTCTTTATTGAACCACATCCTCTTATCGACATTAGGATGCATGAGCCGAGGCTGTTGTTTTAAACGCACTCATTAACCACACAAATCAGCCCTGTTGACAGAGCGCTTTTGAATTAAGCTTCAGACTGTAGTCATTGGACAAGGAGCAATTTATAATGCCATTAGCAACACTTGCGAAGGTTACAGGCATCAAAAATTGTTCAGCCGTAATTATTCTTAATGGATACAAGGAATAAACTGACGCAGGACAGCTTTTTCATTAGCTTTCAATCAAGGCTGATGGCTTTGAGAAATGTACAGTAAGTGTGTTTTGGGGAGAAATAATGATGTTGCAGCACCTTTCATTGGAAAATGCTCTCAGTTCAGAACTTAACTTTTAATAACCTTAATTTGATATAATTAAAAAATCTGATTTGCTTTGAAGATCTTGCAATGAATTGTTTTGGCTGCTGTTTAACCCTTTTCCAAGTATTCATCCCAAACACGCTAAAAAATAAAAATCTTCAGATACTTTGCATTCTCGTGGCAAGCGTCAGACTTTGATTTCCTACACCCTTAGTAACTAGTGTCGATTTTTAAAGTGAACTCTGAGCACTTAGAGAATGAAGGGAATTTTACAAAGTTTATCTACCCCCGAAAAAGTACCAGCACATGCACAACATCCTCCATAAAATTCAGTCGCAGATTCCCAGACAGCTGATCCAGTGGTTTTGTTCACCTACAAAGCAATAAATCCTGAAACCTCGCACTCACTCCTCTTCCACAGACACAACTGCAGACACATATATATGCCCATCCTGGACGTACTTCTGAGGAGGAGGGGGAAAAAAAATCCTTTGAGATCCTGATTTTAGGGTGCAGCAAGTCCAGGGAACTTTAAAACAGTAAGTAGTACTTAAAGATACTGAAATTCCCTGGTGATATAGAGAAAGAACATGCTCATACACAGGCTAGGAAGCTATAGAGAAAGGGTGCAATCTATAACATCAGTAAGACTTCAGATAACAAAGGCAGAATTTTTAACATCAGCTGTAATCTCACCTCCAGCCTCTGCCAAAGCGTGGAGAGCACATTATCAGCCAGCAAGTGGATTTTGTCAGGTAAGTTACGCAGTTACTAGTTAAGAACAGCCCTCATCTTTCCACTCTATTCAACTAAAGTGCACTGCTTTCCAAAATCAGCAAAATGACTAACCAAGTTGTATGGAAGTAAGATTTCATGGAAAACCTGCAGTTATGTTTGGGAAAGTAAAAACCAAAAAACCATGGACTGTCTCACGTGAGAGAAACAGCTGCTAGATGCCACGGTTTCCCTGAGACTGGAGTGAGAACGCGATTCCGTCCCGCCATGCAAAGCAGGCTATTCTTGCTATTACAACATAACAACTACAGACTGCATAAAGAATTCCTAATGTCTGCTGTAACCTCACCTATCACCCTCTCCCAAAAGAGTAGTGAAGTGAGTGACATCAGGAAGCAGGCTGACGTTCTCAGGGAGGAAAGCAATGAAAGCCTGATCTTGGGAGAGAAGAGGAATTAAAGGTTTGTATAAGTGCCTAAACTCACAGAAGATCTTAGACCTCACTCCTCTAATGTTAGTCTGTGTCACCGGGATCAGCTCACTCTGCCAATACAGAATACCCATTGCTTTTCCTCCCTTCTGACCATTTCCATGAAGCATCTCTAAAATCTTTCATTCACCTAACGTGTATTAACATACAAACACTTGGAAGACTATGACGTAGCAGCCTACATGTAAAAAGCTAAAAGTACATGGCATATAATAATACATCACACCCAAACGAGCCTATCTGAAGACACATATTCTGGCTGTTTACCTCACCATGTAGAATACTGTACAAGTTTTCGAGTAGAAGAAATATTTAATAACTCATCCTGTTCTCATTGACATTAAAAATGTATTATGCAACCCAATGGTTCACATATTTGGCAACTGGCTTGCGTGGATTATATATGTCCCTTGCACAAGGATGCAAACCTACATTCAATGACTATTATTTGACAGAGTACTCTCTGCTCCTCTCAGTCCAGCATGGAACTACTGAAAGCTTTCCTTTGCTTTCTTGATCGAGAACCACGCACTTGTACCTAACCGTGACGTTACTCCACACAGCCTTTCTTCCAACCTAGATGTCGTTACTTCTCCATGTGCCATCAGCACAATACTCATGACAGGCCTGTGGTCTCAAAAGACCAGTCCTTTCTTGTTACACTGTTAAAATAACATTTGTGACAGCAGGAATTCTGTACTTGTGCTCTCCAGTGACTCACGTTTTCCATTACTCCCACAGACAGCACACCTGACATATCTATCTTTGCATTCTGCAGCATACCTGAAGTTCCACCGCGCAGAGAGCGCGAGCAATTCCTTCCTGAGCATGTCGCCAAGAAGGCGCCACTAAACAGTCCCGTTACCGACAACAGATTTCATTGATTAAAATAATTAGTGACAACTTTATTATTGCTTGTATGTTATTCAAAATTCCTTCTGTGTAAGCTTAAGAGATTATTAAGACTAGTAACTTGTCTTGTCATCGTGTCAACCTAGCCAAGGACACCACCCAACGGAATGGTTTTGTCAGGCTTACTATGCTCAGGGTAACTTTCAGATATCGAACGATGCACGATTTGCCTAGAATTGCTGCAAAAGCAATCGTAAGCCAGCAGCTTGCCTGATAACAGCAGGTGCACTGAAGAAGGTTCGCCTGGCTGGCTAGTCTGCTGCAAACTTGAAGGCTGCACGAGAGGAAAGAAGTATCACCCACTCGCCCTTGGGGATAGCGGAGGTCCTGGATTGCAGTCTTAGACGCACCACTAGGTGTTGAGCCTTCTGAAGACAACCACGAGTCGCTGGCTGGGAGGCTCTAGTCTTTGTTGCCAATTAACAGAACTGGGGAATGTACCTTTTTCCTAGAACTCAGAGTGACAGTTCAATAAGATATAGAAAGATTATTGAATAAAATCTAAGGAATCAAGGACTGCATCTGTCGGCTTAAGCAGGTCCCTGCAAAGATGTACCCACATAAACCTGGCTCTCAGCTGTGTAATCAACAACGATATCTTTCTTCTTTTAAAAAGTACTTTCCAAAGACTGATTCACAACTTTTTAAATCCATTTTTATAGTGACTCACATGGTCAAGTCTAGAGGATTCATCCTTTTACCACGAGGCATTCATGTTAGCTGGCCTGTTCTCTTCTATCTACCTCTTTTCCATCCTCACCATCCTCCTCAGCCGCCTGCAAAAATGGCTACTGCTGCCCATCTCTCTCTTGCACGTTAGTTAAAAGACAAGCATTGAACATGTAGCAACAGGACCGCTATGAATCATAGCCCTGGTCGAGTTCATCTAGTGAAGTCGAAGTGTCCCTCAGTGGAAGAGCCAAATGGTGAGGTTTTAATTTTAGGCATCGTTTTCAGGTTTATGCTTTTTAAATGAGGTTTAAAACATTTCTTGTTTTAATAAAATAAACTCTGAAGTCCAGTTACAGTAACAATATCACGTGTGATTCTAATGCTGCCCTCAGCTCCAAACAATGGATGGGATAGAGGTCTTGGTCCAGTCTATCAGAAAAATTTAATGATCATTAAAAGGCAAGCAGAGATTTGCATCACTCAGTTGTTCAGTGTCATTGTTCCAGTCTTCACAGTGGTGAAGCTGCACATTTCTTTAAAGTAAAATATTGCTGGGAACTCACTGCTTCAGCAATTACCTCTGAAACACATTGTTTTCTCAAAGCCATTAACACGTCAGATCATGGCAGTGCTTGACATCCAAACACGCCTTGGAGGGCCGCAATTCAATTTAAGGATCACCTCCTCTGAACAGGCCAACCTGCAAATTTCACAAAATCCGAGAGAAATTCTCAGGGCACACTTTGATCATGCTGCTTCCTAAATTAAAAACAAAACTGTAAGTGTTAAACATCTTTAACAAGACGATAAACCTCTGCCATAATCCAGGAAGGGTCTCTTAATGAGTAATGACATATGTTGTGAAGGCAGTTATCTCCTAATGTTCAGCGCTGAACCAGTACAATGGAACGCACAGTGTTCAAAAGGGATGCATCACGACTAATGAGAGGATAATTCGAAGCTGCTCTTCTGAGGACCCAGAGGAGACTTTCCATTGCTGCAGGATGGCAAAGGATGCAATAGTCCATCACACACCTTAAAGAGGAACGGGAAGCGACAACGGGATAGAACAAAAGCTGGGATACAAAATGGGCTAGGTCATTTGGAGAGTCCCTAAAAGGGCTACCTTCCCGTGCTCCCCAAAGGAAGCCTTGGTGCAAATCAGCCACATCTCCTCGCTCCTCCTCCCTTCACCCAGCTGAGCACTAATGGCGTATCGCACACAGCAGAGCGCTGCCCTCAGAGGGAGCGTGGCGCTGGTATAGGCCTGCTGTGCAACACCCGAAATATTGCAAGAGAGGGTGAGAAAGGGGAGGAGTCCGAGAAGCGACAAGCGAGGGCCATGCTCGAAAGCTGGAAAGGCATAGAATTCCTCTTTGATTAAAAAAATAGAAAACTTTTCAAAATTAGGTTTTGAAGTTCTTCCCCTCGTTTCTTAGCACTATCTTCTAAGATGTTATAGTGAGCCACTGTGTTGGGAAGACTCTAATCTCTGCAGGGAAACACGGCGAAAGAGAAGGGCCTTGCAGATACCAAGCAGACCTTAACGGTAGGGACAGGAGGGCAGAGGCCACACACAAGAACAGAAAAACAGAATTTGGGGTACAGCAGAAAAGAGCTTCTCATCATGGACAGCTGTGGATTTGTTGGCAAGAACTGTTGTGGGGTTGGGGAGAGTTGGGAGTTTATGAACTTTCAGCCATTAAGTCTGCCTTCCCATTCTTATGTAGTGTCCTGGTTTGGGCCAGGACAGACCAATTTGCTTTTAGTAATTCTGCTTTTCAGCGAAGTCTCTTAGAAGAGACTGCACCCTCTGACATTAACTGCATGTTTTTCAGACAGCGTCTGCTGCTAGCAGTGATAAGGCTCCATGTTTACAGCCAGTGCTGGAACATCAGCAGGAACGGTACGCAGAAAGGCTCTCGTTTATAGTTATTCCTATGGAGACCAAGGTCGATGCTCGCTTCTCCTGATTTTCTTATGTTCCGGAACTGAAAGAGCGGAGAAGGGGTCCCAGCTGCGACCCTGCGGTGGGGAGGAGCGGCTCGGACAGGGGACCCAACCCTGACCAACGCAGGGTTCCATCCCGTACGCGTCACGCTCGGTATAAAGCTGAGGCATCACGAGGGTTAAGCTCTCTTCTTCTATGGCCGGGTCCGAGGAGGACTCTGTCCGATTCCTCAGCCTTCAATCCCGATCCATGTGTTCCTGCATCCAGTTCCCGTCTGCTGCTGAGTCCGGTGCGCATCCTGCAGCGTCCGGGTGACGCGATAGCCATGGGAGGAGGTTGATACTGGGTTTCTATAGATTTCATTATTATTTTTTCCTATTACTATACCTTATTATTATAGCTAGATTAAAACAGTTTCAACTTTTCCAATCCATGAGTCTGTTTTCCTTTTCTCTTTCCCTCCCCTTTTGCGGTTAACAAGAAGGGGTTAACGCAGAGCATCTGACATGGTTTACTTGCCAGCCCAGCTTTAAACTTGACACTCAGAGATGCGCCTGGACGGAGGGAAGGAGTGTAAGGTGCGACTTAGTCACAAGACAGCCTCTCCAGGCTCCAAGATGAACTGCTGCAAATTCAGGCAGGTTATTTATTCCACGCTTCTTTTCCCTTCTGTAAACTCTGACTGAACAGTAGCAATGACTTTTCCAGGGAATACAAATATTCAAGGCTAATGACTGTACAGTACCCTACGGAGTATGTTTTTATTTATCTTTGCCGCCTCCACTCTTCCCCCCCTCCTCAAGAGATGAAGGTGTCTATTTATTCTGCACTATTTGATGTAGTAGGAAACTCCATTTCCAAGGTTTGAGCACAAATACTCTTGCTTTCAAACACTGAAAACAATCTGCTGATTTTTTAGGGGTTTTTTTGGTTGGGTACTTTTTTAGTGTTAATAACAAAACACTCCATGAAGCAAAGAAAGTTAGCTCACTAGAAATGCTCCAGCACCACTTGGGTCTGACCTAAAACCACAAAACCAAAGAAATCGGTTAAGTTAAACTCTCAGTCCCACTGCCGTGCACTATCCCAGGGAACCTTGCTAGTAGATGTAACACCAAACACGCGCATAGCACTGTAAGAAAATGGAAAACAGTAACTAGCTATCACATAGAATTTCCTAACCTGTACTCATTTAAGATAAAACCTTCCTTAAATTATCTTCCAGCTCTTCCTATTGAGTTTGAATACCAATTTAAATATCAAGCCACAGGATTTAGTTTAGAATAAGAGCTTCCCTCATTTACATTTGTAGGTAACCTGGTAACTGAAGGACTATGTACAGGGACTGGGCCAGGGTTTAAACAAGTGAAGGCCATTAAAAAAAACACTCCAAAGCTCTGGGAGCATAAACAGAGTACTTTATGGAGGATAAAGGCGGAGAGCGTGCAACAATGATGAGAATGCAGA
Source organism: Steatornis caripensis (assembly GCA_013398225.1). Classification (NCBI taxonomy): domain Eukaryota; kingdom Metazoa; phylum Chordata; class Aves; order Caprimulgiformes; family Steatornithidae; genus Steatornis; species Steatornis caripensis. The sequence goes on from VZSC01007700.1 coordinate 36,021, forward strand.
AAGAGAAGGTTTGATTTTGTTTTTTTTTAAAGAAAAATAATACAAAATAGTCCGAGTCCTTCCTTTCCCTTTAAAGGATTGTCTTGGGAACAGGAAGAGAGAGCGCACATCCTGGCACAGGCTCATCTCATCTCTGCTCCACATCATTACCTCCAGACGAATAATATTCGGGTTGTGATGAAAATGTGCTGCCCTGAAAATGAAAACAAACAGTCCCAGAACCAAAGGGCAAGATGCCTAACTTCACTCTTCACGACTCGTCAGTTTGGTACAACTTTAACACTGCGAGCCCAAAGGCAGAGCAAAAGGGAGGGGGTTTATTTCAGACATTTATCTTGCCGAGAAAAATAAGCAGTTTGTGAAGACAGAAAATGATTATGAAATACAAAAAAACATAAGAATTTCATAAGAAATTTAAGTATTTACTGGGCTTACTGAACACGTCATAGGCTTGGTTCTGCTTCACACGTGGCTTACCAATTGTATACGATGGGATTTGCCACGCGCAATTCAAACACAGGCACTCATTCTGAGCAGAATTAACAGGGGAAAAAGGCAACGGACCTGATAATTTTGTACACAATTTCTTTATATGAAAAGCTGTTAGTTAAAGTCCACGGAACCAATTAATCCCCACACATTCTATTACTGCAGTTTTTACAGAATTCTAATGAGTTTCTCTCCTGACCAAAGGGACTACCATTCACTGAAGCAGCACACTGCTGGCATCTCTTCAGTCACTAATTCCTTGCTCTGTGAGACAGTTTTGCATACAGAGGAGAGACGTTAAAATGGGCTTTCTGCTCTCGCTATCTGATTTAAGGCAGAGGAGCCAGCTGTGCTCCTCTAACAGCAAAGGAACACGTGGCACAGAAGGGATAGGGGATTCAACTGAAGACAACAGACACTCAAATCAAAGCCTACCTACGATTTCATTGGTACTCATGCAAAATTGTCATCCCCGTCCAGTATCTTTTTTACTTTGTTTGGGGTTTTTGGGGGCGGTGTTTGGGTTTTTTAAGGCTTATCTTCAGAGATTTAAAAGGAAAGCTGCTGGAAACCACTTGTAAATGCTTCTTGCATTATTGAAAAAGCCTAAATTTGGTGACAGAGTAGTATTTAATAATCATCGGTATGAAATGTGTAACTCAGCCCTCCTCCCTTGACCCTTCCCCTCATGTAAAGACATATGCAAATGAAGTGAATATCAATCAATTTGAGATGTTGCCATTTGCTGAAGCAGGCATTCCTGGTTTCTACCTGATTGTTTCTGCGTCTAAATTTAGGGAACTGCTTCCAGAGACAACGATGACTTGACACTACGTTGCAGAAGTTACGGGTGAATCCGTAGCATATTTAATAAACTACACGCGTTGCTGCTGCAGCGTCCCTGAGCTCTAGAGAGAAGGTCTTTCAGATTAAGACCCAGCTACCCCAACAGCCTGTCCCTGGCAGTGGTCAATAGCTTACGCCTACGGAAGAGCCTATGGAATACTCTGCAGAGAGTCTTTCCCACCTTCTAATATTCAGTGGCCTGGGGGCTTCCTGAGCCCGCGGTCACGTGTACTGATGCAAGTTCTACAGCTCTCTCTTTCTGTTAATATTGTACATGGTAAATAACAGCTTTTATATCCAACGCCCTCCAGACTGTTCACTAGAAGTCAATCTCTTTCAGCCCCTCTCTGCCACTCTACCACGTCTCCTCCGAAGCCCCTTCCTAGCTCGCTCTGTCGTTTCTCATACAGACGCGGTGTAAGGCCCCTGCCTATTGTCCGAGTCACTTGCTGGTTCATTTCCAGTTTTATTGTGTCTTTTTCAGACACGGGCTCTAGCACTGCGTAATATTTCCAGTGCAGGAAGCCACAGACTTATACACTGTTACAGCAACCCTCTTCCACTTTGCTGCCTGTTTCTTTTCCAACAGTTTCAAGCATTTACATTCCTTTTTTTGGCTACTGTCGAGTGCTGATTTGACATTTTCGCAGACGCACCTATGATAGCTTCAACAACTCATTCCTTGGCAACAGTAAGCAGCTCGGAGCACAACTTTTTTTACGTGGAGTTAGGATTTTTTTTTTTTCTTAAATGCATCACTTCGCTTTTGTTTACATTGAATTGCATTTGCTGTTTTAATGCCTACTCAGTCTTGTGAGGGCCATTTGCAATTCTTCACGGTTATTTCACTTCTCTTTACCTGAATAGCTTGGTAGATCAAAAGAAATACAGAGGAATCTGGTTGCTAAAGGCAGAACCTCCACCACCCTTTCAGTCACCTTTCCCGACTTTTGTAGTCTCCCTTAATCTCCTATTCTCCTCAACAAAACCTCTCAAGAGGCCTAATCTATCATCAGCATAGAGATGAACGTGCAAACCTTCAGTGCCCTTCATGAAACAGCCATCTCTCAAGCTTTTTTGCTAGAACACCAGTCTATGTTTTTCCCTTGAAGAAAGGCAACAACCTCATGGCCAGCTGTAATGCAGTGCTATCTCAGAAACCTCTCTGATGCAGGACTGAACTTTCTACCAAGCTCACTACCATTTCTCATGCACGGATTCCAGCCCAGCAGAAAACCGCTATGCTTCCATGTCCAAACAACGGTGTTCTTGTACTATAAATGTAAATGCCATCATACGGAAAGCCAGTGGCAATGTTTGGAAGAGCCAGCAAATCCTGATCAGCAAGTTTCCTGCCCCACCTCCTGCCTTCTGCAAAACTGCCAGCAAGGGTAGCGCTGTGACTCCTCGTGTCCAAGCCTCGTACATCACCTCTGTCATCAGTCTCAAAACACACAAGCCACCTCAGCATGATACTGCAGACAACAAAGATTACAGATTAACTTCAAGGATTAATTGATGAAGAAAGTATCAAGAAAGCAAGTATTAAGAACTCTCATTTCTATCATGCGTGTAATTACAGAAAGCATGTCAGATTATCCTCATGCGACAGGACAGGATGGCTCATTCATTAATTAAGACTGAGAGCATCATTTATTTTCAGCCTTCTAAACCTCTGCATGCCAAAAAGGCAGGTTGTTGGGGTTTTTTCATGCGTCTTTTCACAGAGCTCTCTAAAACTGAACCAAAAGCAAAGCTGTGAGATGATCTCCAGTTAAACATCCACATAAAATGTGATTTTGACACAAACTTGTGAGAATATTAACTATCACAATGAAGAATCTACCAGGTGTGCCAAAATTGCAGGAAAATGTGGAAGAGAATGAGACTAGGAAGTTCAAATGAAAGGTATCTTGGTTTCCTTCTCCCACTCCAGAACAAACCCGCATCTCAGTTTTCTTACTGAAGCCTGGCATGGTGTAAATCCCAAACTCCGTATTTATTGTGCATCATCACTTAAATAATTTATTGTGCATTCCCAATTAAAATTACACAAGACAAAACCCAAATGCTAAATTCTACCGGAGTCAGAGGTCCCCATCTCTCTCCATAGGGCTAATGTGCATTAAAGCTTCCCAGAGTCAAATTAATTTAGCTCATGTTTTTCTAAGACAACATGCGGAAGCCTGGACAAGAAATAAATATGACTCAGTTAAAATTTGCAATACCTAGAATTTGGGACGATTATGTGCAATCCAAACTCCAAACTCAAATTATTGACCAAAGGTCCCCACCTCTGTTGTGGTTTGTTTTGGGTTTTTTCCACTGGTCGCCCGACGCCTCAGTTTCTTAGATGACTGCCCTGCTTTAAACAGGGGAGTGTAACCTCTTCTTTCACTGCGTAGTGTACAGTGTTCACCCCCCTTCCCAAGTGCAGAAACAGCAGGGGGGCTTCAGCGCTCACAGGGGCAGAAAAAAGGACAAGAAAACCATCTTTGTTCCAAGCAGACAGCACGAGGTCACGTTACTATGGCAGCGTGAACCATTTTCCCCTCATTCTAGCTAGTAGCTCAACTTTGCCCATAGTTTATTCCCTGGGAAGCCTAATCCAGAGTTCAGGTTTGTGTACGCGGGGTTAGAGGTCAACAGCAATATGACAATGGCCTAGTCAAAAGAAAAGAAAGCTATGATACAGCAGAATCAAAGCGTTGGTTCACCAATCACTGGGGGCTGGCTCGGACAGAGAGGTTAGAATTCACCCTCTCACTTCAGCTTAAAGTTCCTGATGTAGCTATTTTGTGCTCAGCATACAGAAAGACTGAATGGTGAACAAAGATGACACCGGAGCAAATGGTAAAAGATGAGAAGAGAGTGCTGACAGAAAAACTGCGGATCGTGTGCCCGGCGCTGTGTTGTATTTACTAGCTAAATTGCTGTTACATTTACAAGCATCTTAGATTAATGCAGGTATTTTTCCTGCATCATTCCTCACAACTGTGAACAACTTACTAATGGGATATAACTTCCCCGCACAGAGGCTGCAAGAGGAGAAGCGGGAGTGTCTGAATAGGCACTTGTATGCGCATGCACGCACCTGTGTATATGTAAATCCTCCAATAAAAAGGGACAAGGGTAGACTCTAAAATATTTTTTAGAGAGCAAGAGGTAAAATGTGCATGTGAGTTCAAACACTCATTTCATAAACGTTAAGAGAAAATGAAGACTTATGATTGGTTCTCTATCATTGGTATGCCCAGGTACTGAGTACCCCCCTAGTTTACCATATTCTTTTCCCATATAACTTTTATTTTACTTCAGAAATTGTAAGTTGTCTCATGTCCCAAAGAAGAGGGTTCAGAAAAACAAGTCCATAAGTAATGCTTCCTTAGGCACATAATCGAGAAAAGGAGAAAAGCTGAGATGAATGGACACAGCCAACAGGCGGCTGTGTCATATTTGTTCCTCTTACCATGGTCCTGTGCTACTTGCTGGATTGGAATTGCTTTTCATAAAACTCAGTATTTCAGGGTTTCTTTATGGTTTATTTTCATTTAGATAAGAAAAATAACTGGTTTGTTCTGAAAACCAGGATCTTTCTCAGGAGAAAATGCCTTAAATTCAAAAGCCACTTACAACCAAAGCCTGCTGCTCCTCTTCAACTGAAAAGTGGTCTTAGTAAAAGCCACAGTATTTTTGCGCAGAATTTTCCTGAGGCTCTCCCATGAAAAGCAAATGCCATTTTAACAGCTTTGGTCGCCACAAGGGCCAGGCAGCTGGATTCCAGCTCTCAAGTCTCCACGCGGTTCTACACTTCACATCATCTTCACTGCACATTCACGTAGTACAACGAGAATACAACATAAAAAAGGGGGACATGAGAAAAAGCCCCAAAAGGCTGTTGGTTCAGTCCCTGGGATGAATTATTCTTTAACTTGCCAGAGTTGTTCAGTTGTCACAATGCAACCGCAATCAGAGCGCGCTGTCTGCTGTGGGGTTTTTTAAGAGTTCATCCTGCATCTCCACAAACCCCGTAGCCACTGCATGTCCTTTCCATTCCTGCTTCCCACATACAGGTGGCAGTTGGGAAACGTGAAGGGAACCAGAAATACATCCCGACCAGAGAATCTGATAGACAGGTCAGGCCAGTTCACCCAGAGCGGGGGCCCCGTTTCTCCAGATCCACCCAAAGAGCTGTGCTTGCGTTTCCACGACCAAGAAGCGAATGTGGCACATGACAGGAAGAAGCAGGGAGGGATAAGGTTGAAGTTCGAACTGCGTTTGTTGCGTTGCTTAGTTGGAACCTGCACATTATGCTTGTGATAGCAATTCTGCCTCTCACTAGGTGAGCCCTCGGGATGGGGAAGAAAGGACCTGGCAGTCCACGGAAAAAGAAAAAAAGACACACAAGAAAGTAAAGAAACTCACTATTAAAGTAGGCAAGAACAAACATCTGTGAGATTAAGGTTGCTCAAGTTTAACTGGTCTTTACCATCCTGAAAAATATTTATGAGGAAATCTGGAATTCCAACAGCAGCACTGGAATCGCAAATGATTCAGGGAAAGCAACATGCAAGACATCAAAGTGGGCAACTGTTTTCTAAATACTCACAGACACTAGTCAAACCCGAAAGATTTACTTTTCTCTTACACAGGGCTACAAATATTTTCATCAGCCAACTAAAAGGTCTGAAATCTCTTTTAAATCCAGCAGCACGTCACCGAACACTTCAAATGATGAAGAGAATTCTGCTAACGCCCGAAATATGGGAGACTACTATAGCGACATATCCTTAAACCGACGGTCTGTGGGCAGAGCTCTATTTCTGGACAAGGGGGAATTGCTGCTACATTACACTAATAAACATTTCCAATTAGGGAGGAAAGTAACATAAGACAAATTAAATGCAGTAAACAGCTGCTGTTGAAAAGCACTAAATTTATTAAGATAAGACACTACAGAACTGTCCACTTAAGGTGAAACATTGATTTAAAAGACCACTCTGGTCTCACTGGAGCTCGGATATTTAAGGCATATTCAGGCCTTTCAGCGGCTCTGTCATGGTTTAAGGCTGGGCTGGCTATTATACACACATTACAAGGACTTCTTCCACTCCTCCCCCAATATTCTCCCTTTAATATCCGACAATAAGGCTCACACACATGAAGGTATTCGTTGCGTAGCTTGAATTAAGCCATTTAACCTCCACTGAAATGCCATCAAGAAACATTGAACCAGACTGGGCTTTATACTACAGCAAGTAGAACACAATTGGTACCTGAGCTAGACAGCCTATATCAGGTACTGCTACATTGTACTGTAATAATTTCTGTGACTGCAGGGTAATCTGTAGCCTCTGGAGATTCACTGTCAAGGCCTCAGGAAAAACCTGTCCAACGCTTTTCTGTAACAGATGAATGCAGATCGCAGTGAGGGACTTCCCCAGAGAGAAAGGTGCAAGTGAGTAAACTGACACAGTTCCTGGAAAAACCCAACACGCATACCTTATTTCCTTATCTGTAATCCGAAAACTAATTTGTCTTCTATTAGAAAGGGAGCCAGTAGCTAGAGAGATTTACAGACATAATTCCTCTTGCCCTGCACAAGGCAGGATGCCATGGGATGAAAGGATCATCTGGTCTATCCCACAGGAAGCACCACAACTATAAAGCAAACTGGAAACGCATCCCTGTTCCAAGCTACAAGACCGATATTTACAGCACAGTTGCATTGTTGGATGGTCTCAGACAGTTCCCTGCCACAGTCGTCGTCGCACCTCAGTTTATCGTGAGAGGGAGAGCCGAGAGGAAGAATGGGTATGCTGAGCTTCAGTGACCCAAGTCAGTCATCACGTTCACGTGGCATCTTCTTTAATTCTCTTATTTGGAAAAGAACAGCATAGTTCAGTCGGAACAACGATCATCTAGTCCAACTGATGTTAGTTATCAGCAGAGACGACAAGAGTAAATTCAGCCTCATTTCAGAAGACTAGCAAGGACAGCAAATTGCTCTGTGGAACTGAAGGTGAGAGGAACGGGTCGGTGTTAACAGCAGAGAATTTTCAACTGTTAAGTGCATAATGAAACAAATCAGACCACTGAGTTTACTTAGAATGAAGCAAACACAAACTTCCATGAAATACTTCCATTCAAACAATGATGGCAGCTAGGGACAAGGGTAGCCTAACAAGTAAAATAAGCTCTTTAGGACAGAGGTATTTGTTAGCCTAAAATGCATCTAAAATCTCTTGGCAATTGATTCCTTAAGGTTACACTCAGGTATCTTAGTAGTTATTTAAATATTGTGGCTATAGTCCTTAATTCAAGCTTACAAATTGTAAACACTGAAAATCAACACAGACAGGAGAGGAAAAAAGCATGTAAACGCTTACCGCCAAATAGATGCATTCCACAAAACAGACCTTTTTTCTCAGGCCGTAGGACAGGCACTGCTTTCCTCAAGGAACACTGAAGAGATCCATACACGTGTATCTGCAAAAGAAATGAACTATTTTTCTTAATTCCGTAATGGAAGCTGCTAAATAATTTCCATTTTTCAAATAGAAAAATATTAAAACTTCCTAAGGATGTTTTATCAGTATCTCTAGTTACTAAATGCATAACAGAAGGAGTAAATTGGCTGAAACACTGAGTTTTAAATCTCTTTCTGGTCAAGCTGTGAAACAGATAGTTGATGTAGGTCTGGTGCCAAATTATCTTCAGAAGGATCAGATTTGTTTCCTGAACATGCCAGACGCACAGAAGCCAGCAGGAAGCGGCTATTGATTCGCCATCGACAACGCCGCGTCACCCTTGTGCGCCACATTATTGCTCAGGTTTACTTGGTCAATGTGCACCTCTGAGCTATTGTCTTCTGCAAGCGAAGAACACAACGGCTTCTGGGGAGAAGCAGAACTGGAGAATACCGAAGACACAAAAAGTCTCCATAACAAAGGGCCTAGGGCAGCTGTGCTCAATTCCTAGACTGAGAGAAGCAGAGATAAACCACTAATCCTGAACAGAGCTGGGCAGAGCACGCCTGCCACCCAAGCTGAGCTCTGGAAAGATTTCTGTACAAACGAAGCAGCATCTTTCCCTTTGACATCAGAGGTCAGGGGTGTTATTTTGTCTGGCATTGGCTGGGAGCAGTAGTTCTTTTCATCGTGATAATTCTTTTCCACTGCAGGATGAGACTGCTGTTTTCCTAGCACTGACCGAGAAGCATGCACTTTTCACTTCTCTCTAATTTTGAGGAATGCAGGATTTAGAGGAAATGAAGCAATCTGGTACTCTAAGAGCCTGCTTTCCTCTTTTTATTCCGTTTTGAAGTGGTTTTGCTACGTTGCATTTTTAAAAGTAAATCACGGCAAAATGATCCACTCTTAAGGATGGACAAAGCACGCCCTTTACCTAAAGGTGTGTTGAGCAATTGAGACGAGAGAAGAACCTGCTTTAGCTATTGCTACAAGCCCAAGAAAACCTTCAAATGCTCTGCTAGCTTTTCTATAATTAACGAAGAAATCTGTTCAGGTGGGCACTTCTCAGTCCCACTTCTGTGCTACANCACTCTTACGGATGGACAAAGCACGCCCTTTACCTAAAGGTGTGTTGAGCAATTGAGACGAGAGAAGAACCTGCTTTAGCTATTGCTACAAGCCCAAGAAAACCTTCAAATGCTCTGCTAGCTTTTCTATAATTAACGAAGAAATCTGTTCAGGTGGGCACTTCTCAGTCCCACTTCTGTGCTACAGTCCCACACAGACAGACTTGGTTACACAGTAGTATTAAGGGTTCCACTTTCAAATCTAAGTTTTTGGGTTCTAAGGCGACGGTCTGCATCTCTCAGGTGCCCTGACTCATTAACCACCTGTAAAAGCTGCATATCAGGTGTATTCTATTTAATGAATTAGGTCTTAAGCAGGACTGTCAGTGGGGAAGCTCAAAGACCTATACAATTTTTTATTAGCCAGAAGAACCGTTTTCCCAGAGAAGCAGCTTTTTTTATTTTTTCCCTTTCTTTAAAAAACAAAAAGTGTTATCCATGCTTTCACCACCTGCAGGATGTCCTGGCAACTGACCAAGAGTCTGAGGGTTGTATTTAATTTGCATAAATCACAGCTGATTACAGTTACTTTCCTCATTAATACAGTGAGTACTGATTAATAAATCGGCAATACGCAGAATGCACTGATGCATCTGTACGGGTCTGAATGCACGCTTCATGCCAAATATCTTTCTGCAAACAAAACTCCTGTTCCAGAGCGCTTGCTCTCGACACACAAAGGACGACCAATGTACATCATAACGCAGTCTGTGTTCCGAAAGGAAGAGAAAGACCTGATAGTTTCTTTAGTTCCTGCAGGACACATCTTCATTTTAAACCCTGAGGGGAGGGTGGAGAGATGTGAGCTGCTTTCCCGGTCCCTGTCTGCTTCCATACAGATGCTTCAGGCAAAACTCTCGACACCCCTTACTGCTGTACTCACAGGTCCTGTGACCTGGATCTGCCGCCCTAGCAGCTGCATTCAGCAAGAAAACACTGTCAAGTGTAAGAGGAGTAAACTGTTTTCTTCCTGCCTACACTGGACAGATGCAAGAAGCTTATTCAACACAGCACATCCTTCATTTCAGAATGACAATATGCATTATCTACCAGCATATTTATTGCTTACATAGATGCAAGTTATTCACACGGAAAATTGATTTATCTATCAGATAATTAGTAAACTTCAATAATTGCAAAAACCTCTTAGCAATCAGTTGACATTTAATTAACATACAATAACTGTCTTATTAAATCTCCATTAAATACCTGTCAGAGTTAATTAAAACCCATATGGAGTATTCCATGATTCCATGATTAGTTCAATGGTAAGAAACGTGGAACAGAGTTACTTGCTTATTTCTATTGCACCAAGTTGCTCTAGTTTAAGGTAAGGACAGTACTATGTTTCAGATTCTAACACTTCATGATTATGTAAAAACTTGACATGAAAAACATGAATGGAAAACTAGGAAATGCTCTAAGATTGTCAGCTGGACTCAGCTGCAAACCTCTTGGTTTTTGTTTTAGACACATGCGCAAAGTTCATTTGGGCGCTTTGGCTTACCTCAATTCCTTCAACTCATATTGTGGCCACTGTCAGTTGTGTCTTAAAAACACTGGACCAAATTCTCCTTCTCAAATCAAGCAAAAAATCTCGCTGACTGGGACTTTTGCATGAGTAATGTCCGAGTATAAACTAAGCAGTAGTTTCAGGGATTTGGCCCAGTATCTGTGAAACATGAATCTGGCCTACGCGTTTCTGAGGAATTTTGGAATTCAGAAACACAAGGACGAAAAAACTGGAGAGGAAAAGCCAAAGGCAGCTCTGGCTCTGAAGGCTTATCTTCATAGGAAGCTATGCACATGGTCACAGAACAGACAAACGCTGTAAGAAAAGAGGATGTTAAGTCTCATAGCACTTAACATATGTAATTTGGGTCCCGTTTTCTCACCGTATTTACAGAGAGAAGCACACCCAGTATTGCTCAAGGAAACCCAGTGCTCAATTTCTGCGCTGTCATGGGCCTGCTCTTCTCCTGATCTGTCACTCTCGCTTCCTGCAGCATCCTCAGTGAGAATTAAAGAAACAGAAAGGAAGAACTCTATCAGATATTATCCACCCATCCATGCCATTGATGGCACTAGCTCTTAAAGAGAAAGCTTCAGAACAGAACATGTAATCTTGCACCAGGCAGCAGGGAAGCATACTTGACACGCGCTTACCTTTTCATCGAACTAAGCACATGAAACCCTTTCGCAGGTCTATGTTAGATTACACACATAAAACTCCACGTTAGGTCATGCATACGCACACAAAAACCAGCGCCTCCATGCTCAGCAAAGACAGTATTGACTGGGCCTAAACATGTGCTGTGGCATACGAGTATCTAGTGTTGTGGTTATAGATCAATTAAAAAAAAAAAAAAAATCAATCCATACACTTGGGTCCAAACGTACTGAATGCATGGGTGACTCCGGAAGTACCATGTCATTTAGTAGCTAGAAGTGACTGCTTGTTGCTGCTGCTGCATGAGGAGATACATAAGCATATTCCTTAAAATACATGAAATGACACAATCAATCACCAGAGTTCACAGCCTACAAAAATAAAAATCCTTGCTGCACAGGAGAAAAGATACACTACTTACAAGCAAGACACGAGCCTCGGGAGGCTAGAAGACAGCACAATAACGCTGTCTGTATCTGGACTAGTCAGAGACCAGAGAACTTGTGCCTTGGGTAACAAGTCTACAATAGCTCTCGTGTTACAAGAGATCTTTAAAAACGATGCTAAACTTTCACGTAGAGGGATAAATGGCGATTATCCCACCATGTTCTTTTGTATGTCATTCTAATGAGATTATGCGGAACTATCAACGGTTTGGCCTAAATTTCTCCCCTTACTCACTGAGACTTACTTTGCTGGTTTCTGCTACAGAAGCATCTTCTGTACGATCAGACAGATAAAAGATGGATGATAGAGAACTTCCAAAACACTAGGCAGAATAAATTATACTTGGGTTTTGCTTCTACTCAGCCTGCTCTAAGATGCTCATAAAATAAATAAAAAACCCCCAAACAAGTCCAAACCCAACAAAACCCAAACTAGCCTTCTCTTCTTGCAAGAGACAAAAATGCAAACATTCAGCACTTTTAGTTTCATCCGCAGCACACCAACAACTTTGAGCAAGTAGGAGATCCTTTGGAATTGAAATCAAAACTGTGTAGTAGCACTCATTTGCGCATGTTGCTGTTTAAAGTAAGTCAAAGTCAGAATAAAGTCAGCTCACAGAAAACGTCAACAATAAGAATTTTGAAAACTACCTCCTTGTTGTTGACCTAGCCTTACAGTATTCAGGACTTCTCTTCTACATACAGTAATTTTCTGAACACCTAAGCATATGTATAAAAGCAAAATCAAATGACTGCCTCAGACTTGACAGAACTGCTGAACTAAGAACGACGCATTGCCCTCTACTAAAGGGCATCACCTTGAGAAGATAAAGCTTTATAAATGTTGCTCTGTAAGTTAGTATTCTCTGCGGTTGGCTGTTGTATATATTTGTATAGGTAGCAATAAAGATCTTCAAAGAACGATGTTGCCTAACCACATTTTATGCAACCTTTACAAAACCCAGACATCGTACTCTGTTAGCAGAAATATACATTTCTTCCTATCAAGGTACTAAGGTATATCTAAAAAGGGACTCTGTTTTTGAAAATAGCAAAACAGACACTAAAAAGAAAAACAGACCTCTAATCAGACAGAAAATATGGGTTTAAGAGCGAGGAGCAATACTCACAGTAATCTAGGGACATTCAGGTTATAATGAGAGCACATGATGCATTATTTGTGACTTAACTCATTTTAGTCTGAGGTCCCTGAATAATTAACCTGCTTTGTTTCAATTCATTTAAATGTCCATATCCTACTGCGTATGAAATTGGAATGTGTTCTACAAAATAAACAGTCACATTGCTTCCAGACCTGTACAGAGCCTGATATGAAAAATGTTATTCACGATAATTCTTAGGATTCAAGTATTTTGCTCATTGCTTTGTCAAAAAAAATAATTTTGAGAGCAAGTATTTTATCCTAATTCCAAAAGAATACAATCTGATGGTTTTATACTGACATTGTATCCAAGTTATTGTTTATAAAAATCTCAAATAAAACAGATGAAGTTATTTTATGAACTGATCTCTATTTAGAAATGGAGTAAGTGGCTTAAAATGAATAAATTACTGTACCATATCAAATTGCAATTATATCAAGATTTGAGCACAGCTAATAATGCTGCAATTCACGCTCACTGATAACGTGCGACTGAAGAGGTACTATGTTTATGCAAACAGAAACTGAAGGCAAAGGGTATATGTTTAACAATCAACTTTTCCAGTTGTGCCATGAAGGATACCGAAAATTTCTCTTATTTCCCTTGGCGTTACTATCCTATTATATTTTAAACCATGCCTTTCTAATACTCCTATGTTTCTTTGCTTCCCTAACTATTAAGAAATATTACTGTTGCTGGAAATTAATCTGTCATTTTACAAATCTTCTTCAGAGGAAGAAATAACAGGTTGTCTCAGTGAAAAAAAAAAACATCACATGGAAACAAAAATAGTATGCTCTTTGCTCCCACAGGGACAAACCAAAAGATATTTACCTCTGACACTGTAAACAAAAGATCAGAAAGGATTATAACTAATGGCTCTGTAAATAGTATATTCATAAGGGAGGAATCCTGCTAGAACCGCAAGAAAATTGTATCCACTTTCAGCTGCCAATTTTGGAGGAACATCCTGATTTTTTAACTCTGCGTTTATGGAACAGTGTACGATGGCAGCAACTCTGCCATCGCCATCATAATCTTTTTACACTATTACCAGGATTTCTCCTGAAGAATTACTAACAGTCTCCTGCGCAGAGGCCACTAAGGCAGATTCCACAGAGGTCATTTTCAATGACAGCTACATTTTTGAGAGCGGAGTGAAAGCATATCCAGCAGAAGAGCCTGCCTTCCAAAAATTACACACAAGTATCCGTAGATAGCACTCAAGTCAAGGGGACCTTGGACAGAGAAGACTAAACACCCATTTCTCAATATTCATTTCTCTCCAGCTGTGGGTCAAAGGCAGGATAAGCATACCTAAAGCACACCATGGGAGGTCAACACTCTATGGATGTATCGCAGTGCTAGAGAACCCAAAACACATGCCTGTTGCATACACCTTGTACACCTAAGCACCCGATTTTCTAGTAAGGAGCAGACGAGGCAGGTTATGCCAAACTACCTTCTGTTTACAAACAATGCCTCATCATTTGATGACTGGTAACAGTCAATGCAATTTTACCCTGCTGATTTCTATTGCTAATGTATTCATCAATAACTTGCCTAGTTTGTGCTGGTACAGTGATTGCAGGATCATTCTGGCTAATAACAGTGAGCTGCCCTAAACCCTGATTTCTGCCCCGTCTACTTACATTAGGAACACTACTGACCCCCGATGCTGCTGGCCTCTAGAAAACACATCCAGCAAATGGCCTACTACGGCGCAAATCACTGCAAGCACACTGAAAATAGCTATGGTTGCACTAAAAGGATTACGAACTTGAAATATGCTTGGAAGAAACAAGGAATGCACAACAATATTTGCATAAAAACTAGCTATTTGTACAAATGGCTCTTGATTAGTAATCCTGGTAAGGATCATAGCAATACATTGGCTAAGTAAAGACATACCCAGAGTATGATGTATACAGAAAAGTGGTACACGCTTGGGGATGGAAAGGAAGAAACTTGCAGGGAAGAAGCTTTAAAGAGCTTAGACAAGTGAACAGGGATGAAACTTATTATTTCTATTCTGCTGGCTCAAAAGTCAATGAAGCTGTGAAAACAAACATTTGTGTATTCATCTCCATCAAAACCTTTTTTTAGTTTCACATTGCACAAAGCTGAAGAGTTACAGTGTGATCTTCTGCAGAGCATCTGCTTGGACTCCTCCCACAGCCCATGCCTGGCATTTGACGCCTGTTATCACGTTAGGTTTTCCTACTTTTTAGCTTCTTTCTTAACATACGCACTGCAACAACAAATAGCCCATTTTCTCCGCTGAAAAGTAACAAACTTCATCACTTTGCAAGAAACCTGCTGAAATCTCACAAGGAAACTCATCAGCCAGCAGTACTAGCACTCCTCATCAAAAAGGAGTCTAGAAACATCAATAAATCCTGTCTTTCTGACAGAGCCCTCACAGGAACCTTCAAAGAGGCTGGTGATGTGCTCTGCCTGGCTGCAACACTATTCTTCCACCGTCAGTCTCATGGCTGAGACAAACTGGGACACATCTGCTAAGAGGGCTCATAACAGNCGTCTTTCTGACAAACAGAGCCCTCACAGGAACCTTCATAGAGGCTGGTGATGTGCTCTGCCTGGCTGCAACACTATTCTTCCACCGTCAGTCTCATGGCTGAGACAAACTGGGACACATCTGCTAAGAGGGCTCATAACAGAGCTCCGGGGAATCACACGCAATACTTTCTTGGTGTCANTGTCTTTCTGACAGAGCCCTCACAGGAACCTTCAAAGAGGCTGGTGATGTGCTCTGCCTGGCTGCAACACTATTCTTCCACCGTCAGTCTCATGGCTGAGACAAACTGGGACACATCTGCTAAGAGGGCTCATAACAGAGCTCCGGGGAATCACACGCAATACTTTCTTGGTGTCAGCATCCTGGCACGATCTCACCCTGCTGGTCTGGTATCACTGAATTACAACACAGACTCCACTTGCTAAGGTTCTAAGATGCACTAGAAGGGAAGACATGCTTCCTTAGATGATTTTCATTATTTGCATGTATTTTAAATTTAAATGGAAGACAACAACCGAACATAAGCACAGTGTACATTCTAACTTGTAGTATATGTATGTCCTCTTACAATTTTGTTTAAAACCAAGAACTTAACAAAATTCAGGACAGAAAATATTTGCTCTTGAATTACAATAACCCCAAATTAACCTTAAGGCACAGCAAAAAAATAGTCTAAAGTCTAACCAACCAAGAGTGGCTTGGCTAAAAAGGTGAGCATCAGGGAGGCCGAGGTGAGAACGTACTTTACACGCCTGCGGATCTTCAATGAGAAGTGGACAAGTATTCTGAAATTCTGTCTTGAATTATTTGAAGATAAACTCACAGCACCAAATTTCTGAATATTTCTATGCCAGAAAATGTCTCAGGTGAGTATTGTCCATGAAGCACACCTTTGTGTTGTAAACACGAGTGATTTCTGACAACTGCACTGGTGCTACACAGGCCACATCCCTACTCCCAAATCGAAAACCCACCGTGGTGTGGATATGCCCCCTTCTACATGATTAGTTCTAGAGGGTACAGTGTATTTCCCTTTTCTCTTCTTAGAGTATTATTTAAGAAATGTACGTTGAGTCTTCCTCCCTATGCTCCTTCCTCCCTGCATTGCCAGATGATTAATAAACAGACACTCTCAAAACCAAGTGAAAAAATATGCTGTTGTGTCAAACCTTACCACACGGCTTTGCGTTCATCACAGATGGACACAAGGTCTTCTCACAGCACTTGCAATGTAATTAGAGTTAAACACTAAAGAAGAAAATTTCTCGAATAAAGGATGCAAAGATTACAATCTAAATACAATGTTGTTAGTTGAAAGAAAAGGATGTAGAGTATTGAATGTTCAAAATTGTGTTGTATTAGATAAGCAAATCCCACATAGACTTTGTTAATGATTCATAATCAGCTAATAAGCTCATCTCTAGTAGAATAATGATCCATGGACCTGTTAGCTCATTTATCACTATGTTTTACAACACCGGCAGAAGAAACTAATTAAATCCCAGCATCATTACACAGAATTCCTTTTAATAGAGATACAATGATGCACTAGAGGCTACAGATTACACTGCAAATTGTACCAAGAGATTCCGGACAGCGAGTTTTAATTAACAAGTTAGCAAGAAGCTGCTCACTTAATAATAACTAGCTAGGAAACATCTGCACACTCAGAAACATTGGAGGAAGGAGAGAGTAAGCGAAGGAGCATTATGCGAGGTATTGAAATTGTAGACTTTCTCTATCCACAGCAAAAAGCTATTGCCGTTCACTGGCTGCATTTGTTATCCAACACAAATCAGAAGGCAGAACTCTGGCTCCAGATCCGTGTTGAAGATGCTGGGATGGGCATGTATATTAGATATATTAGATACAGTTTGTAACGTGGGACAGTGAGTCGCTGAAAATACAGCTCTCCAGAAGAAGTCATGACCAGAGAACAGGCAATGAAGACGGATTAGAGAGAACATCTTTCATATCTTACTGACTACATATGCCACTTGATAGGATACAGGTGGTGTGTGCTGGTTTGTTACTACTGCAGGGAACCCATATTCTTTCTTTAAAGAAAAAAATCTAAAAATAAACACTGTACCAGTTTAATATGGGGGTAGGAGCTCTATCACAGCCTGTGTTCCCACACATCTCAGGAGTGGGTCTGATAGCATGAAATCATGAAGCTTACCTCGCCTTTGTTTCTTTAGCTCTAGAAGCCATATCTTCTGTGTTGGGGCTACCTACCAGCCTGCTTTCTGCCTGCTCTGTTTCCTCACGCACCGCTTGCCACCTCAGCTGACTGCAGCTCCCTGGACGGCATCACCCCCTTTCAGCTCACGCATTTATCCTCACCCTCAGATCAAGACACATTAGATCAAGATGAACAGACTATCAGCCTCATCTTTCTTTCCTTAGCGTAATGGAGAGGGATTCTGTCACAGCTCGACTTGCAATCTTCCCCTCTATAAGCACTGCTGCGGCTTTAACGTTTCATACGGTCTGCTTTCAACATACCTCCAAAGTTCTCCCACATCAGCTGATGTAATTTTAGGCCACAGGCAAAAATAACGTGTTCGTAGATAACTGAGCATAAATTCAACTCTTTTGCTATAAAAATGGTTGTTCTGACTTCAAAATGGGAATAAATTCTTTTTAATTTAACCATAAACCATTCTTCATAGTTAACAAAAGAAGAAGGCTTGGGCAATGGCAAAATCCACGTGGATTTCACCTGCTGCACAGGTTATCCTGAGCACCATTATTCAGAAAACCTTTGAAACAAATTTAGTGAAATCCCTAAAAGAACAATAAGAAACTGTTAGAAAATAATCCCAGCTGGTTCCACATAAAGTGTTACGTTGCTTCACCTGAGCAGGACCTACACAACTCTTTACCTTCTATGACCTGGAATTTGTCCAAGTAAAAATACTATGAAGACAATATACCAACAGCGGAAGACATAATCAGTTCCTCCAGAATAACCGTAGGCATTTAGTGAAATAAAACCAAATCCTCCCTTTCGCTGGAAATAATAATTAATTAAAATGAAAAACATCAGTAAACGTAGACTTAGGCTTGATCTTGTGCTCTGTCACAAAAGCCACAATGATCAGGATCACACTGCAAAGGTCTATGCTCGCAGCAGATTTCTTCTCCCTTGTTTTGCACCGTCACTTCCACGCTTGTTTTTCTCACGGAAACCCTGGAATAATGCTAGGGTGCTGTAGCGCAAAGGCAGAATCTTTCTGGCTCGTAGTAAATCTGAGCTCAACACAGCATGGAAGTCCGTCCCGACGCTATGGCTGCAGCAGCACTGAGAGAGCTGGGAGAACCCCCGTGAGCTGCTGCACACTCACCTCTGGCACCGCGCAGAACTGTTAATTTGCCTCATCTCTGCAAATACCAGCACTGTAACAGTAACCGTGCAAATGCCCCCACGGGTGAGGAGACTAATGGACACAAACATACGTCATCAACGTAACTCCTCATGTTTTGATTCCCTACGTGCTTCTGCTCGTGATTTTTTCAAACCTGCTCCGCAGGTTGGTATTTTAAGGACTTTCTCAGTTAACTGGGATTTTGCTGAGATTTCAGAGTTCTTTACGTTATGTAAGAGTCAACACAGAATCTACTACGGCTTATCAACTTTGAGCCACCTGTGGACAACTTAACTTTGAAATGCTAAGCCTCTCTGGTTTCCCTCTCAATGAAGTTCTCGTCTACCAGGCACTAGAACAATAAAATATCTTGACAACACTTAAATCTAGAATGGATAAAACTGTTATCTTACAAAAACTTATTTCATTATTTTAAAATAGATTCTTAAAAACCCTTTTTTCCCCTCTTAAAAATAGTTATGTAAAATCAAATCAGAAATTATAGCGTACATAAAGACCATGAGTGTAACTAAACAACATTTCAGTAAGTAAATAAGAATATGTTGTATCAGTGTGCTTCCTCAAATTTTTATGAATTGAAGGGTACTAGATTTTTTTTTACATTGTGTGAGAAGGCAGGCAAAAATCACCTTTACTTTAGAGGCCAGCTCAAGTGTTATTAATGTATCAGAATGTTATGTATCTTAATATACTATTTTCATTGCCAATTCTTCAGGGGCTTTGCATTAATAAATGCTTTTTGGTTTAATTACTTTTGGTTTCTGTTAAGTGAAAAGAAGCAGAGATTTTTCTATCTGAAGAAATCACACAAAGTTGAGGAATTTTCCACAAACTGAAAAAGCAAGAAAGCTGGTTGTCTGCTTTGTAGGTGTGTGTAATACGCTGTCGAGAGAGGATCAGATCTGCGAATTCTGAAGCCATAGGCTTGGGCCACATTTTGAAGACTGTTTAAGTACCTGTAGTTGCAGGTAGCTACAG
Organism: Steatornis caripensis; assembly: GCA_013398225.1. Classification (NCBI taxonomy): domain Eukaryota; kingdom Metazoa; phylum Chordata; class Aves; order Caprimulgiformes; family Steatornithidae; genus Steatornis; species Steatornis caripensis. Next base: position 55,644 of record VZSC01007700.1, read on the forward strand.
GGATTTTTCAAGAACCACTAAATGGATGCTGGCCTAGCAGTGCACACGTCATGCCTAAACTGATCTAACTACAGCTTGCCGTTGAAACAGACTGTCGTGCTCTCGCTGGATGCTGCATCTGTGTTGCCTTGTTTTCCTCAACATACGTCAAATGACATGAGGGTATGATCAACTGGACTACCTCACTGATCTCAGATTATAACAAAGGGCTTAAAAACCTTTGGCTACATCTGGCAGGCAGAGAACTGGAAAAATTTGGCAGGAGCATGCAATTAAGACTGGATTGCAAACTGCGTCCTAGTGCCCAGCTGTGACTGCAATAGGGGAAAAAGCATACAGGTACGTACACAAGCTGGGTAAATCGTCCCATTCCTTTTGGAAACCTACTTTAAGATAGAACGTCTTATCTTCAGGAGGTATCCTCTTTCCTAATCATAAGTAGCCCAGAAATCTACCCGAGACCACATGCATAATTTTCAGATGTCCAAATCAAAAGATAAATCCCGTTCCAGTTATCTACAAATCTGGGCTATTATGACCAAGAGAAACACTATTTTTTCCAGTTAGTACTTCCTATTTTATAAAAGAACACATTTTGAAAACATCTACAACAATAAAGAGCTCGTCAGTGTCACTTTTTGTTTTCTCAGTTGAAATAATGGGAAACAAAGAGCAAATGGGAAGAATCTGGGTTTGAGTTGGGTCTGTTTTAAAATTAGCTCTCAAAGGACCTTTACAGGAATTTATTACTTAAGAGTGCAGCATTCAAACAAAGTGTCCATCAGAGCAATCGGTCACTCCAGCAGGATCACCAGCTTCTCCTCATTGATTTCTCTGAGGTTTTTATTGTCTGATGAAATGTAATTAAAGACTCTGATGGTGCCAATTAAAGACTTGAAGGAACTGGAGTTGGTGTTCACATTATCACACGGTAAAACGCAGCGATGCTGTAAACATCCATTAGCCATTACGGTTCTCATTAGTCCCTGAAAACAACTCATTAGTGTCCTTAGACATGACAGATAAGTACAGTAAATGAGATAAATCTATCAATATATTCATTGTGTGCAAAATCAGGGTTTCCGTCATCACATTCCACACAGTGACAATCCGAAGGTTAAATACACCTTCTGCAAGAAATAAACATAAGATGCAGAGCAGCTAGCCAGCGTAGAAAGATGCTATGTGAGAATCTAACAAAGACATCAGACATTTCATCCATACACAGGGTAGGTTAATCTGAAGTTCAGGTTGCTATGAACTGTCGTGGTTGCTTAGCCAAGGCTAAATTTTATAAACCATATTGATTTAACTGAAACTGCTGCGATTTGCAAAATTATTTCAGAACTGAGGGCTGTCAGTTTGTGGAATTCGATGCAGGCTTCTGGTTATGTAAGTAAAACCTCAGCAGATGGATTAAGAGCTAGGCAGACACATGCAGGCATGGTAAGGCCTATCACAGTCGTAACACTGCACGCTGCCGAAGGTGCCAGTATTTAGCCAAGCACCACTTTCCAGCGTGGCACACTGAAGCTCTAACCACTACCTATCACGTTCAGAGTACACACACATACTTTCTCATATGAATATCTTTACTCACCAGCTACTTTTAATTGTATTTCCTCCCAGCTTCTCTGGACCTACGCTAGCTTCACGAGCTCTTGACAAAAGCCTGTAATTAGATCCTTTTCTCGTACAACTGCTCCTGAGCACTGATTTCTGTGTCTTTCTAACATTACACCGTCACCTTCTCACAGCTACCTTTCAGAGTTCTCAGTTGAGAGCAACAGCTTTGCACATCATTGTGGGAAAACTCTACAAAGTCTTCTGCTGAAGCACAGCACAATCAGAAAAGCAAAACAATTGCTGGGATCCATCCAGAATGAGACAGAAAACAACAGTGCTAATATTAATACCACTGCCTAAATCAACAGTACGGCCTCGCCTGGAATACTGGTTTCAATTTTGTTTGCTTTATCTCAGAAGTAACACAGCAGGAAGACAAAAAATTCAAAGACAGGTCTCAAAAACGATGCCAGGCCAGCAGGAATTTAACTACAAGGCATAATTAGAAACTGGGTCTGATTAGTTCAGAAGGAAAAAGACTTCACACAGTTAAACAAAACAACAAATGGCATTGGGAGCAAAACAAGAGTTCCCACTTGCTGCATCTCGGAATACAAGAACACTATAAAGAAATCTGAAAAGCAACTAGTACCTTCAATGCAATCTTTAAAAAAAAAAAAAAAAGAGGATTGGGGAATGAATGAAATTGCTCATACAATTCAGTAGGGCATAACACAAGAAATATTGCTATAAATAAAGCAAAAGGAGGGCTAGTAGCACCAGTGACACCGTGCTGACGCAGACGTGATTTAGAGACCACAGCCATGCTAGGCCGAATGACTGTTCCAGAAGTTTGAGACAGAGGAGAATCTGGCCTCTGAAACTCTCCTACCTGTGCAGTGTAGGAAAGGCTCTGGCCATTCCACAGGTGTAGAAAGCCTGCACTGTAGCCCTCTCCATAAGGACAAAGGTGGTGACTGCCACAGGGCTGGTGCGTCCGGCGGGTATCAAGTCTGTAATCACTGAGAGCACAAACAAGGCTTTTCCTCCAGGTTCCCACGACTGCAAGAAAGCCACACGATGGGTGTTTCTGTGGGTGTTCGCTTCTCCTTGGCATTCAAATGGGAAAGCACAAATTGGATTTTTGCCATTTTTGTACAGTGGGACCTATTTTAAATACATAACACGGTTTATAAGACGTTTAAAAGTACCACCCACGTGCTTCAGAATGGTCTTATTTAACGTGAGGGCAGACAGTTCCTACACCTTGTCCACCACTAAGTCTCCTGCAACAGCAGGGTTCTAGCGGCAGTCAGCTTACCATAGTGCGAGAGGTGAGTCCTGATTCACAAGCAAAGACGCAGTCGTTCCAAATCATTTTAACACTATGTACTCCAGCAGCAGTAGAACAAAAAGTGTTCAAGGAATACTGTGACCTTACTGCCCCCTATTCTGAAGCTTAGAAAATTACAACTTTCCCAGAACCATACACGCTGAATGGTGCAGCAGGGACGGGAAAGAATCCTCCTGGAAAGGAAATTACGGCAGAGATGTGGTTTCTCTGACTTCTATAAAATTGTCATTCCTCTGTGCTATCTGTATTCTCTGATGTAGAGGCTTGTGGCCACTTTATGCAGAAAGCACTGTGGGGAACGAGCTCATTTTTATCCTGAACTAGGCTTTGCAACTCTTTGGAAAAATAGGTTAGCAATATCCAACACAACCAACTAAACAGACCCAAGATGCGCAGGGTATAGCACTCAAACACTTTGTGTTATACCGGGATATTTTTCTCTTCTTGACACACAGAATATATTACACAGTCATTCAAGCAATGAGAACCTCAGGAAAAAGTCCAAGGACAGTACATTTTCCCGTATCTGCTCCCCCCGACCCCACCAGCCCTCTGTAAACATCCGCTAGCGTGTCAGCATCTGTTACGTCTTTTTTCCTACCACTGCTGGCCCACTCACCAGCATCGGTTCCCGTGGCCAAAAGATAACAGGTTAGCACACGCTGCAGCACAGGGATCATCCAAGTAGTTTAACTGAGAATATATGACACTATTTCTTGGGAACTACCGAGTGCTCTACACATTCAAAGAATAGAGGGCGCGCCGCAATTTATACAGCAAGAAGGGGATTCAGGATGTCCAGGTCCATACAGCGTGACAGAAGTGGGTGTTCACACACCCCACACACTCAGCCTATCTCAATCTATTCCAATTTTCCTGCCAGCTTGTTGGACTCTGGCTGGGAACTGATTCCTTTATGCTATTTGTTATTATAGGAAACAATCACTCCAAACTTAGCTATTGTTTACTCTTTACATGCAGACTCTGATGTTACGAACACAGTGCTACCAGAGGAGGAGGATCTTAGTTTTATTAAATCAATCTTTTGGGGTTTGGTGGGGGTTTTTGGCCTACACGTCCACGAACGACTGGGAGGAAAAAAGACCCACGCGACAAACTGAACAGCCCTTTCCCAACAAAAAGCATCCGAGTCCAGCATCCACCTCTTGTATCTGTTCATAAGAGATTCCTCAGCCTGTGAACAGCGAATGTGAAATAAATGAACAATACCACAACATTCGCTGGCATTTGCACAGCGCACCGCTCAGACCCTGGATGCACGAGTACCAGGACTAGGAGAACATACGTAAGCAGCAACAGGTACGCGTGATATTGTGATTAATCAGAATAACCTTGGCATTATGGGGTTCTCTCTCTGTAAGTGTATTTGGTAAATAAATTTATTTCCTTTAAGGTATTTAAGGCTCCAGTGGAGCAATTCTTCACCCGTATTTTCCTTTCTCTTCCAGTTCAAATTACACCAAGTGGAATGACATCAGTACCGTTGTTTCTACAGGCAGTTAACTGACACAGCAGTTACACTCACTTCCATAAATCGTGGTAGCAGCAACTGACTTTACATTCACATTGAGCTGTTTCTTATTTTTAAAGCTAAAAGAATTAGCTTTTGAGTAAAATGTGATTTTTTTTTCTCAAAATCTAGGATTTTTTTTTAATACAGAAACAAGTTCTCACACTCTCTTCTTCCATCAAAAAGTCTTAAATTTTAAGTACAACTTGTATCAGAAACAATTATAGTACGCAATCCTAATTCACAATTAAATGAATTAACGTCAAGCTGATTAGAACGCTTGTAGGAACGTGTAATTTTGGGCATGAACAATGCCAGATTCATTACTTTCCTTTTTAACCAGCAAACACGTTTACTCTTTCCTCTAGAAGTTCTCCTTGTTTTCCGTTTCAGAGTTTTTCCTCATAATGCAAATCTCTCTCCCCTTCCCTGCTCCCAGTCTCACATATTTTCCCACATTCCTTACATGCAAAAACTTCTACGCCAGTTATCCCATGAGCAGGAACATCCCAAATAAAGAAAAGCACGAACAAATTACTTCTCTTATATCAAAACATATTAGGCAGACCTCACAGCCTCTTTGTTGCATTTTGAAGGGGATTCTGAAGGAACAACGAAGCTTAGGTTTTGAGCAAAGGTAATTGCAGAAGGTGGAATCGCAGCTTAAGAAACTCTCCAGAGAATTTTCTTGATGCAAAGCTAACAAGACTTTGTGATAATTTCTTCGGAACTGGCCTCATTCCAAGTTGGATTTTAAACACAGATTATAAAGCAAACACCATCCCCCACAAGTATTAAGAAAGAAGAAAATAACAGAATGGGGGCTGCAGAAATGGTCTCTATTGTGGGACCAAAACCCGTCAATCAAGCAGGTTGACAGGCATCAGAGATTGACAGACAGGCCCTCTCTCTTGACTTCAGTTATCTGGGGGAATGGGAAAAGTGTCTGCAAGAACATGTTAAATTGCCAAAGTCATTACCAGTCACCAATTACCAAAGAAAAGATAACAAGGTGTATTTTAGAAAAATCGATGCAGCAACATGCATTTCAATAAAGCAAGTTTTTCAGAACTTTAGAAAACAAAATGAACTATTTAGGGAATACATGATGGTTTTTTCATAGAATACCAAGCACTTCACTATGCCAGCAGGCTTTGGAGATTCATCGCTATTCTCTCTATATTTTGTATTGGGGCCAGAGGTCAACGAACAAATATTTCCCTTTGTCTCTTCTTAGGCTTAACCTAAAGAAGGAAAGTAAGCTCTGTATCCCAATGATTAAACCTGGGTTCTACGCTTCGCAAACTACAGTCCAAATGCCATTCTGGTTCCCAAGTGTATTTATCCTAGTTGCAGGAGTAAATTCTATCATACATTAATAAGTTACAAAAAAAAAAAAAAAAAACCAAAAGGACCTTGATATTTACAGCCAGATTTGATGTTTTCATTCACCCAGGCTGAAAAGGCCCCTTATGAATGGTGTCAGACCCACTGCAAGATCTTCAGAGACGCTGCCCAAGCTTGGAATACCACACTTCCCCCACAGCACCCTGTTCAAAATTTTTATGTAGTTGTGACCTAAGTCAAGTGAAATGAAATTTCTTCTGACAGAAAAATTAAGAAGCCTGCAACTAAGGTTCTGAGAAAATAAAGTCTTTGCCGTGATGGAAGGCGGCAGCCCCCTTGTTTCTATCCCCTTCCTTCAGCCAGCACAATCAAGAGAAAAGCAAGGCAACCCCTTTTCAACATGAAGTGTTCACTTACCATGAATTAAAGTGTACTTGCCTTCAGATTTTCCAAGCTCTCATACCAGTAATTAAATATCATTGCAAATACGTTGAACACAATGATTTATACACAAAATGAATTATTTTTTTTCTAGATTGCTGCACACTTATTGTTCGTTGAATTATTCCCAGTGCTTTCCTTCTTTTAATTTATCTGGCATTAGCTGGGTCAGTTTCAGGAGCTGCTTCCACTTTCAGTGGAAACAAAAGGTTATTACTACCGTTGCAGCTATGATCTGCAAGAATATGATTGTGGTCTACAGTGGATGCACAGACAACACTGAATTCAAAGGAGCCCTCTTAGGCATCGTCTCTCTCTCCCACTATGTCCAACAACACACGACATAGCGCATTTCGGCTTCTGTGCCCTCCGTGATGGCCCATGGAGAAAAGTATGGAAATTGCTGCTCCAGGCTTTATTTGCATACCAACCTGTGCTTGCAGTAGTGGCTTCTGTTAATCTTTCTGATTTACGAAATTTTTGCGTCTTTTAAAAAAAAAATAATGAAGAAGTACTCTGCAGTCAGGTTTGATGATCCCACATGCATCTTACACCCTTTAATTTCTGCAGCTCTCTCAAATGATTCTTTTGAAAAACATACAGTAAGGAACTTAACATTTCACCTCAAGAGCCACTCGGATCTGTGTGGATCACGTACCAGACCACATCTCTGTGTTTTCACATAAGCACAGAATTGTAAAATAAGTTAGGTCCGAAGGGAAGGGACCTCCGGAGGACCTCTAGTCCCACCCGCTGCTCAAAGCGGGTCTAATCAGACCAGCGTGCTCTGGGCCCTGTCTAGTTGAGTCTTCCGAACACCTCCGAGGATGAAAATTTACCCACAGGGTAAAACAGAAAAAAGAATAAGCATATCTTCTTAATGCATCTAAGTGGAACATCCCATGTTCCAACTTGTGTGCATCGCGTCTCATCCTACTGGTGCGCACCCTTGAGAAGAGCCTGTCTCTGCCTTCTTTGTATACCCTACTCGGGTAGTTGTAGACAACAGTAAGGTTTTTCCCTTAGCCTTCTCCTCTTAGAATAATTTTTTGAATTATTTAAATAAATTACTAAATACAACATTGATATTCTTAGCTCTTGACTCACTAGTATCAGAACAAAAAATATTCAGAATTGTTACTTTTACAGTGAAGGAGGAAAAAATCAAAGATAACTGAAAATGACTTGCAAGAGACCTCTCAGAATCATTCGACTCAAGAGCTAAAAATTACCTAACTAGTTGAATTAATTAGCTGAATCACAGACAAGGGACCATAAACAGCAACCTTGTATGGACGCACATTCAGAAGAACACGAGCATTAGTTCTCCTGAACACGAGAAAAATGCCTGTATAGAGAGCACCTAAACCCTCCTTAAGCTGTATTTTGTTGGCTTAACCTTGCAGGGGTAGTCTCTAGCAGAAAGACGTCCCCAGAGTTTCAACCTTGAGTTGCCTAGCTCCTTTTAACATGTATGACCCCCATCTTCAGAACAGGAAGCCGTCTCTGACACTCAGTATTAAAGCTGAACAAATGCCAAAACCAACACTCATTTCGTCATAGCAGAAGAAGAAAAATATATTAATTATCAAAATGCTGTCTACTATATATTTTTCTTAACTTTCACGACACCTTTATTTTTTTAAAGAAACAGGTGGAATAGAGACTGATTTTCAGTAGCGTGTTGTGCACAGTGAATTTGTGGGCAGATTTGATTACAGCTAGTCTGACGCATGTGGGACCAGGTCTGTATTCTAAAGAGTCAATTATTATTGTGGCAGATAAACAATTTTTTAAAATAAAAAAATTGCACAATGCACACACAGCTGAGTTTTCAGAATGCTCAGTACTGACCACAATTAAGCTGTTAATCTGACCATAACCAACAACAGAACCACTACAGGAATTCCATCCGCCACACAGCTTTATGTACTTAATATAAATTTTAAAACAAAACCCAAGGAATAAATCCGAAAGAGAGGGAAGAACATGTTAATCATGAATAACTGCTAATTTGCAACCTGCTATTCAAGAAGGTACTAGGAATACGTATTTTATAAAACAAATTATTGTTATCAGTTTGATAATATGAACAGCTTTGTTATGTATGAGCAGAAATTGAGCCACACCTTTTGTGTTTCTACTGAGTTTGCAGCATCACAAACAGTTAAGACTTCAGAGTCTACATATTAAATATTCTGAACTCCCTACAAGAATCTGAAAAAAAGCCTGTTAATTTCAAAACTCTAGCAGATTGTCAGCTTGGATGCTCAACACGACTGCTGTTCTTGCCCTTCAAAAGGAATCTGTTCAGACTAGCGCTTCAATTCTCTGCTCATCACTTGACAAAACAAAGGGTGAAAGATTTTCTGTTAGGTTCAACACGACAGAATACAAAGTTTACTCTGCTAATAGTCCTTGTATGGCAAAAACACTCTCCTTTGGGAACCTGGAGCCCTAGCCAACACACTAAAACTGGCCCAAAGATGTGCTTTTTTTCTTTATTCTTTCATAGTTCTTGTACCTGCAAGCGGGTGTTGCAGCAAGAGCTCACGTCCTTTTCTTGCATTGCTCTTCTAACAGGAAGAGCACAGAGGAAGAAGATGAAGCAAAGCAGATCATGTACTGAATGTTACATTTTAGAGGGCAGGAAAAAACCAACTGGTGCTGCCACATTCAGAAATGGGAAAGGGGGACCGAGTCTCTGTTTTCTCAGCAGCAACCTCTGAGAAGCAAAGACCAAAGTGTTTCACTGCCAGACAAGCTGATGCCCTCTGATGCAACCTCGGGAGCTGCAGCGACAGCAGCGGGAGCTCCTTCTCTGAAAAAGGACGTATTCAGGGAGAATCATTTTGTTCCTGGAAGCAGACTTGTGTGATTGCTCAATTAGTAGGAAGTAGGACAATTCATCTGTTTGGTGCGCTTTTGTTCCAGGTCCGGTATACAATACCTGAAGTCCAACAGGTCCTACTCATTGAATTTCTCGGGAACAATAGCTGGTCCATTCTCCGTGTGTATGTAATTACACATGAACAAATTGAAAGCACTCCCGGAGAACTGCCTGGTGTACCATGACATAATAAGAACAGAAACTAAGGAGGAGAGGATATAGCAAGTAACTTTCAAGGTTTATTAAGACCGAATTATCTTTGCTTAGGGGTATATACTCTTACTGCCACACGCCATGGAGAGAAAATGACAACCGGAATTTAGCCTGAAATTCCAACAAATGAAAGCTCACAAAGACAAAACCAATACAATTAGGAAAACCAGTCCGTAAAGAGCATGCAAGAACAGGGTTCAAAACAAAAATGATGTAAAAAACCCCCTATCAAAATTACTTTAACAATAAGCATGAATTCATATTAAGACGTCATTTGCAGTCTCATGTCTGGTTCTTCAGCGTACATATATTACAATGATTAGAACGTCCTTTATACTTTCTCTAACAACATATAAATATTAAGTCATCTTTTCTTCCCTACAAATCTAAGAAACATGCAGTCATTCACGAGCAGCTTATCTGGACTGCAGATTTACCATGCCACAAATGAACAGAAAACGTTATAGCTCATCTGTAGCTTCTGCTTGATATGCTTGCCTAAAATCTACACTGACACCAAGCCTCGCTTGCAGGATGCCATCCCATTTTATTGAGGCACAGAAAGCTGAGTGACTTGCTACAAGCCTGAGAACAAGACACAGGTCTCCGACTACCAGTCTGTTAATCAGTATATTAGATATTTTGCTTTCCATAAACGTAAGAAGTACGACCATAATTCTGCTTTCAAACAACTGGATCTTTCATTCTTGACATTAAAGATAAAATTCATATCTCCAGGAAAGTAGCAGCTTATGCAACCTGCATTTCAACTAAAAAAGGAATATTCTCCCCCAAACCCCACCCTCAATTTATACATTCAGATGTAGAGAAAAGACATCCATCCTCAACCATCAATAATATGAACAGGATTTGGTGATTATCTCTATACAAAAAAAAAAAATTACCTAGAAGTAAGATAAAGTAAATGACGATTAGAAAGTCTTTCTGAGCTCAAGGAGCAATTCCCATAAAAGGGCCACTTTTTCCTTGTAATTCACACACGAGAAGTCAGGCTGGCACAACAGATACAACGCAGGACCGGTTTGCGTTTCGCAATAGTCACATCCTATTAATACTGCTGCAGTGGCAAGCAACCACATTAACAGTAATGTGACACACTCTGAAAGGCTAATAAATTTTCTGGAATAAAAAAAAGGTAAATAAAAATGTTAGAAGAATCATTCTTTTTTAATGCAGACATATACCACAATCCCTTGACAAAATCTGTGTATTTGATTGGCACTGCTAATATACGCACAGACACAGCAGTTGTATTTCATATGTGGGCTTGTTCTCTCTCATTTTGCAGTGCTTTAATCTAAATGAATCAATTCTATTTTCCAGCAGTTTACATCAGAGTAGAGTCAGCCTAGCCGCCATACTTTAGTTTAAAACATTCAATAGCTCCTAATTTTAAAGGAAGAAACGTTTAGCAGCATATTTCAGAATTGTAGCACAACCTTTGCCAACACTTCAAAGACTTATTTGGAAGATCTTTATTTACACCCTTGATCCTCTGCAGTCTCCATAAGCAGGCAGGCTGACATTTGGCTTACATACCTCTGCCTTCCCGCAGAACCCTCACACCAGATAATGTGATCAAATCAAAACTACTTTCCATACAATTATCAAACATAACAGGCCACAGTAAAAAATGTAAAACCTCCAAAGCAGCTCAAAGCTAATTAATTTCTATTATCAGTGAAAGAAGAACCACTTAACGTGTCTTTCCTTATTTAAATTACCATTGACAGCACCTGCTTTTTTTTTTTTTTTTATTCTTGGGAAATCCAGCTACAAGACTAGTTAAATTATGTAAGACTGTAGAATTTATGAAGATAAGTCAATTAGAACTACAAAAACAATTCCAGGTTACAATTTATGGTGAAAAGAAAAGAGTTATGATGCTCTGTTAAATCATTCAGCGATGCATTACATACTCAGTTAATCCTTCTAGTTGTGAAAATTTAGAGCTAAATGGTGTCATTGTGTTCGGTAATTAATTATGTTGTTTCATTTAGTGGATACTTCATCTATATTGTTAAGGAATAACGCAACTTAATGAACAGCAAATGCACAAGCCCGTGTGTCAACCATGTAATATGTATAAGTGACCAACAGGAGGCAGGAAAAATGACTGAATCCCCAGCAACATCCGCAGTAACCTCTGTAATTAAAGCAGAAGGCATCTCCTGGTACCCAGAGGTTCTGATCTCTCTGGCAAAACAAAGTTTACTTAGAATTTCCTGCATGTTCTCTTCTTACAGCAAATCCAAATACCTCTGTCAAAAACAACAGGCCGGGACTCGCCGTCTGTGAACCTGCCTGTACTTGAAAAGAGATTGCCAATCCATAAATGTACCTGTTACGTCGATCATGGTTCTAAGTGAAACAACTGGAGTGTCTGAACAGGCTTTGCTTCCAGGCTTCAAAGAGAAAGGACTTTCCAGATATGCACGAAAGACAGAGTGCACAATTCTGTAAAGCTTTGATTTCCTTTATGCATGTGTCTACACCACAACACCGGGCCAAGTTCAGGTTGCAATAAGGTAAGGGGCCTGGAAAGAAACAACCAAAGTGTAACAGTTGGTAGGATAAAATACTGGGTATATGAAGCAAAGTCATACTAATTTACTAAATTCTCACGAATTCACTGTATTTGTTCACAGAGAGATGAGCGGACACAAGGCAACCTCCACCCAGGAACAAGGCTGTCTATGCTTGCTTCACGACATGCAGAACTGCGCTTCACTGTAGGCTAAAAGAACCATTTTCAAACTCACTCTTAAAAGTCTTCAGTCTTCTTTGCCAAGGTAATCGAAATGCAGGGAACTGCACGATCAGGCAGAACATCTTGCTTTCCTCTCAATGCAGATGGCATTATGGCGAGCGCACTGCACTGCCTGAACGTGCATTGGTCATCTTGGGGAAATACATTAAATGAAGCATTACGTTAATTGAAAGACTGATTTCTAGAATTCCTGTTTTGATCACTTTGTTCACAACTGAATGGACCCTAACAATACAAGCCAACTCTAAGCAAGGTTTCAAGGGAAACGAGGCGGTTGCTATTTCCCACTAGGAGGATGTAGCTATAAGCCCGCTGTGCTGGCATGGCTTTTACTTGAAGATATTAATAACATGTCAGATGTTGGGATGTGCTGAATTCTAAATACTCACTTCTCCATGAATGTGCAACATCCCTGTTTAGTAAAGCGCAAACCTGCTACTGCACTGAATCCTTCTGTAGCATCTTGTAAATACAAGATGCTTCTTTTCCCAATAAGATCACTGTCAATGACAGCAAAAGAAAGGATGTGCTGCTTTACTGGGGTTTAGATTAGTCTATTTATTACTAATTTAAAATTAGTTTTTCCTTATTATTTGTTTCTAAATTCCAGGCACAAACTAGAGTACAATCCATTGTATACGCTGTAGCTTGTATGGCCAAATCGTTCCAAACCGATTTATCCAGGAAAACCAGATTTGCACTCTATATGGCACTACTACCAGCATTTCCACATTCAGTTACTAATGTGGACAAGATATTTCTAATCACAAAGAACGTCTCTTTTCTGTCCTTTGAGTTCTACATGATGCTCTTTAATGCAAAAATCACAAAGAGACAGCCCATAAGCTAGGGAGTCTAGGCCAAAGTACCACGTGCCAATCAACTCTCTCACATCCTTAGACAACTAACTCTGGCTAAAATGAGCAATATTCCACTACTGTTTTCGATTTATGGCTAATTTTAGAAAATTAAATGAAAACAAAAACTTCACTTGTTATTTCTTGTGTCACGGTTTAAAGCCGGGCTGGCTATTAAATGGATGACAGACGCTTTTGTTAACCCCCTCCCTCCTCAAAAAGGGGGAAAGAGAAAAGGGAAAGAGACTTATGGGTTGGAAAAGTTAAAGCAGCTTTAACTACATTAATAAGGTATTATAATAATAGGAACAATAATAATGAAATATATACAAATACATACAAAAGTGATATCAAGCTCCCCCTCCCCAATGACGAATACGCCACCTGGATGCTGCGAGGCCCCCCAGAAACGTCCCAGACTGTCCTCAGCAGCAGGCAGGAGCTGGATTCAGAATCGAAGGTAGAACAACCAGGCAGAGGAGGAGTCCTCCAACGCTTGAGCAAGGAGCTGGGCAGAGCTGCAGAGCAGCACCCTGCCACGTCACCAGGACCCCCCTAACAGCCCCACGCTGGGCTGAAATAGGCTCCTGGGCCGTGGGTGCGGGTGGAAGCACCAGGTGAGGCTGCTCAGGGTCCTTAAAGCCCATCAGTGCCCTCAGGCCATAGAAGGAGAGGGAGTGACCCTGGTGATCCCTCACCTTTATACTGAGCATGATGTGTATGGGGTGGAATACTGCACTGGGTCAAACCAGGACGTCTTGCTATTTTTTCTGTTGATCTACTGCATTAAAGACCCAGTCCAGACCGTGGCAAATACTGCGTGCTCTGCAAACCCAGATGGGAAGTGCAGGGGGAAGACAAATGAAACGAAAAAACCCCAACCACAAACCAAATCAACATAAAAGATAAGCAACAGATTCAGTCTCCAAGTTGAGTTTCACAGGGCAAAGGAAGTTAACGTTGGAATTTCAGATTTAATCCATTCCTGAGCAGGAAGAGCAATCACTTTGGCCTTAACCTCAGCTTTGAAAACACTGTTTTGCATACATGCTGTTTCAACATTTCTGGGTTGCAATTCAGCATCAAATAATCAATATTCAAGCCTGCTCCCCTTGCAGCCTCCCTGACACACCAGACCAAATTCCACCTTCTACAAGAGCGCTGACACCATTTGAAATTAAAGAACAAATTTTGTGTATCTCCATGTCTTAAAGAACATTTTTGTGCAATTCAGAGGATACATTATGAATCTTTGCAAGTTGCTGGTAGAATGCACACCCACAGATCTGGTTCCGTTCTTTCAATTGGCGTGACTGCTTCCCGTGCTTCCCAGCCAGGAATAGGGACACAGTACAGTAAATGCTATACACACATGAAAATTCAGACAGTGATAAAGTTTACCATGTAAGGAAACATTTGCATGATTAAAGTAGTAGTCTCTGTAATTCTTTTTTTTTTGGCACTTTTTGAGAGGATTTTCTCAACCTTTGGTGCAGCAGAGCTGCCCTGATCAGAAAGCTGGAGGTTTTCTGCCGTTTTAAAGCTGATTTCTGGTACAATGATAGGTATACCCTCCTTTTACAGCTGGCACACACTGCAGGCAATCTGGAAATACAATTCCATGAGAAATTACTTTATCTTCATTCAGATAAGCTCTTCACTACCTAGAACACTGCTGTAATGCTCGAACCTCAACTGGGAGTTCATTACCAGAATTTCCGCATAACAGGAACATACTCGAAAATATATTTAGACAGGTGTAAACCAGACAGAATTTATCATCTTTATTTTTTCAATAAAAACTTCTCAAACACACACAGAAAATAAACCATAAGGGAGTAAGATTTATTCCGTTTTACTGCAAAATCCCACTTCAAAATGCTCAAGTCTTTTTACGTCCTCGTTTTGTGACATTAGTGCATTTCCTAGGTAAAAGTGACTGCGAACTGGATGTCCTAATAAAGGAAAGTAAAATTCAAGGTTTACAGGGAGAATCTAGAGAGGTGCAGTGGCAATTACATTTTCTGTGTTCACTGAGCACATAAAGAGCTGTAAAAAAAAAAAAAAAAAAAAAAAAAAAAAAAA
>VZSC01007700.1:70873-179464 GCA_013398225.1 Steatornis caripensis
AAAAAAAAAAAAAAAAAAAAATCAACAAGACAAGGCTATGCTGTGGCTTTCTCCAGAGATGCACCCAGGCCGTTTTTTTTCCCCTCGCCCACTTGGGGTTTTCCTGGTAGCACTGAAGGTACCCGTGACAGTTTCCTGAACTGCACTACAAATTTAAACAGAGTCTTTTAGAGTAAAACACCAACTCTGTGATGAGCTCCTAAAACACTAAAATAACCAAACAAAAAAAAAAACATCAAAAGAAAACCAAAACAAAACCCCAGCCTAGAATCTAAAGGAGGCAAAGTATGAGCAGAGCCAAAGCTGTTCTCATGCCCGTCAGGTACGTCGGTATGTGGGCTCTTTGTACACCTACAGCTGAAAGGGCATTTTAAGGCCTTCAAGAGTTTATAGCAGATCAAAAATGGAAGGCATTCCGAATCAAGAAGCGTGCTGTATCACGCACAGGCACAAACAAACAAAAGAAATAAAATATCAAAGCATGGGACTTAACCTCCACTTCTCAACCCTATAAAGCTCACCATTCTTTCAGTATGTACTTTCTTATCTTGGTGTTTGACTCATCTTTGATGAAAGGGATAGCTTCATCTTTACATCTTAGAATCATAGAATCATTTAGGTTCAAAAGGACCTTCAAGATCGAGTCCAACCAGTTGGACTAGTCCAACTAGTTGAACTAACTACTCTTAGGTTAACCTAACACCACCAAGCACGCCACTAAACCATGTCCTTAAGTGCCACATCTACCACTCTTTTAAAAACCTCCAGGATGCTCTACTTTTGAGCTTACAGNGCACAGACACAAACAAACAAAAGAAATAAAATATCAAAGCATGGGACTTAACCTCCACTTCTCAACCCTATAAAGCTCACCATTCTTTCAGTATGTACTTTCTTATCTTGGTGTTTGACTCATCTTTGATGAAAGGGATAGCTTCATCTTTACATCTTAGAATCATAGAATCATTTAGGTTCAAAAGGACCTTCAAGATCGAGTCCAACCAGTTGGACTAGTCCAACTAGTTGAACTAACTACTCTTAGGTTAACCTAACACCACCAAGCACGCCACTAAACCATGTCCTTAAGTGCCACATCTACCACTCTTTTAAAAACCTCCAGGATGCTCTACTTTTGAGCTTACAGCCCTCATTGGGAATAAATTTCCATGAACTTGGCCCAAAGGTTTTCTGACATAAGATACTTAAACACCAGGAAGCCAGCAAAGAAAGGCCACGTTTACAAATTCTACATATTATCCAGTACACTGAAGACATATTTGCTCTGAGTAATTCTTCAGCATTCTCAATGGTTTGCATTTTTTAGCAGGAAGACTAAGCGGAGCTAAACAAATCAGATTTGCTCTCCGGCAAGTCGTACTATTTTTGCAAACCAGACATAACAGCATTTAAATACACATTTCAACAACAGAAACACATCTGCTGTATGTAACTGTTTGTTCTCCTCTTGTCTATGTCCAGCCTCTTCCTAAACCAATGCATCCCAATACTGCCTGCAAGTTGGGGACTTTGCTTTGCAGGTTGTTGAGGAATTTCTCTACGTGACATTGTTTCCTCCTGTTTCGAGTGCTTGTACAGACAAGAATCATCAGACAAGCTTCGAAAACGCATGGGATTCTGCAGGAACGGGCCAGAGTTGAGAGGACAACCAGAACGCTACGGTCTTAAAGAGATGTATTACCACCCTTAGCTCCCATGAATAGTCTTCCAGACTGTGAGTGGCCCACAATGGGTCAGGCTGCAGAGTAAAATGTTGTCCAGCATGAGTCATAGATCAAGCCAATACTCCCTTCAGTGTTAACAAGTACTTTGGAACTCACCACATGGCCTAATCGAAAACAACATGCTGTATCTGGGGACATTTTAACAAAGATTAAGCAACTTCAGAAAAAGATATTACAGCTTCTGCTCAGAACAAGAGAAAAATGCGTTACCTACCTCAGAGAACTTGCTTTCTTTTCCCAGCGCTCAGGACATCTGTAACAACGCTGAAGTATTTTGTTACAGGTTTATCTCACATAATATACTTGTAGTCATGCTCCAGATTCCCAATCTGAGCTTGCAGCTTTCCCCGTTCTCAGTTTCCCACATGGGAGGAGAAAGATGCGTAAGAAAGAGAAAGCCATTTTGACATAAAATCCCTGGAAAACTGACTTAGGCAAATCCATACAACACGATACTGGCCCATATGGCCAAAACCTTACTGCAGGTTGTGCTAAGGTACATCGCCCTCCTGAAGGACGCAGGTATCTTCTGTGTACCGGGTGCATGTCTGCAGCTAAACCTGCATTAAAAGGTCTCCTCCCAGCCTGGGTGGACTCTGGCTCCTGCTCAGCCAACTGAAATGCTCCTCGTAGTCTTTAAAAACACCACAGGTCTCTGGGACCAGCTGTTGCCAACCATCCCGGAACAACACTCAGCCTTCTTGTGGAGGGCAAACACAGCTGAGCATGGTTGAGTCAGAACGTGTTAGCAATTACCAGATCTTCTTGTAACTACAAAACTTCGACAACATCAGTGGCTAATGCTGGGGTGTCTGCAGAATATCGAACTTAGTAGTCACCATTTTATAAAATCACAAGAATTCCCACGTGTCACTGTTGTTCAGTAGAGAGCTACCACAACTCTTTGCACAACGGCTCTTAACACAGGGTCTCTGACCACCCTACCCTTACGCAGTCTGCAGGAGCTCCTGCATATGTGGTGTTGCCCCATGGTTCCCCTCAGCGGTACTGAAATAGTTAAGGTCACAACAGAGTGGTGCTATGTAAAGGAGAAATTTCCCTGTCCTTGCCTAAGTGAATGGCTGGGATTAAACTGACAGCCCACCTTAGTGATGGTGGAATAATTGGTTGTTCAGCTCTGTCCTTGTCAGAGCTCTGACAGTTCTGCAGATGTCCTGCTCAGCTCTCCAAAGGTTAGCCTCAGCTGGAGCTGGTGTTCATTAATCATTCCTTCCTGACAGGACTCAGAGCAGCCCACATCTGCCACTCTGTCCCCCGCAATCCCTGTCGCACCCAGCTTGTGTGTAATCACTGCTGGTTTTCTTAAGAGGATACTCGATCAGGGAATATGCATTTAACCACGAGACACACGGTGTTGCCCTCTCTCTTGGTAATTCTTTCAGCAAAGGGCCAGTAACGCGAATTTGGTGTCTTTGTCCAAGACAGTCTGGTGCAAAAACAGTGAACTGGGGACTGGATGTAGACGTGTACAGTATCACAGTCTTTTCACAGTGTCTGTAATGCCCTCCTAGAACAAACATTTTCAGTCTAGCATCATACGCTGAAGATGGAAGGACGTGGCATCATAATAACCTTGCATGGGTACATGACAGCTGCAAACTGCACCTGATTTGGAAGGACTGGGGGAAAAAAAAAAAAAAGTCAAGCATCTCACTGAGCAGTTGGGGAAAGAAAAGCTTCAATGCATTCTTCTGACCTGGTCATTTTTTCAAACCACTGGATCTCTTTGGACCGTAACAGCTGCTTCACTGTCTGCTTGTGCATGCAGCGACTGAAAAATCCTGTTGCCAGCATTGCTTTAGCCCAGGTGAACTGGATAATTTTCAGAAGTTCACACGCATGAATAATTTCTTTGGAGTATTATGACTGCTTTTGCCAGAGCCCACAAGATTCACCCATGATTAGTAGGCAGTTTAGAAAAATCAGAGAAAGAGAACTACTGAGATAATTCCCAGCAATTTCAAGTATATGCATCACATAATGCCATACAGCAATGCCAGAAGACCTCCAACATGAACAATTTGGCAGCATGGGACTTCTTTACTTGCATGATAAAGAAACGAAAGCAGTTGTAAAGCACATAGCCTTAACAAATCAGTCTCTAAAGTTTGTTAGCCAAATAGGTTTTAAGAAGAAAAATACAAAGTTGGGTTGTGGTTCTGCATAGCTCATGCTCTCCCAACCCGCAAGAAAACGCAAGTGGGCTCTGAAACAGTAAGCCAAATGGAAAGAAGAACACAGGTAAGGAAGGCGAAGGAATCCTCTCAGAAAACCAGAAAAAGCAAACAACATAAATCACAGCTACCTCCCCCAGAGGTTCTACTGGGGTTTTTTTTTCAGTTTAACTACTCATTAACATGTACCCCAGAATAAACTATGCATCCTACAGTCAGACAAAAACACAAATATATTACTTACGAATCCTGATTAAATTAAAATCAGCATCAGCACACAGACTGCCAGTGTATTATAGTTGCCAAGACTGTGTAAGAAATGAAGTTATGACCCACTTCACAATCTTATCACAAGATTGCCCACCGCCTTTTTTCAGGGTGTTGCTGTTCACGGGTGAGCATTGCAGCGACCGTCATTTCAAATAATTGATTAATTGTCTAGTCCAGAAAGCTTAAAAAGGAACAAACAAGGACATTATGTGATTAGCATTCTTCCTTTTAATTTACAAATCCTGTATTCAGAGCTAAAAAGCCTCAGGCTCCATCCCAGGCACACAGATCCCAACAAGCTTGACAGTGGAAAGAAGGTGCTATGGATGCACATAACTGACACGATGGATTAAAGCAATCATCACATTGACCATTAATCACACTTGAATGCTTTACAGTGCGCTTACAGAATGGCCAGAAGGTAGCAGCAGCAATGCCGAATTTCAAACTGTTGAGCCAACCCACCAACGTGATTTGGTCAACACAAGCAGGCATAGCTGTGAATCTGCAGGTAACTCAAGTAGACTTTGAATTTAGATGAAAAGAGAAAAATCTAAGTAATGGATTGCCTTTCGAGTTCCACAACACTGACTTTGCTAGGTAAACTTAAAGTAATCAAACCTGGTCTAAATGACCAGGGACCAGAGTCCCATCATGTACAGCTGTTCTCCCACGGGACATCAGAAACTTTCATTGCTCAGCTGACAACGACGCTTTGTGGTGCTGCCTCCAACGGCTATATCAAATTTAACAACATCAGAAGAACAGGAGAAGGTATAACCACTTGCAAACCATTTTGAATCTCTACAGGATTGAGAGTGCTTTTTAGTCACAAAAAGATGTATGGTCCATTGCTGGATGGCACATTAACATCGCAAAAACTATCAGCAGTTCTATCAACTACGTCAACAGCCCCACTGCTGGGGATTGCACAAGGACACATAAAAACCCCGTATAGTATAAGGGCCTAAAGCAGATGAAGAGCAAAACCGAAACAGATGAGGACAAACCCCATTGCTTTATGAATTATTTTCTCATTACTATTATCCCGATGCATTGCAGTAGCGCCCAGTTAATGAATCACTCAAATGCAAACCAAAAAGTTGGGCAATGACCACTGGTTTGAGCAAAATTTTAGTACCACAGGAACAGATCCAGTAGAATATGGCTACAATTGCTGTCCATAAACATTAAGCAACAGTCAGATGCAAATTCTTCACTATACTCTATGTGCATGTATAACTAAAAGACCTTCTCCTAACAAAGGATGTACATGCTATCTCTCTGATTTTCCTTGAACCTGCTGGGAGCCACATAAAATGATTAAATGAGTAAGGCATGTTTTTCGGTCAGTAAGAATTGCATTTCTGTCATAATTTAACAGGGATCCTGCAGGCTACTGAACTACTTGAGCAGCTGCATTAGATTATCTAGTACTCCAGCACAAAATATTGTCACTTATTTGTGTACTCTCAATGGCAACTACAGAAAACGAGGAACACTATTTCTTGTTTTGAAATTCAGCTGTGTCCCTGCCTTTCTGCTTCCTGTACTTTTGCTCCCCCGCCTCGGCACACGCTTGACTTCTCAATAAAATGGACTTGCAACACTGACATATCTGAAGTACATTTTTGGATTCTAGACTACAGACAAGTAGAAAGATCTGTAAGTTCAATTACTTTTATTATTGTGCTCCCTCTGCTGGTTCTAAAAAAATCACTGCTGGAAAAAAAATTATCTGCAGAACTATGCTCATGTCTGCTTACTAATACATAAAAGCTGGACACTGAAAATGTCCCAGTATCTTGGCTTAAGTTTCTTTGGATTCAGAAGAAGAGAATTCTGGGTTTTTCCAAAGACTGAGAAATATAATCCTGAGAGCAAGGCTCTTCCTAGGCTACATAACGCCTAGGAAAACATCGCAAACAGTTCGGGAAACAATGCTCTCCAGCATAAGAGCAGAAAGCTTGCTCCACGGAGGACACAGTGTTTAGACAGCCCAGCATGCAGCACGGAGACTCCTCTGACACTTGTGATCTCTGTACAGATGGAGTTGTGTGGCTAAAGACTGCAGAAGGTGTTAAGTGAAGAAAAGGGAAAACAAATATGTCTGATATGGTGTCCCTTTAAACCTTAATTGTATGGCCTGTGGAAAAGCAGCACTGCAAAAACGTAGACAGCAGCATCGCCAGTAATACAATTAAAATCACTGTGATGCAAGTAAAATAGAAGAGATGGTCTCATACGCTCCATACCTACGTTTTCTCCTTTACCTGGTCCTTCTATCCTCTGAAAACAGGCGTAGGGCTGTAAAAATAAAACAAAACACACAAGTATGACAGTTCCTTAAGTGGCGACAAGAGCTACTTGCCTCCATATGCTGGCAAGACCTGGCATGTTTAGAGATACACCATCCTGTCACAAAATAAATCACGCTTGACCAAAGACTCATTTCAGTGTAAAATGACATACTAGGAGAATCAGAATGAGCAAGCTTGCCGTGCTGAAACAAGCTGTCGCTTTGCGGGTTAATACAATTCAAGTTTTAAAGTCCACTTAGAGAAAGCGGATGACAAGAATATATCAAACTTAGCCCTTTAACACAAGGCTGGTGGGGTTTTTTTTCCCTCTAGTAAAAATGCCAGATTCATACTGTCCTCTCCTTTCCTTCACTTTTCCTTCACTAAGCTGTCACTCACTTATTTTGGTGATCATATATACCACCCTCAAATGTCGCAAAGCATCAGCCGAGAGAATTCAAGTCATATCTGTTCAAGTAAATTGCAACGTGTGAACCCAGTTTCTCAAAATACACAGAGATCGTAGAGCAACAAGCATCATGCACATTTCATGTTGAAAGGTATCTGTATTCAGTAGGTATAAAATTGTATTGTATTGTCCCTACACTTCGCCCATGGGGAAATTCAAAACTCAACTGGACAAGGCCCTTCAGCAGCCTGATTTACGCTGGGCCATCTCAGAGCTGGGCTGGACCAGCTAACCTTCAGAGATCCCTTCCTACCTATATTATTCTGTGATTTTATGCTTTGTTGAAAATTCAGCCTGGGTTGAGATACTGAGGTTGTGAATTTTCAGCACACTTTTACTGATCCCAGTAGTTGCAATTTAATTTAATTGCAATTTGTTATTGATATGGTGACTAAAAGCTGAGAAGACTGGGAACTGTTTACCAATATGTATTGCTAAAAACTGCAGATCTGCTTCTTACGTTGAATGGCAGAATATTTTTCTTCACAGACAAGTCCTCTGTTTTGCAAATTTTATGGAATACAATATGGTTGTTATAGCTTCTAATACAAAAAGCGGTTTTCTATGAACGATTTTCTATGAAAACAAACCTGATCTGACATTCAAAGAGGGGTAGAAATAATCTAAACTACAATTTTTTGGATGGCTATCTAACATCTTGTCTACGCAAAAATGTCAGACGTTAAATGGCTTGGAAATCATGACAACGCTAGCTGTCTAGAGCTCATTCAAGCCATTATCAAGGATTTTCTTGCATGATTGTCCATTATCTCCTTCTCGGTCAGAGATGCACATTAAAGGAGTAAAAAGATCAAAGTGGAATCACCAGCATTAATTACATGCTAGACTAGATCTGTCCTCCTTAAGGAGCTGTCATAAAGAATTTGGACTACCTCTAGGACATTCGAAAGGTCCTGCACTGATTCTGCACAGGCTGTAAACCAAGATAAACAGTACTAGCACAAGTCAGTGTTACTGAAAATATATTAAGTTCTTTGTATCTGATGAAAGAGAAAGTCTATTCGCCTCTTGTGAACAGACGCATTCCATAATGACCACGTCCTTCGAATGATGAGAAGGTACCTAAAAATGTAGCACGAGTGATATGTGTACCATGAAGAACAAGGTTTTAGACTAGATCCTTCCTGTGTCTACTTATTAGACTAAACACTTGTTAATAGCAGCACAGTCACTGGAAGCCTGTGCTGAAGAGAACTTTTTATCCTTTGTAAGTTTGTTTGAAAACCTTCTTGTTTAAGTAAACTTCCTGAAGCAATTCTGGCAGTCTGACCAAGTTAAGAAAGAGGTCTATAAGCCACCTATTTTTTATTATATTCAAAGAGAAAAAGAATCATAATTTTTTTAAAATCAACAACTGAAGTATGGGCTCGATTAGTAACCTGGAATCCTTAAATGCTCTGAAGTTCAGTGAAACACCACCACAGCTTTCCGGGTAGAAACTGTGAAAGATGTTGTCAGTAAAGAAGATAAAAGAGTAACAAATAATGAACCAGTTACACGTCTGCTTTTGCAGAATTTACAAATACCTAATCCACCTGTCGAGTCTTATTCACAAAGGTTATCCTGTAACAGGAAAACAAATAAAAAGAGAGAGAGCTCCTCAGAACCAGAGTAGAACCTCATTAACTGAAATGCACAGATACAGCACAGAGCATCCAGATGGAAAAGATAGTAAGTTTAGTGAATACACTGTGGACCACAAGGAGACCAGATAAGGCAATGAAGACCTGAGGAGACAAATGTGTACATACGGAGAAGGACTTCTAAGAAATACATTCTGCAAGTGCTGAAACTGTAAAGAGCTGTTCGACATACAGACCTCCAGCTGCTCAGTATTTAATATGAATGTACAACCAGGCTCAAACAACGCGAGTGAAAAAAGAAAAAGCAACAAAAAGACCCCAACAAACCACACCACGTGGCTTATACAGCCAATAAAAGCTATGCAAGAGCAAATAAATAAATAGGAACAACAAACAAATCCGAAGGGCTTGTGAACTACTCATGGATTTTTCATGAGATGAAGAAGAAATTTGTCAGACAAATTATTTGCTCTGAATTATTCACTCAGCTGTAATTATGGCCATTGGCAGGCAGAAAAACCAATAACTTAGACTGATGATTGCTGAGCTTCTCAGCAAATCCTTCATTAGAAGACCATGATCTTGAGAAAAAAAAGCCTTTTTGCTGAACTTGTGAAGCCGCACACTGTTTCTTTCAGGCCCGGACACTGACTCCAGGTCAAGATTTTGTTGTTGTTGAAATCACAGCCTTACACACCCTATCGCCTGGCAATTTCCTTTCTTTGCAGTTTACGCTCTGCTCTCTGAAGGAAGCAAATATTTCAACAGGAGGTTGCTTTCCTTCATTCATATTATACTGCAAGGAGGTAAATACTGTATTATTAAAGAGACACTGCAGTTTTCTCCTCTGTTTTAGTTTCCTAACCATTTTAGTTGTCCCATTCTCTGGGTACGTCCGCACCAGGGAGCAGTGCAAGGGACACAAGGCCACATTTTATCTCTTGAAGTAAAACCATGGAGGGCAACGTGCCTCTAGATGACCATGGGTTACAAATGAGCCCTCACCATGTCTTCCAAGAAAGCAGGAATCAGAAATCTGAGAACAGACGCTGGCAGCACAGGCGCCTTGCATTTTTCTGTTTCTACATTCTTGCATTTTTCCACATGAATGGCCACACTGGAGAGCATTTCAATTAATTTTTTTACCTGCTAGATTATCTATAAATTGGTCCACAGAAAGAGCACATTCTGGCAGAGGGACTTCTGCACCACGATTACCATAGACTGTCCCCAACAGCCACAAGCTTTCCCCTGTATATGCGTGTAGCTACCAAGCTTCTGCCCCCTAAACCATTTATGGTGCTCAAGTAAAACGAATTTTTTAATTTCTGCTTCACTGACTGTAAAAAGCTGGGAGATATGAACAAAAAATTCCGTCTAAGGTTACTGACTCATTATGATAACAAATGAGTTATAATACTTTCTCACCTCAGATATTTTACTTACTACATACAGTAAAAATAATGTCAGGATAAAAAAAAAATAATATACACTTCCTTTTTACTGGAAGCATTCTGTTTTACGTACAATAGCCTTGAAACTTCGCTGAAGGCATCAAACGTGGGAGTTTTATTTTCGACTTTACAAAATACTAAGCATTTTGTAAGATTTTTTTCCCAAACCCCAAATAATTCAGAGTAACAACTCTTCAGAGTGATTCACTCTGTCTATACTAAAAGCCTCTAGAAAATCCCAAGCAGGGCTGTAACGTGCCTTTCTTCAACATGTGAAAGTCCTAACTCAGTTAAAATTTGGGCTCCGGAGGGTACGTTCTGCCACTCCAGAAATACCGTGTTAGCATTCAAGACAGAAGTCCTTCTACTCTGCAACAAGGCAGACACAAACACACAAATTTCTAGGCTCTCACATTCGAGCAGAAATGTCTCCAGTCTTTTTCTGTTCAGATGAAAAGCAACCTTGCAGTCGAACTTCATAAAAACAAGTGATTGCACATCAGTTCCTCCCCCATCCTGTGCATCCACTAATTAAATTAGTGAAATTAAAAATTCTCCCAGAGGTTTTCCCCACAGTTTTGCCTATTCTTTTCAGTCCTTGCATCTCTAACTTTTCACATATTGAAAACTTTTTCCTCATCTGCCTATTCAAAACGTAACCAAAAAACTAAAAGGTTGTCCACTTTCAAAATTTCCTCCTGTGGGCAGGCTGATGAGGTGAGGCATTTGAAGATGACCAGAAGCCAACTGTTCCTCTGTCATTCAAATCCCTCGAGGGTGACCAGGGGAACAAGAAGACTTCTGCCCTCAGACTTCACAGAGCGGCAGCCGAAGCCACCGTGTGCTCTCCTGCATCCGTAGAATGCCCGAGAGAAGCTATCACGCAGCACAGCGCAAACAGTAACGCAGAGCACGGAACGACAAATAGAAAGAAGCATAGATTTTTTTTTATGTAAAGTTAGAAAAGAAAATAAAAAGTCTTCCAAACTACTTGTAATTTTTGATTAGGAAAACAGATAGTGTTTCCAGATGTGGAAAAAAAATATCTTGCTTCTCAGCCAGAACAGCGGGCAGCAGTGGGTTCAGCACAGCACAGCACAGCACTGAGCGTACCAACCAGGAAAAGAAATAGTTACCGCTAGGAAACTGCCTGCCGTGAGTATTGACTTCACAGGCCAAAAATTAGATTATGTGGAAGCAGACTTAACACACTACTTAATTTAAACGGTGAGCTTCAGAATTGTTTAGTACGTTCATGAAGACATACCTGCAAAGTATGTTTAAGAAAGAAAGAGTAGGGACAGACGCTGAGAGTGCTGCTTTTCTGATAGTAGCAAGTGGATTGCAGCTAGGCCTCTCAAAATAAATTCATTTAGGAGTGCAGAGTTGAGGGGGGGGGGAAATCTGGAAATCTGAAATAATTTTTTAATACTTCAAAAAAAAAATATCGGTAAATAGATGTGTTTCTGCTCACTGGGAAAATACTCAGAATAACTGCCATTTTTTCCTCCCTTTTTAAATAAGAAATTGAATTTTTGTCTTGTTAGATGATTATCTAACCGAGAGAATTGTTACCATGAAAATATCTTACAAAAAACAAACTAAAATAAACAAATAAAATGGCCACCTTGGGTGAAAAAATCCTCATTGACATTGTGAGGGTGTTATAATCATTAATTGGATACAATTCAAAGCATTACAAAGATACAGCGTTGCATAAATGTGCAGAGTTGTATTTCTCACCTTGATCTGCTTTCTAAAATGCCCCAAAGAAACTTCTCATTGTCTCCTGCAAGCTGACGCTCCGGCAGTTCATTGTATGTATTGTCAATTTTTAAATGGTACTGTCGGGGCTTCAGACCGACAGCAATCATCCCAAGTCAGAGGCTGCATTCATAAACCTGAGTAAAAAGAAGCAATTCCAGGCAGTATTTGGTTTCTCTGAGAACGGAGTGAAACAGTGCAGAGCTCTGTCACAGAATTTTTCTCCAGGCAAGGAGTCTCCGGGCATTTACAGAGTGAAGCAGGACTGAAGACAAGTAGAAAAGCCGACGGTACTGCTACATTAGCAAGCTCGCTATGGTTTAAATAATCCCACGGCAACATCAAATAACGTCAGGTTTGGCAATATAGGATTGTATTTAAAATATGACATATATATTATCTACACATAGGCACGTGTATATTTACAGTGTGCACAATTAAGTTGATTCACCTACATAAGAAACTACTGAGTTAAGTTATCCCATCGGCACGAGGGTTACCCTAGGTGACACCCTCTAGGGTAAGTCAGCTAGGAATCAAAGCTGCTACGTTTTCGTTGCCAGCTTCTCATCACTGTAATATTCCACCACCATTACAGAAGCTCCAAACGTGCCTCAATTTCCATCTTCCCATAGCCTTGAACTACAAACCTCAACATGCCAGGATGCCCAAGCTCTCTGACTGCACATCATCTTGGGGCCTGCAGGAGAGCTGGAGAGGGACTTTTTACAAGGGCACATGGGGATAGGACAAGGGGTAACAGTTTTAAACTGAAAAAGGGTAGATTTAGATTAGATACCACGAAGAAATTCTTCAGGACGAGGGTGGTGAGACCCTGGCTCGTGCTGCCCAGAGAAGTTGTGGCTGCCCCCTCCGTGAAGTGTTCGAGGCCAGGCTGGATGGGGCTTTGAGCAGCCTGGTCTGGTGGAAGGTGTTGCTGCTGTGGCAGGGGATTGGAGCTGGATGGTCTGTAAGGTCCCTTCCAACCCAAACCATTCTGTGATTCTATGGAATGATGAGGGGTAATGGGTACAAGTTACTCATAGGGAGATTCTGATCGAACACAAGAGGAGAGTTTTTCACATCGAGTACAATCAGCCATTGGAATAGTCTTCCCAGGGCAGCGATGGATTCCCCAACATTGGACACTTTTAAGATTCAGCTGGACGGAGTGCTGGGCCATCTTGTCTAGACCGTGCTTTTGCCAAGAAAGGTTGGACCAAATGATCCCTGAGGTCCCTTCCAACATGAGATTCTAGGATTCTGCGATCATTTTGAATGGGCTACTAATAATTGATTTAAGATCCCTCAACTGGTTTGTCATAGGCTTTCCAGAAAAAAAGAAACATTCTGGGTTTAGCTCCTGACTGATGAGATAAATCCATTATCACCTGCTGTTCAGATGCCAAAATTATTGGCACTGCTAAGGTGATCACTGCAAACCACAGTTACTTCACGCTCACTGCGTGAAAATGCAAACGACGTGATGGCAGGGTCTCTGTAACACTACTTGGTTGGGAGTTCTGGAGAACTAAACTTCTCTTAACACAATCCATTTTGTGCTTGATGCTCTTAATAACAATGGGGAAAAGGGTTCAACTGAAAACGAATAAAAAGCTTTCCTGTTTTGTGACATTTTTACTGTATTCTGTTCCACAACATTTTAGCCATGGACAAAAATATCAATATTTACAGGAGAACTGTTGTAAAGAGTGCAGCCTTTACTGAGCCACAGGCGAGACTACAGTATCCAATGATTCTAAATTCTTTCAATAGATGTTCTGGAACCAACTGCCAAACACCAAAGGCTGTTAGTGAGAACCGCAGACTTCACTGTTTTGTAAATCTCTGCTTCAGGAGTACAGCTCACGAAACCTACAGATTTCACACTCAACATGAAACTCCCCAAAGCTTCAATAACCTCTCAGATTTCTCTGATTTTATCTGCTGCACCTAATAGTTATGCAGCATAACAACAGATGACGTGCCCTTCTTTCCCCTCCAAGGAAATAGAAAAAAAAAATCAAAAAATCAAGCAACAACATTTCAAAGGCTATAAAAGAAATAATTTTATGGATTCTGCGTTGGAATATATAGTTATACATTTGAGCTCAAATATAATCAGAAATCATAATTCATTAGCTCATAATTCAAAACGGTTACTTTAATAAACTGTGCTCCCTTTCCTTTTAATGCCTTGTTCAAATTTGTCCGAAGTTTAATCTTTTGCTATTACGTCGACACGTCTTCACTAAACGCAATCAGCCTGCGCAGTGTGCCCACAGATTCTACACACTGTGAACTGTACACATAAGTGGGGCACGTGTTGGCCGCTGAGCACTGACCACGCTGTCACGAATTTCAATTCGCACCACAATTCCATGCTGATTATGCCACAGAATACATTACTTTCCTACAGAATATCAATTGCATAACAACTTTTTCTCGGGACATGGTTAGCAAAAGCAGCGGAGTAGATGTTCTCAGGGCACAGGCAGCAGAGCACACAGCAGCTGTAGGATTCCTGCTGCTGCACATGCCAACACATGATGTTTGTTTTTAACTATTTCTCAAATGAAAAACTCACGCCAGGGCCAGAGTTCAGTTTTCCAAAGAGAAAGCCTAAGACAAGCAATGAGGCCCTAACGAAAGCAAAGCGAAGCAAAATTAAATTCCATTCAAATGGGCCTACAAAAGATCTGAGGATTCATAAATGGGATCGCTATAACCTTCAGCGATGCATCCCATTCAATTTAAGCGACATTACCTCCACCTCTTCTGAGATAACTGATCGCGTCCCATACCTCATCTGAACAAACATCACCTCTTCTTGTAACACACATTCCCACCAGCTCCCTCGTACCAACTGGTGTCACATCTGCCAGAAAGCTCCCTGATTGCAACAGCATCTTTAGATAAAGACTTCCCATAAGAGGCCGAGCTCTGGTTAAAATTTTGGGTGCACGGATTACAAGTTTGCTGTAACATAGGCAAAGACAATTCCCAAAACATTTCTGCCAGCCTTATAAGCTACACCGCCTTCCCAACACCCTTGTGTTCATGTGAGCTGTTAGAACGGCGTAGATGGCAGTAATTGCTGTTGACATTGTTCAGAGCCTTGCCTTCCTGCCACACACAAATCTTTCATTCATGAAGAAGTGCTTGTTAGGCCAGTGCTGGACTCCAAACCCACTTAATTAAATTGGGGGGGAAAAAAAAAAGAGGAAAGAAAAGAAAAAGAAGAAGTTGCTTCGCTGTGGTGGGAAATTTGCACACAAAGGCCCGGTGTCTGGGTCTTTCCTCCACTATGGTGTCTCTCAAACAGTTTTACAATGTAACAGCATTTCTCTTCCCCTGTCCCCTTCCTTCTAGCCACTGCAAAAGCAGTAGTGACCCTCATTAAAAGACCGGCTTGTTACGGAATGTTTTCCCAATGATTCACCAACAGGGCTTTTCTCCTCAGCAATCAAGGGCTTGCAAGTGCTGTGTAAGGGCTCTCCAAGGGCTGATTGCTTCAAGAATTTCAAAAGTAAAGAGTGTAAACAGGTACATGGAAAAAGCCTCTTTTGAGCAGTTATGTAAACATTCCCAATGTGATTTAAACCCCTCTATGCTGAAACTGTCAAGTCTGACTCTTTTCTTTAATTACATTCACACACTCCTTTCTGCATATACCTACCAAATGGCACTGAGATACTCTCGAAAGCTATGCCCAAACACGCATTGCAGAGCTGTAGAACAGTAGCGTGATTAACAACCAACCGAACAAAACCTCAGCACCCTCTCCCAAACACAGCTTACATTTTAGAAGGAGCAGACACAACCATATTACTCACACCAAATTCCAGATGGCGCAAGTTATTTTGTGAAGATGGAGTCAGGAAATGGAGTAAGAACTGAACACAATACTTAAATGCATTTGGCTTTCGCCTCGACTGGCAATTTTTGGCCTTTGTCTTGGCTTTCAGATGCACGTGATTGTTTGGGTTTTTTCCACATCCATTTAATTGCAAGCCTTTTGGGACAGTGGCCACAGGTCTGAATACGACGTGAAATAAAGCAAATTGCCAGTATTAATAATGGATTGCAACAGCATTTCAGAGAAAAGTACATGGAAAGTATCGCTAATATTTAATAACTGCAAATGTTGTTTTTCCTCTGCAAGTAATATTCCTTTCTGTATGAATAACAATAATCTGTTCTATACTAACAAATCATCGCTGAATAATTCTTCTATTATATGGTAAATAATGTTCAGAGTAAAATTACCTAATTCCATATGGCAGCTACATTCAGCTATTTCTATATCATTCTCTACCATAATTGAATATTGATTTACATAAAGCAAAATGTTTATATCTTTATGTGGAACACAATAAATTAATAGGAACAATACTGTCTTATTTTTTGAGATTCTGTAGAGGCAATATAAAATTATAACACTAAAACATTGGGGAAAGTTAATTAAGATTGTTGTCCATTGCATTTGTACAATCACAAAGGTGGCTGATCAGGCTATGCAAGCTTCTCAGAAATTCAAGTACGTATCTCCCAGATTGTGTTTTTTCTTATAGCATAAATATAAAACCATGGTACTTCCATTCATTCATGCGCATATTAAAAATGTTATTTAATATTTTCAAAAGTCAACAAATCTGAAAGACCCATTTTATGGCTATAGAAAATTTGAAATAAGTATGAATATTAACTGTCTACACTTGAAGTTAAAGTTCCTTTTGAAAAAAGTTTAAATTAAACTTATTACAAGATTACTCATAGACAGCAATGCAACAAGTTCTTTTCATGGTTTTGACCTAACCCCTTGGACTTGTTTTATGTCTTACTGTAGAAAACTTCACAGTTATTCACATGTAGTGAAACAATAATTCTCCATAGTAAAACTAAGGAACTACCTTCTTTGACTCTAACTGAACCATTAAAAAAAAAAAAAGAGAATTTGCTGTTCTACTCTTTTTAATGTAAGCCTTTCCAGCTTTACATCTGAACTGTTTATTTTGTGAACATCACAATATAATTTTCACCAGGTTAATTTTCAAAACCCTAAAACTAACTAGAAGACAGACATAACTTGTACCCAAACCCAAGGCAATCTGAATCTGAGATCATAAATTTTTTGTGATCTGCGTAAATTAAGTGAACTTTTTCAAACAACAGATCTCTGGAAATGATTTCTCATCTCATTTCCTGTACTCTAGGCTACCAAAATTTGCCTTTTTACATGTGGTGCCATTATTCGAATTGCTAATTCTACTTCATTTCTGCTAGCAAAAAGTCCACAAAGACAGTAATGTTTTTCAGATAATGAGAACTGAGTAGGAAAATACACGTATTTGCAAATGTACACTGGGGTCAGCCACTTACCATATTGCTCCTACACTTTGACACAAGAAAACCACGATTACCCAAAGCTGCCTGAAGTCTACAAAGTCCCCACTTTTAAGTGACATTTCAACAGACTTTTGACCAGGTCTCAAGGTAGTATGTAGGCAAGGCATTTACTACATTCTGATCAATGAAAAGACTATTAGTCACACCACTAATCAATTATAACAACTCCCTCCACAGGGATTTGTAATGTTAGTCACTGGAGGTTTCAAAAATAGCAGTTGAGAGTACTGAAAAGTATGCTTTCATTAGATACCTAACAAAATGAGCTGGATGTTTCATTCTTTGTGAATGGATATTTCAATTTTGATAGTGCTATTTTCAGATGTTTGATATTGTATCAACGTTGTAGGATGTGAAGAGGAAAAGGATCTAGATATGCTTTATGTGATGCCCCTGCAGAAATGAATCCATCAAAACTGGAGTAATGTTCCTAGTCTTCCTTGATTCTTAATTAAAACAATTATTTTGCTGTACAGTCCCTCCTCTGCCTGTTCTTTTATTTTTGCATGAGTTAGGCTACATTACTATTTTGATTTGTTTTCATTATTAGTAGCTTTTAGCCATGGAATAGAGTGAAAATTATTAGTTTACAACATGCCTTTTGTACTTACAATTCGCGTATGTTGAGCATAAGCTGAAAGCATTAATTTGCCAATCAGTCCCGCTCTAGTCTCACTTGAAACAGACCGAGTACATACAAACACGCACACACAAAAAGATCCCCAGGTATTTCCCAGAGGTAAACGAGCTTGTAAACATTAAGGTATGTCAGGATTTACTGAGACTATTAGCTACAATTCCGAAGCATACTGCACATAGGTACGACAGTATATTACAAAATCAAGGAGGTTTCAGTATAGAAATGTCCTTTTAATCCAGATAACAACATGAAAACTTACTTCGTACTCTAAGATCAATTATCAATTCTTAGATCAGACCGAAGAGTTAAAACTAACCACAGTAAAATGTTTTTTGATGTTAAACTGAAACCCCTCTGGAAATCTTTGGGAAGAATTTCACGCACATCTGATTCTGGAAGGAGTTTTGTACAATCTCACAGAGCGTGCAAATGACAACACGCAACAGCACGTGAGGGACCGTGCAGGAAAAGACAGAACACACTGAAACGGCAAACCCTCAAAGAGCCAGATTTAAAGCCTACTGTATTTAAACAAATGACGCCTGGACAAGAGCAGATCTGATGGTAGGATCAGGAATGCAGAATACCTCAAGTCTAACCCAAGTGCTGAAACCACCTTTTTCTAAAATGTGAACATAATTTGTTTTTTTTTCCTTCTTCACTCGCCTTGCTGTGAAATGTGGATACAGTTGTATACCCCAAAGAGTAAATCCTTTGTGTAGGACAAAGAGAGGGTAGAAAAAAAACCCTTATTTTGACAAGAACCTTTTTTGTCATAAAAATTATTTTTTGTCTCCATGAAAACTAAAAGTTAATTTTCAAAGTATATATTTATTTTTAAAAAGCTTCTGTGAATATGTTTGTCTGTCTATGGGAGGAAAAACACTTCCCTATGACAAGCCAGAGAAAGAGAAACAGCCCCAAACCCTTTCTTGACAACGTCCTTCAAATATCTGAGGAACAACTACAAAAAAAGAGTCTGATAATCCACACCCCCAAGGCATGTAACCAAAACCATGAATGAACGTTTTGGTTTTTCAATGTAGTTTACCTTACCCTTTGTTAAATTGTCTGTGCGTTCTGCAAACGCATATCTCAAGCGAGATGGAAGAAAACATCAAATAGGAAAGGTTTCCCCACTCTTCGGTTTGCCTGAAAGCAGAGAAACCCTATCTGTCCTTCGACCACAACACAACAAATGCTACACGCGGATGTTTTTTATGCCAGAAGCACAAGCTGCAGAAAAACACGCTCCATTCTCTTTGCAGGGTTCATTTCTTCTATTGACGTTCATTTGATAAAACATTTGTTTTCAGTTAAGCTGAGCATAAGCATTTTTTTTATTTTATTCATTTGATAGTGATATAGCTGGATGCCTACTGTGATCACTGACATAACAATCCCCGACCAACATGTTCACTGTAACTTCTTCCGTAGGTCTTTCGGGAAAATGCATCTATTTTAGTTCTTAGAAGACATCTTCCCTTTGTATTCCCTCGCTTCCTCTACAGAGCACAAACAGGGAGGACAGCTGCACACATTAGAGAGCGAAGAGACCTGGACAGAAAGTCTAAAACCCTAGAGTAGAAGTAGATGTATCTTTGTGCAAGGGTACAATTTGGTAAATGAGAAGCGTCCAGGGGAACAAAGTGTGTCTTCCGCTGCATCGCATTTCAGCAAAGCAAGACTCTGTGTGACACCGAGTGATGGACGCTCACAGCAAAAGACTGAAAGTCTGCACTCTACTCTTCAGGTGGGATAAGCCTTACCGGCACTGTCTGAAAGATCCTGGAAGGCTCAGGGACTGATGTGCGCTGTTTTGGTTAGGTACACAAGGCAGAGGAGCTCAGGTTTGCAAAATAAATGCAGTAAGCATTTCAGCACGCCGCAGAGCCTGCGCTGTCCCCTCAGCGGCAACGCGGCTGAAATGCCAGATTCAGCCGGGGAAACTCCCCAAGGCAGAAGCGTTGCTTTTACATAGGCCTTTCACTTGCCATGCACACACCACTGCTACTCCAAAAATTACAGGCAAAAAACACTGTTAAAGGATCCTAGGAAACACTAGCAGAGACCAACGAAACTCAAACTTAGGTACTGCTGTTACAACAGTTTAAAATACCATTTAATTATATCTCTTGTTGTGATTTGCATTCTGTGCAGTTTGAGAATCTCAAATTGCTAATTATGGCATTTCCACGTAAAAATGGCTTCTTGCCTACCCGCAGCAGGCAGAATTCCCTCAAACCAGGTAAGACACACGATTATATCTTTGAAGTGGCTGGCTAACAGTGACTTCACAAACAGATATTGCTGCCCTTAAAAACCAAACCAAAACCCAAACCACCACATTACTAATAAAAAGCTTTTGCCCATGGCCCTTAACAATATGATAATTTATTTAAAACAGATACAGTCCTGAGAGCAACCCACTTAAAATTATTAAAAAGATATGGTGTTTATTTTTGCTGTCCATAAAACAGGCAATGGTTTATGAATATGCAAACTGATCAGATGTAATTAACATGATTGGCTCCTACTGAAATACAATAGTCTGTGTTTAAGGGAGTTGAATGCAAAAACTAATGAGGTCAAGTTAATATGCTTGTGAAGAAAGCATCAGCTGTCAATGCAACTGACAAGAATGCTGGTACTAATCCCCTTTTCTGATAAAATAATTTAAGTTTTCCTTGATAAACTAGGAAATCTCAAGAGCATGGAGTCAATCAGCGCTGATAAATGTGGGAACGATTAATGAGGAAGAAATAAAAGCTTGTGTCCATTTATAGTAACGATAAACATGGCATTTAATTAACTAGAAGGTTTTCAACAAGTGTTACGGGCAATTAGTTGACCATCACAGCGCTGGCCTCATCAATCCTGTCCAAGACGCACAGCTCCAGCAGACGACCTGCAAATATTTTGCTCCACTGACCTTAAGGAAAAGGTAAAATGTAACTAAATGTATTACGACATCAGCAATTAAACTAAGCAAGTTTGACCTCTCAGCACAAAAATCGATACCTAGAAACTGTTAAATGTTTAAATGTTTGCGGTTTTCTTTTCTAGTGGTTAAAATCCCGAAAGCCACCTCAAAATACCAGTCCTTTCTTTGCAAACGCCTGCTGCTTGTACATAACAAGAAGAAAGGAAATTCTAAAATCACAGGCAAATAAAGGTGAAAATTTATTATAATAAAGACTTGGATTCAGATACTACCGTAAAGCCAGTTTAAGTGAAGAGTTTGAGAGGTACCATGGGACGTTTAGTCATGAAACAATTGTAAAATTTCAGTATGGGGTGTTGTAAGCATTTATTGAATTCTGTGTTTCTATTTAATACATAGGTGGTATAGCGCGTGTAGTATGCTGCAGGTACAGAAGTTTCTCAAGTACTCTCAGAACCACTGCAAGTATCTGTGAGTTCTTACCCAGATTGTTATGATTCTTGAAAACCAAAAAAGGGCAAAATACCCTATCTTTAAAAAGGGAGAAAAGAGAGGGCCAAGAATTTATAAACCAGTGCCGTAATTCTTACTGAAAATAACCAGAGGGAAACTGGAAAAATAATCTAGCTTTTATATACTTGGAAGAAAAGGAAAGTTATTAACAGCAAACACGACTTTGTCACATCCCACCCTCCATGTCAACTTAGTCGAACTTCCTTCCAGGGTAAACTATCAAACCTTAAGGACCGAAGAGAAAGAGAGGAGTCCCATGCTTTGGAACGAGCAAGCCTTTTGACACTGCTTCACATAATATGCATGCTGCAAAACCAGGGTGCAAACTAGTTTGGAAATCACAATTGTAGCAGTTCCCAGTAGCTCGCTGCCAGGTAAGCCACAGAAGCCTCTTAGGAATCGGCAGTTTTCAGTATTTTCATGACTGGCCTACGTAAAGGAATANACCCTCCATGTCAACTTAGTCGAACTTACTTCCAGGGTAAACTATCAAACCTTAAGGACCGAAGAGAAAGAGAGGAGTCCCATGCTTTGGAATGAGCAAGCCTTTTGACACTGCTTCACACAATATGCATGCTGCAAAACCAGGGTGCAGACTAGTTTGGAAATCACAATTGTAGCAGTTCCCAGTAGCTCGCTGCCAGGTAAGCCACAGAAGCCTCTTAGGAATCGGCAGTTTTCAGTATTTTCATGACTGGCCTACGTAAAGGAATAGGCTATAACTTGAATAGTTTTCAAATCACTTCAAACAGCAGGGGCTGCAAGCACTTTAGTGATCAGTATTGTAACTCATCCTTATCTTAAACTGTAGAAATGGATTGAAAGAAACACACATGATTCAAGAGAAATAAATCCAAGAAGTTATTCCTGGGCAAATATAATCAACTGCGCTAAAAGCGGAATGGGAAATTGGGTAGAAAAGGAATCTCGGGGATAAAACAGATCACAAACTAAGCCTTCTTGACACGTTGTTAAACATTCACCTTTTGAAACTATTAATCAAAGAAAATCATACTAACAGCACTTACAGGAGTATTGTTTATATGATAGGAAAAGTATCTCCCTGCCCAACACTGGTGAAATCTGAGATGGATAATACATCTAGGGTTTGGTGCTACGTTTCACAGATGTGCTGCAGAACTGTAAGACAGTTCAGGAGAGGATAAGACGAATGCTGGGCTGGGGTGCAAACAAAGCAAGCCATCTTTCTTCGATAAGACTACAGACATGATAAAAGTATTCCATTATGCAAAGGATTTTCCACACCTAGTTTTGTGCCCATCTTGAGAGACCAGAAAAACACCACGGAGGTGAAACGATCTGCTGTTCTGCCAGCTGAGTGTCAGAATGGAATCCTGATACTCTTCACATTACTAGATGCTCTAGTATTGCACAACTGTTGAAGAAATCTTCCTCTTTCCCTCTCCCGAAAAGTCATATACTACATTACAGGACACGGAAAAATGCCACAATCTGAAACAAAAGAGGAAAACCAAAGCCAGATATTTAGAACTACAGGGGGTTTTGTCTTGTCGGAATGAAAACGAAAGAATCCAGTGAAGCTTGAATCACCAGCCAGAATTTCAAAAGAGTAAATAAATACTTTTGAGTGACTTGGATTTTTCCTGCCTTTAATCAAACACAGACGAAAATCACCATTTTAATAGCGGGCATGGTTCTTACTGTGTAAGAACTATGGTATATTATTTTGCTTGTAAAGGTGCCATCGCTAGAGTCTTGTAATCTCCCCGATGTTCATGTTTATTTGATTGTTAGCTTAAATGAAAGTTTAAAGCATATCCCAAACCCCCAAAATAACCCCTTATGAGTCTGGAGCAAAGCAGAAAGAAAATTTCAATTTTCAGTTCCTGCTAGGTGGAACAAGACATAACAACTAAATTCCAGGAAAGGATATCGAGGTTTGTTATTAAGAAAACTCTGTGAGACGAGTGATTAAGTACTGGAAGAGATCACCAAGGGATCACCAAGAACACTGACCATCAGTGCTGTTTTTAAAAACACATTGGTCAGGGATAAGACATAACTGACCTACGGGGCATGGGAACGGATGAGATGCCCTCGAGCAATCCCTTTCAGTTTTACTTTGTATGATTCGAATGCTGTTTAGATTCTTTTGAATCCTGATGCATACAAAGAAGAGGAAGCAGCTCTCCACACCCCTCTTCTACGCTGTGAAAAGCACAGAGAAAACTATCGCTTGTGTTCATTCTCACGGCTCAAATATGGGCACATCAGGTAACAGCAAGGAGTTTATAGGCGCTGCTGGCAGACTACGCAAATATCCTTTCAGTGTACTCTTTACATATAATAGGTTCCACAGTCATACCAACCTTCCGTGCCTCTGCCACTTGTACTTAAGAACATCTGCCTTTTAAGACCTTTGTAATTCGAAGCCAGAGAAACCCACTTCCACCCATATTCCTGCGGTGTAACACTGACACCCAGTGACGAGTTTTACACTAACCTCCTGTAAGCATCCAGAAAAATTTAATCACTCTTCTGTTTAAAGGCAAAGAGCAGAATTAGTTTGTCTATCAGTTACACAGTTCCTCGGTGCGCTTCCTGTGAAAGCCTGGGCAGGAGCTCGGCTCGGAAAGAAAGCTCTGTGCTGCATTCTCTGGATTAAATTCTGCATCGTCAAGAGCTCAACGGCAACCACCACCACCACCCCAGCACTATCCCTGTGTGCCGAGTGAGCTGCAGCAGCCTACCAAGAAATAATACAAATGCAAAGCATGGGTTGCTATGACGAAAAAATTAACTCCACCCCAGCCAAAGCCAGTACGCACTGGTAAAGGAAAACTTCCGAGAAGTAAAACCCCCCCCACAACTTCCAAAGACTGGAACAGGTTGTCCAGAAAGGCTGTGGAGTCTGCATCTGTAGAGATACTCAAAACCCGACTGGACACGCTTCCTGGGCAACCTACTCTAGGTGACCCTGCTTGAGCAAGAGGTTGGGCTAGGTGATGTCAAGAAGACCCTTCCAACCTAAACGATTCTGTGAATCCTTTAAAACTTAGTGGTGTTTGGGAGCTTTAAATGAACGGTGAATAGCAAAGATGACAATATGATGTGGTAAGAATTATCCTATGCAACCTTGCGCAACTCTTAGAAAGCCCAAGTGGGACTGCTCTGTCTGAGTTTGAGAAGGACAGAAACTATTTTGACTTTAGACCCATAGCAGTACTTAAACAGAATGGTCCAGAAGGAGTCAAGATCTCACATTTTTCCTGTGATGTAGTCAGGTGAAGAAAAGTAACACAGAAAAGGCTGTAGTTCTGGATCTGTTTTCCTTGTGGTTAGGAGATCCCCCAAAGACTTGCTTTGCACAATCACCTATATATACACACACACACTCTGCTGCCATTGCGTAACTCTTCTAGGTTATGCCTAAAGAAACCGTAAGATAAGATGCGTTAGATGAACTTACAAAAGAGCACAAGAATCGGCAAAGGTCTAGTATGAACACCAGATATGGGTCAGGGCTTACATTTTTGGTTAAAAGATCTCATACTGACAACAGGCATGCAGTCAAACATAAACACACCTCCTGGAGGAAGTTAGAGACAAACATTTCCAACATTAAGTCCTAAACTAAGATGCCAACAGAATGAAAAATGAGAACAGAAGGAAGTAGGCCTGGACGACTCAGAAAGTACATATCGTCTTGAGGTCACTTGTAAGATGGCTCTGGCATACCAGAATGGCCCAGAAAGCCTTAAAACTTATTACCTTAGTTGGCAAAACTTGAGTAAACCTCTAACAAGCCCAGATTTAAGTGGCAGAATTTGGCAAGCTCTGCAAACCAGACACATTTGTACACCTGGGTGGAGGGTGAGTGGGGAAGGCAGGGCGCACGCACGTGGGCGTGCATTTATCTACTTATTTACTACAATCAGCAAGTAAGTAGATAAAAACCTGAACACTGTTAACATAAGAAGTACTCCAGTCTAGTAAATCTCTCTAGATTAGTGTGATGGGTTAACCCTGGCTGGATGCCACTTGCTCACTCTCCCTCCTCAGCTGCACAGGGGAGAGGAAATACAACGAAAGGCTCCTGGGTCAAGATAAGGACAGGGAGATCACTCAGCAATTACTGTCACAGGCACACCAGACTCAGGGAAATTGATTTAATTTATTACCAATCAAATCAGAATAGGATAACGAGAAATAAAAACAAATCTTAAAACACCTTCCCCCCACCCCTCCCTTCTTCCTGAGCTCAGCTTAACTCCCCTCTACCTCTTCCCCTCAAGCGGCACAGGGGGACACAGGGAACGGGGGTTGTAGTCAGCTCATCACACGTTACCTCTGCCAATCCTTCCTCCTCACACTCTTCCTCTGCTCCAGCATAGGCTCCTACCCACGGGAGACAGTCCTCCGTGAACTTCCGCAACGTGGGTGCTTCCTACGGGCTGTAGTTCTTCACTAACTGCTCCAGCATGGGCTCCTCTCCACAGGGTCACACGTTCTGCCAGGACCCTGCTCCAGCATGGGCTCTCCACAGAGTCACAGCCTCCTTCAGGCACATCCTGCCCTTGCGTGGGATCCTTCATGGGCTGCAAGTGGATATCTGCTCCACCGTGGTCCTCCACGGGCTGCACAGGTACAGTCTGCTTCACCATGGTCTTCACCATGGACTGCAGGGGAACCTCTGCTCCGGTGCCCGAAGCACCTTCTCACCCTCCTTCTTCACCGACCTTGGTGTCTGCAGAGTTGTTTCTCTCCCATATTCCCACTCCTCTCTGCTGGCTGCTGTTGCACAGTAGTTTTCTCCTCCTCTTAGATGTGTTGTCACAGAGGCACTACCACTGTCACTGATGGGGTCAGCCTTGGCCAGTGGCAGGTCTGTCTTAAAGCTGGCTGGCACTGGCTCTATTGGACATAGGCATCGTCCCACAGAAGCCACCGCTGCAGCCCCTCCTGCTACCAAAACCTTGCCACAGAAACCCAATACAATTAGGAAACCCTGTCAAGTAGGGTCAGGAAACCCTGGCTACACCAACGCTAGGCATGCAAATTAAATGTAAGCTCAAGGATGGAAAAAACCTCCAATAGATCAATAATTTCACAGTGTTGGGGCTTTGTTCCTTTTTTGAGGCGTGGAGCAAAATATTGATAAGGATAATTGCTACATTTCCATTTATTAGCTCCTCAAGACACCACTGCTGAGAAGACGGCGTAACAACCAGGATTAACTAAGCCAACTGACTTGTCCTTGGGCACAGTGTCTGCGGATGCTAAAGAAGAGCTCAGGAGATTGAAACACCATGCACTCAGATAAATCTTCCCCCAGTACTAACTAAGATTAATACATTTGTGTGTGTTCCTCCAAAACCGTGTCTTTTACAAGAAATGAAATGTGATAAAGATTTTTAAATCTTTTTTATCTGGCAGTGAGTACTTCAAGAGATAGATATGCCATCATCACTTGTCCTGCTCACCCACACAAATGCATCGCTCTTCCGGACACTACAAAGCAGTAACACATGATCTCAGTAATTAGGTGTATGACACTTAAGCAGAAGTTATTAGCGTATGTATCCTACACTATGGACAAAACATCCCTGGTATCTCAGAGAAGAGCAAATGACCCAGAACGTGGCACTGACAGTAACTGTTTTTCACGAGTGTGCAGAGCTAGCTTCTAGGCCAAAAGGAAAAAGCCACGGGTGCTTTTCAGCCACTGGTCCCTGAGCAAAGAACAGTCCCTGAGCAACAGAACAGACGAGAGCTCTAATGCAGATAGGGATGACTGGGAAGAATTGGACAAAGACCAATAAACGGAAAAAACGTGTCTGCTGCTCATAAAACATGAAGGCATCTGGGAGATGGGTCGTTTTCTCAAAAACGGGCCAGGAGTTTGCCAAAGCAGCGCCACTAAGCCAAGAGCTGCAAGGAGTTTGGCACTGGATCGACATACCCAGGCAGAGAGACTGCAGACACACTCGCAGTGAACGCGGAAAGGTAACGAATGAAACGTTAACTGAAGCGCTGCCCTTCACAGGGAGGGAGTGCAGTAGCTGGCACATAATGTCCATGGTGGATGAAGGAAGTAGTCACAAGATGACTCAAGCAAAAAAATTATTTGGCTCCAGAAAGCATGATTTGCATGAATAAAATAAAATCATTGGAAATTAAAGGCCTTCTTTACTTATTATAGTGTAAAAGCTAATTATAGTTACTGGAAACATTTGCTATTTACTCCTAATAAGCACCTCGATGCAGCATGATTAAAATGACTGCCAGCTCACTGGTGTTGACACGCATTAGTAAGGACCATTTCCAAGCCTGCGAACCCTTGTAAAAGACCAGCAGAGCTGAATCACACAGGCAGGTTACCCTCCTGCATGCCAGAAATGCCAAACTCATACAAGGTTTCCACTCATACAATGAGAAGGATGCTTCTTCACCGATGTTGCAGAATTGTGATCAACACAGAGAGCACTCACTGACCCACTGGCCAAGCGACATTTCAAGACCATAGTAGGAGGCTGTAAGCCTCCGCTCCATCAGAAGCCTGCTGCCAACAGCAACCCACAGCGGGGAGGCACAGCACCAACAGCACCAGACGAGTTCAGCTACCCCAACAGCATAGTGATGCTGGCAGCACAAAAGGTTTGAAGCCAAAACATGCAAGATCTGAGAGAGGAGGAACTCATGTTCGGCACTACCTGCTAACACTTGGTTCACGGATTGAAGCACCAACGAAATTTCTGTTCAGGTGCTCTGATGATTTTCCTGGCCTCATTAAGTACAAGGCTTTCACAATTATTTGGCCCACACAAACCGAGAATGTGCATCAAGTTTAATTCTTTAATCACGGTCGTAACAGTTACTCATTTGAGATTCTGAGATGAAAGTAAAATGAAGGAGCAGACCATCCTTCTGCCTAGACTACAAGGATTCTTAATCTGTAGGAAGTCCATTATGAATTCTCCCTCCCTCTTTTCTCTTTGTGTATTAAATAAAATCATAAATCCCTACAGACACATGCACTGGAGTTGCAGTAAAGTTCCCTTCCACGAGATCAAGAATTTTAATAAAAGACATAAATTCTATTTCAGCCTTGAATCACAGTGGCAGCTTCTCAGTGCCCAGATCACTGCATGGTTAAAATGGAAAATATTCTACTGCAAACCTGTCTAGACTTCACATTAAATACCAGGCCATTGCTTCATTTTGGAGATAGGTTTATTTTATTCTTCAATAATTTTTAGCAACTTGGGAAGTCTGCTAAAGTAAAACATACTTTTGGAAGGGAGTTAAGATGTTGTTTTTAAAAGCACAAGCAGCATGCCATAGTAACACTCCAGTAAGAGTCTACCTCAGCCCAAACTGTAAAAGCTTGCATTGCATATTGAAAACAGCAATGCAGGAGCTTTTCATCTGTAATTAGGGTTTGGTTTTTTTTCTAAGAT
The DNA here is from genome assembly GCA_013398225.1 of Steatornis caripensis. Classification (NCBI taxonomy): domain Eukaryota; kingdom Metazoa; phylum Chordata; class Aves; order Caprimulgiformes; family Steatornithidae; genus Steatornis; species Steatornis caripensis. The sequence goes on from VZSC01007700.1 coordinate 99,620, forward strand.
GTATCTTTACGCACCTCCTTCCTCACGCCCACCCGTGAATATCACAAAACAACCTACTACTACCTTCAAAATAATACTTTTCCAAAGATTCACCACTTCATTATGAATACTGGTTCACATATGAAGAATACTGTAAGTAACTCTTTTTTTTTTTATTCCAACAGAAAAATAGCATAAGTATCTGATACACCATCAACTTACAAATCCAAAAGGCTGATTAAGGTTTCATAGAATTTTACTTACAGAACTCACCTCAGCTAGAAAGCACAGTATTAACAGACCTCACTCTCACTCCCTCATTAGGCACTGGGGAGAAGCTGAAATGTTATGTTCCAAAATTATCCGAGTGTCAAAATGAATCCAGAACTATGTTTTTCATATTTTAAACTCATAAATGATCTCACAGAATCATGTGCTTCACTGTAGAAGAGTTTCATAGCTTTTCACCTTGGAATCCATCTTCACGGGGACATGGCAGAATCTCTTCTCAAGCTGAAGCACAATTAAGTGACATTATAGGAAAAAAAAAAACCCTGAAGAGCAGCAAATCTCCAGCACCAGATGTTACTGACCCAAAAAGAAATTTAAGTATGGAACAGATGTACTACTTATTACCTGTTGTGTGCAGTCTCACACTTCCAATGAAATAGAAGATCGAAAAGGCTACACTCATTTTTTTTTTTCAGCTTTGCAAGGTGATGCAAGTGATCGGAGACTATGATTTCTGACATTAATAACCACCCAAGCTATTGCTAGGTAAGCAGCAAAACCCTTCTGTAGCACACTAAGGACACTAGAAATGTGAAAGGACTCAAGGACAGAATTCACAGGAGCACAACATATTAAGAGTTGTTAAAGACAAAGATGATATTTCTGTTTTAGAAAGTCTCCAGCTCTGGACTCTGGAATGAGACTACCAGGGATACATCACCGTGCACTTGCCATATTTCCATACTCCTTCCTAACACTGACATCAGAGGCAGCACATTAAACTAAGCAACCCTTAGGTCTGATCCCGTACTGCCCAAAACTACTTAACAAGCACTCACATGATAGACTAGGGAAGGAATATACAGAATATGTCCTACAAAAAAACACCTGAAACTAGCATGGTTCTTTGAGGAAGCCAAAAGCAGGCAGATAAGAGAAATCCAGCCAACAAAATTTTCTAAACACATTTTAACAATATCTCAAATCAAAGCTTTTTCCAGAAATTACCCAGTTGTCTCAATGGAGAGTGGTCATTAACAAGTTGTAAAGAATTTGAACTAGGACTTGTACTGTTCAAGGTATTTATAATCTGCAAAAGAATGAAAGGTAAGGTAACTGTAGTAATTCAGTAGTTGGCTAATGGAAGTTGTAAAAAATAAAAACACATAAAAATAAAAGCTAACTGAAGAATTGCAGGGTAATACTTCATAAATGAGTGACAAAAAGGCTGACAGAATTCAAAGTAAAGTGCAACAAAATGCAAGAAGTTACTTAACTTTACACATGTTTCATACATACGGACAAGTTCCAAAGTGGCTACTACCACTCAGGAAAAAGATCTGGGAGTTAGCTGCAGATGGTTTCATGAAAAAAGTATGTCTGTGTGCTCAGCAGCTGTCTAAAATGCAACTAGGCAGCTAGGAATTATGAAAGGAATTGAAAACATTAAAAAAATGACTATGTCACTTTTTAGGGGTTCTTACCAACGTACCTGAAAATGGACATAGTAGAACTGGGAAAGACACGAAGGTCAATGGAAAATCACAAAGAAATAAATGAATAGCTTCCAAACTGGACTGTAATCCTGCAGATGACGGCCACAGAACAATTACTCACTTCCCTAACACAAAAGCCAAAGAGCATGGAATCTTTGAACATCAGGAGGCAGATTCAGTAAGAGCACTGCATATTCCTTGTACGAAGCAGAGCTACACCGTGGGACTCACTGGCAGAAGATTCTATGCTAAGGGTTTATACGTGGACACACAAAAGGCATCTGGACAAACTGATGGGAAAAACCCCACAACATTTCCTCTGCCCTCACACTTTTCCCTAGGCTTCCACTATTGGCCTCTGTTCGAGACAGGATGTTGCGCTAAACGGAGCTTTGGTCTGCTTTAGTCTTTATATTATACTCCCCCAAAATGTTAGCCACAGCTGAGTACGTAGATTCCTGCCACTAGAAAGACTCAGGACCATTTTTGCTTTTCCTTTGAAGCCTGGTTGCATACTTAACGATATCTCCCACAACGACCTGCAAGCACCTGCATATGACTCTGTTGTAGGAAGACGTGATAAATGAGTCTCAACAGCAACAAATCACTCTTACGGAACTGCCTTTGCCTCCCTAATATGTGCTTTCACCACATACACAGAATATCAACAACTGCCGCGTGGCACCGCTTTCTCTGCACCAATACTCCAGACAGACCAGCATGCTGTAAAACGTCTACCAGGCACCATCCAATCCGCCTTTTGTGAGACCGGGCTGCATTCCAGCACTAGTTCATGCAGCCAATGTATTAAGCTCTGATTCGTATTCAGGTCTCTCACGCTTACAGAGAGGAATCGAGACTCAGCATCCACACAGATTTTGAGATTTCTCCAGCTTCAATAAATTCTGCTGCTACAGTTCAGAAAAACTCAAATGGCTGTAAAAAGTCAATGGCTGGCAGGAAGGAGGAACTCTGAGACAGCACTGCTTCAGCCAAGTCTTGTTTTGAGACACACAGCATAAGAAGATGAGACTGGCCTAGCAGGCAAACCAGCTGACAGCCTGGGACGGGTTCACCATTTATATGCATTAACACCTCCTATGTTCACACCCCTACATCTAAGTGTTTATTACGTGCCTCCGTACAGTAGCATGCCTTGGGAGACAACGAGACAGGAGCGTGGCAAGTCTGGGGTATGGCAACAAGTAACTCTCAGACATCTTGCCAAACAGTGGAATCCAGAGCATTGCTGAATTCTGCAAACAACATGGTGGAGAAACTGGCATCCCGGAATGGAATCAACAAATATCTATATTGAATGAAGAATCACTAACGTTAACCAGCTGAAAACAACAAGGAGTGAGGCTTCTGCTCTGCTTCTCAGATAATTACATGCATATCTCCAACTGTGACCTGTAAATCATAAATATCCCTGGAATCAGGCAGCATTCTTGAACTGGTGCTGAAGCATCTGAGCAGCAAAAGGAGCATCAAAGTTCCCTGTTGTTGTATGACATGGTTTGTCAGAATTTTGCTTTCCAAACTGCAGATTTAATATTTGCACCAATCTCAGGAGGAGGGAGATAAAAAGAAAGTACTTCCTTCTTTAGCTTGGTAAGAGTTCTAGCTCTCTCTTTACTGAAGCTCACAAAGTTCATTGTCAATTTTTGTATTTCATTCAGACATTACTTCCACATGGAAGTGCTCGTGATGTTTCATCTCAGTAAGTTTTTGGGGGTTTTTGTTTGTGGTTTGTGGTTTTTTTTAATTATTAACAATTCTTCCTCAGTGTAAGAAGCCACGTACGAGACTACAGACTGTCATTTCTATTTGCAACATAAGCAAGAAATCTTTGCAATTTATTCCTTCTCAGTTGATTCTCGAGAAGGTATGCCCTTGACAGACGGCCTCTCTATTCAGATATATCAGGGCAAGTCCATAATTCTTTAGCATCAGTAACACAAGGCACAGACTCCCCTTGTAATTTACTTCGTAGAATGGTGGAATGGTTTTCAAGATTCTGCAGTTACTTTCCCACAAAAAAAAAAAAAGTCTTCAAAATCACAGCAGCATTTGTCATGGCTCTTTGTCAGATAGTGCTGTTTCTCCTTCTGAGGGGACAATCTTCTTTGTACTTACATTGTTTAATGCACCCAGAGGGTTCACAACATTTTCTGTCATAACACAGGCTCTTCTTAACCCCCAAAAGGACAGTCTGTTTCCAGAATCAATTTTCCAAGCACTAGCAGGTTGTTTGCTAAGTTAGTTGTCCCCTCCTCTCCCTCTCTTTCCCTCATAAAAGGTTTAGCAGGTTTAAGCAAGACACGTCCAGCAGGTCCTGGATCTATCACAACCACCTAACTTCATCTTTCATAAAAGGGCTTTTCAGCATAAAAACTGAAGAGCTTCAGCTTTTGCTGATCCAAATGCCTTACACCTGTTTACTTGAGATTTACATAGAATCATTCCACACCCTTTGACATTAACAATACAGGATTCATGCAAAAAAAAGCCACTGCTGCCCTTTAATTACATGTATGATGTAAAAAAAAAAATCTTTTCCATGATGTCCCATGAATGAGCTGGACTAATCTCTCGTAAAAGTTAACTGCATAAATATTACCTGATACCACAGAGAAGGGGCTGGATGTAAGATGCAAGATCTGTGTCTTGCCTCTGAACATCCAGCCTCTCTTCCCAAGAGCACAAGATCCACAAACTCTGTAACCAGGTGTCACGCTTGACATAAACCGTCTCATCAACAACAGGAATGTATGAATATATGATGCTGTTTGCAAAGCACAATTTTTTCAGCTGAGAGAAATAATTATTAATGACAGCATCTTTGTTAAATGGTATCACGCATACTGCAGCGTGCCCATTTGTAATATCAGGAACTGTAGAAACTGTTCATTATGTTAACAAGATCTCTTCATTCATAATGATATATCACTTATATTTTAAAATAACTTAACATAACTTTTTGCCATTGAACCTCTTACATCCACACTGAGTAGGAAATAAAACCGACACGTAAACTTCTTTGGGTTTTGTCTTCTTTTGTTCACTGGTCACCATTTTTGTACCTACACAGAAGCTGCAGAAGCGTGACTGAAACAAACACGCAGCCACTTAGTTACCATGATGAATACAACATTCCAAAATGAACAAGAGCAATCCTTTTTTACTTATTTAAAGATCAACAAAGCCATGCAACTTCAGTACCGTGCAACACTGTTACTGGGATTTTCCATATGCAAAAGCCATGATATGCAGCTGTAACCTAATAGATGTCACCAAATTTAAGACAGAAAAGTTTCACCCAGTCGTATAATGTATTAAATACATTATATAACAAGTAACAGAGATTACCACTTACATGCATTTCAATTTCCCTGAAAAACTTTTAACAATGATATTAAAAGAACGCTTGGTTTTTCATATGTGTAAACTGCTTTTCCTTATGACTCTTAGAGAAGAAAACATTATCAGGGTAATCCTTAAACCTCTATCCTTTTATAACATGGATTAGTTACAACTTGCCCGTGATAGCTTAAGTTTCAAGTGGGGTTTTTTTGGTTGGTTTGTTTTTAAAGTTAATGCAAAATAAATGCATTTTACGGATAATGGAGGAAGATGAAAATGTGTTTGTCTGTTCTCCTAACTCCTAAATCACTCTAGCCTTGGCAAAACGAATAAAAACAATACAGACTTTGCCTATCCCTTCATGTAACAGTGTTGAAAAAGCACTTTCAACAATGCAAGGTTCATTTTTGTGCCTCAAGGCAGCACGAACTATTGCTACGACATTCTCAACAGATATTTGTCTATCATGTTACAAAGAAACGCAAGAAATGTCTGAATTGCAATTTGCTGAAAGCTCGGAAAGTAATCGGAGAAAGTATCACTTCATGTTTCTTACACTCGTCTATAGGAACTTGCTACTATCGTTTGCCACAAACAAGGTGTGCGGTTAAACTGACCTTTGGTCTCATTCAGTACGGCTGGAAGACTGAAGTCTGAAGCTTTGCCAGATTTGGGGGCCGGATGGGATCCACCCACGGGTGCCGAGGGAGCGGGCGGAAGTGCTCACCAAGCCGCTTTCCGTCATTTATCCCCAGTCCTGGCCAACCAGGGAGGCCCCAGTTGACCAGAGGCTAGCAAATGTGATGCTGATCTGCACGAAGCGATGGAAGGAGGATCCGGGGAACTACAGGCCTGTCAGCCCGACCTTGGTGCCAGGGAAGGTTACGGAGCAGATCATCTTGACTGCCGTCAGATAGCATGTACAGGACAACCAGATGATCAGGCCCAGTCAGCATGGGTTTATGAAAGGCAGATCCTGCTTAACTAACCTGATCTATGACAAGATTACTCACTTAGTGGGTGAGGGAAAGGCTGTGGATGTTGTTTACCCGGACTTTAGTAAAGCATTTGACACTGTTTCCCACAGCGTTCTCCTGGCTGCTCGTCGCTTGGATAGGTGTACTCTTCAGTGGGTAAAAAACTGGCTGGATGGCTGGGCCAAAAGAGCTGTGGTGAATGGAGTTAAATCCAGTTGGTGGCTGGTCACAAGTGGTGTTCCCCAGAGCTCAGTGCTGGGGTCCGTTCTCTTTAATATCTTCATCAATGACCTGGACGAGGGGATCGAGTGCACCCTAGGTAAGGTTACAGACAACACCAAGCTGGGCAGGAGCGTTGTTCCGCTTGCGGGTAGGAAGGCTCTACAGAGGGATGTGGACCGGCTGGATTGGATCGATGGGCCGAGGCGAATGGTGTGAGGTTCAACAAGGCTCAGTGCCAGGTCCTGCCCTTGGGTCACAACAATCCCATGCAACGCTACAGGCTTGGGGAAGAGTGGCTGGAAAGCTGCCCACCAGAAAAGGAGCTGGGAGTGTTGGTCGACAGCTGGCTGAATATGAGCCGACAGTGTGCCCAGGTGGCCAAGAGGCCAACAGCATCCTGGCTTGTGTCAGCAATCGTGGGGCCAGCAGGGCCAGGGCAGTGATCGCCCCCCTGTACTCAGCACTGGTGAGGTCACACCTCCAATGCTGCGCTCAGTTTTGCGCCCCTCACTACAGGAAAGACATTGAGGTGCTGGAGCGCGTCCAGATAAGAGCAATGAAGCTGGTGAAGAGTCTAGAGAGCAAGTCTTGGGAGGGGTGGCTCAGGGAACTGGGGTGGTTTAGCCTGGAGAAAAGGAGGCTGAGGGGAGACCTTACCGCTCTCTACAGCTACCTGAAAGGAGGTTGTAGTGAGGTGGGTGTTGGTCTCTTCTCCTAAGTAACAAGCGATAGGACAAGAGGAAACAGCCTCAAGTTGCACCAGCGGAGGTTTAGATTGGATATTAGGGAAAAATTTCTTCACTGAAGGGGTTACAAAGCATTGGAATAGGCTGCCCAGGGAAGTGGTTGAGTCACCATCCTTGGAGGTTATTTAAAAGGCGTGTAGATGTGGCGCTTAGGGACATGGTTTAGTGGTGGACTTGGCAGTGTTAGATTTATGGTTGGACTCAATGGATCTTACAGGTCTTTTCCAACCTAAATGATTATACTCTATGAGGTGATATTCCTCTGACAAACCACAAGCAAAGTGGGGATTATCTGGCTGTCAGTTAGATGGTTTCGTCAAAGGGAGTAAAACACCACAAAACCTTTATATTTCAAATCTCACTACTGGACAGATAACAGTGAGACAGATACCAAAAGCCTAAAATGCCTCTGATCTATTTGAAAAAAAGCTGAGTTCAGCTGATTCCTCATGAACGCCCTCTACCCTCTCCACTGTACATAACGTGTCTGCAGTCATCGTTCTAACTAAAGTTTTTCTGAAGAACAGTAAAAATAAATAAAGCCCGGAGTTCAGGCAACTGCCTCAGTGCAGCCATAAGCAAATGAAACTATAAACAACGTGACAGGCTTTATGTCTGCCTTGGCCTACACTCCACAGTCCCCCTGTTGAGACTTTGTGGCTGTCAAGCGCTCCTGATCATGCCCCAGTGATCTCAAACCTCCTCAGCTCTGTGGGTGAAATATCCGAACGGCAGTCAGCAGATGTCTGGCACACACTCAGCAGAACAAGACAGCACCACATCATTAGCAACAACAACGGAACAATACCAGCACAGAAGGCAGTGAGTGCAACTCTGGCCAGTACTACATTATGTGCACTAACGAAAAACAGTAGGATCCTATGAAGGCATGTTTGACTTTTTTGGTATGGGCGGAAATGCTCAAGTTCTCCTAAGTAAGGAACATTCCTGCAGTGACTGCAGCAAGAACCCAAAATACTTGGGTTCTTCAGAAAAACACAAGCATTTATCCCCAGTTGCATTACCAAGTAAATTAACGAAGATCCTTTGAGCTCACAAGAACAGGAGGCTTTTTGGGGATTCAGAAACATTACTCTGTTTCCAACAAGAAGGTAAACAAGCTCTTGCAATGTACATGATTTTCAGAGCAAATAAACCGTCCATCAGACAAAAGCCAATTAGAAAGTTCTGCACAGTTTCAACACTGGAAATGACAAAGATTGTGAGTCGTATGGCAGCTGCCAAATCAAATTCCGTTTGCTAAATCTATGGAACACCTCAAATCTTCACACATCACACAATGTAAGGGACACTTACTAGTGTCTCAAGTCCACTTTTCTGAAGTTAACCTATCAGTTGTCTCAATCATCCCATTTCCTAAATGAATAACTTCACCAACAGCCACTATATTCTCCCTTGTATGCCTACAGCTTTCTTTTTGTTGGTGTCCCCTCATACTGCAATTCTGCCTTTCATCCATATTCTCTAAATTCCTCTGGCCTTCTCCCAGGGCACACGCAGAAAAAAAAAACCCTGTTGGAACTGGGCTTCTGCCAAATCTAAATTCACTGACACTTCAAAGAATTCCAACTGTCCTCAAATCAGACTGAAAAGAATCTCTAACGATGGCTTATTTTTAATTCTTCTTAAGTAGGGGACTCTTAATGAATTTTCCTGATTTATTGGGGAATGAGGCAGATCCAGGTTTTCACAGATTCCTTCATTAGTTATTCCTCACTACATACTGGATGTCATTATTCTATTGAGAATCAATAATCCCAAATGTTATAGCAGTTACAGAAAAAAATGTATTTTTAGCTACAATTTATAGCGTTCTGTCTTTTCCCAAGCAATCTTCACAGAAATGCTGAAAGCTTCAAAACAAATCAGGTAGTGAAAGAATATCTCTTTAATGAGAAAGAAGTCTATGTGTTTGGGAGGGTTTTCTACAAGAAGACATACGCTTTTTACTCCTAGATGTACCCTGCTACTTTAGAGGAGTCCAACTGAATGTTTAAGCAAGCAAAAAGCAGCAAAATGAGAATTCGATTTTTTTTCTCTGTTTCATTACCTTCAATTGTAGACATTTCATAAGAAAGTGACAAATAAGCATGCTCTCTTTGGCCATTTAATACAACAGATGCTGAACAGTCATTTTCCATAGGCTGTAGTATCACAAATTCCCCACATTTGAAGCACTTTCAGTAGAAAACACCACACCTCCACACTCCCGGCCCCATCCTGTTACAGCTACCATCAATACCAGAAGAAACGTAGCAACATGGGAGATGGCTCACAAGGCAAAAGTCACATTCTGTGTGCTGCAACACACGCTCTTACAGAAACCATTCCAAGAGCCAGACAGGCTCACTACCCCACTATCGCACACACTGGACACTCATGGCTCAAAGTAAAAAAATGACCAGGTGTGAAGACTCTCCCCTTTTGTAAGTGTATTTCCGCTTGCCACGAGGGGAACTGAGAACAGGAATATAAGGACTGGCAAGCAAGTGCAAAGGACAGAGGAGATAAACAGAACAAAGTGTGATCAGGGGTACCACGTGATAACAACATCAACTCATTAAAAATGGCTAAGTGATTGGAAAGCAACAGAAGCTCCTCCAACAGCAACAGTGGCGTTCCCTCTAACGCCATGAGAAAAAGGCTACCTATGTTTAGCAGCAGAGTCATGGAGCAGCAATAACTATGCTACTTACAACAGAACCACACTACTCAAGTCCTAGGACTATGAATGGGTGTCAAGACAAAAAAAATATATAGGTCTGTCCTGAATCATATGCTGGATTCAACTAACATCAAGTCTGCCAGTTCCTACGAGCAGCAGCACGTGAGAGCAAGGCTTGCACCATATTCAGCAATCCTCTCCTTACACAACTCCACTCTGTCCACTGCTGACAGACGCAGCTAAGAAGGTGTTGCAGAAAACGGTGCAAGCTGTTTAGTTTCAACAAACACAACTGAGGTTGTTGCTCGGTTCATCAGCTCCTTTCTACACTCTCAAATGAAACAATCTGACAGAGGAAGGGGGAAAGTAGTGCTTCGGATGAAACCTCAAAGAAGATTACGAAGAACCAACTGGTCTTCACATTAAAGGCAGTTCCATAAAAGAGGACTTCCTACCTCTTGCCACATTCCTTTTTTCTGAGTTTAGATTGACTGACTGTATGATCAGACTTGGAACTCTCATTTCATTAAACTTTAGTACTCAAAATTCACAACAAAGATATTTCGCAAAGATAATGTTTTACTAGACTTTAAAAGATACGCAGACTTGCTCTCCTGTCATGGGGTATGACGACTTCTGTCCTAGCAGCAATGAAAGAGTTACATTTAAAAAATAAGTAGCTGCAGCCTTTTCACTATTCAGTGAACAAAATCGAACAGGACCAGCTTAGCTTGCATGATGGCAATGAAAGCACTGTGCAGTTATAAAAAAAATGGAGTTGAAAATGTGTCTGTTCTCTCTCTCTAATGCACAGTGACAGCCAAACACAAACGTATTTTCAAGGGTACTGTTGTGAGCACTGCAAGGAAAATCTGTGTGTCCAGACAGATCCAATTGCCTACCATTAAAAATTTTGTTAGCCTCACCCAATTAACAGGTTCACAGTATTTATCAGTTGCTAGTCTGTTATCATACAGGGCAAGAGAGAAAGCATATTCCCTACTTTCCCCTATATTGCCATGCAGCTAAAAATGAGGCAAAAAATGTCCAAAGATTAGTTACCAAAAACCAAGTTTGCAACAAGAGTTGTACGACAGTGATTTACCTTCACATGTGGGTAATCTGGGTGCTCCCTTATCCCTTTTGGACACCCTTGCTAAGACGTTTTTACTCTACCATAATCAGCCTTAGATCCAACGTGCCTTATGCGCTTCCAGAAACAATTTCTTTAGCGAACAAACAGACACTCAGGTTTTTTTCCTCATCTTCAGTCACATAACTGCCTAAAAGACTGCTAGTGAGAAACCCACTCGTGCCTTTGTCTTGCCTAAGTATAATACTGTAGATTATACCAAGTATAATATTGAAGCAGTTTCCCAATTTTTAATTCCCACATGTAAGAGTCCTAGGCCTTCAATGTTTTCCATACTTGGGATGATGGGGTTTATCCTCTAGGAGATAAGCTCGAAGTGAAATGCATCATGAAAACACAACAGTGAACCCTTCATCAGCAAAGAGAGCACTGGCTGGCCTGATTTTCACTAAACCTGGGAACTGCAGTAGAAGTATGTTCATACAAATAGGGCACCAACTAGCGTTGTTCTCTTGTGGAGGAAGTGCAACAGAGCAAGACATTTATCTTGCAACAATAATTCTTTGCCCAAACTTTCTCTTTTAAAACTGACATTGTTCATTAGCCCGCAATACATATCCCATTCTTTGATTCAGAGGGAGGAACTCTGCAAGGCGGCAGCTACCGACACTTCCCTGTTTCTGTGGAAGAAACAGGTGCTTGGTTGCAAGTGTGAATAATCTGTAAAGAAAATCTAGCAGTTGTTTAGTGTTTCCAATATACGCCCAAGCTAATTTTAAATTCCTTAAATTCAAAACCCCTTGTTGGCCAACTATTTAACCATTTTAACTGGATACTGATAATCACACTATGTTCTTTTCCTTTATTTTTTCCTCACAACTTTAGCGAAGGGCCGGGAGGACTACTTCAGCACTAAGGCCCTGGAACATAATACTGAATACGTTCCTTCACCTGTTTCCTCTACCACAGGCTGGCTTGAAACTCTGAGAGTAATACAGAATTCCAGAATTTTCTAACACAACTCTCCTTCTACAAGTAGAAGTAATGATGTTTTTTCCTTAGCTCTTACATATGGTCCTTAATACCACAATCTCCACTCTTTCAACTGCTGGTGGATTTTTGGAAGTCAGGAATATATTAGATCTACTTTGCTAGTAGAGCAGCCATGGAAGAAAAGTGTGACCTTGTGCCCCAGTTCAGTTCCCTGTCAACACTGTATCTCATATCTTGGCCCCAGCCCTTCCTCACTTACCTTTTGGGTTTAAGCATATCGAAATGAAAGCACAGACAGTGAAGCCAGATCGCAATTTCCAGAGTTCCGTGTTTGGCTAGAGCAAACCTCCGCTAAGGAACCGCAAAACAGGCAGGCACACTTTCAATGGGAGGCAACTTTAAAGTCGTCAGACTGGTGGCAGAAAAGGTTAAAAAAAAAGTTTCAAGAGTATCTGACATACAGGATCTTTCAGCAAAACCACTCTTCCCAGGACAGAATTAAGGAGAACATCTGAAACCAGGATGCGAGTAGCAAGGAGTGCACCTAACGCCAGAACTATACTGGGCTGTCATCCAAATTACGGTTCTTCAACAGAAAAGCAAAAAAAAAGATTAAGATCCCCAAATCCTGGAATCGTAATCCTTTTCCATGTGATTGTACCAAGTTCTCTGCACAGCTCTCACTTTCTGGGGAAGCATATGCTGTCTTATATTTTAATCAAATTTGGAGCCTGACTGAGGAACAAGGACGCACGAGTGAGCCCTAGATAACAAAACCAGAGCGCCAAAGCACATACAGAGCCAACCCAGTATCAGCTTTTGCAAACCCAATAACAATAAGAACGTTTTTAAAACTTTTCCCTCTAATTTTTTCCCCACAATATCGTATTTTCTTACTGTGTTATCACCGTAAATAATAATTATAATCATAGAATAAAAAGTTGTGCGTTGTTATAAACATAAAGAAGCTTCACTATTTTTTCCTCTGACTTCCTAAGAGATACGACAGCAACTGGTAGCCTTAAGTTTTGTATTTCAGCCCAGACACGATGGCCAGATTTCCTTCTCAGGCAGAAATTTCACAAAGCAAAAATCCTGCCTTGTGGATCATATCAGTGGCTTTTCTAAAGCCATTTGTTGTGACATATGGCCGCACACATGACATGCCAAGCCTTGCCCCACGCTATTACTTACTGCCGCAGCACAGTGCCAAAAGCAGCAGCATGAGAAAATGCAGGGCAGAATTTACGCCTGGAGACACGAGCAGTACCCAGAACACCCAGCATAATCAATCTCATGCTGAACTGGAGAAAAGGGTTCTGTCACAGCATACTGCTCACTGGAAACAGAGAAGACAGCAAGTAATCTATGAAGGAAAAGCATATATGAATTTGATAATACTCAGGAAAAACCCTTTCCCTGTAAGACAGCAACACTTTTGGTAACCAAATGCATGGGAAGACTTCAATTTCCAATAATTTTCAGGAAATTTACGACTTTATTAAAATGAGATCACATTAAAAGTGCTACAAATCAAATTTTCATCACAATGAGCGTAGAGAATCCACTAGCTCTGGGTCACTAGTGCTACCAATGTTATTACACAATAAAAATGAGAACAGATTTGTTGAAAAGCAATTCAAAATGTCCTCTAGAAACACTGTGAAACCAAAAATCCAGTTTAATTTCAAGGCTAGTATTTTAAACAAATATCATGTCTCAATTTTTTGAGTCCTATTTGGAGAAGAAATAGTAAGAATATTTAACTAGATGTTAAAATAACCTTGGAAATATACCCCCAAAGACTTTAGGATTCTCATGTCTAGTTTTCCTCGCGTTAAAGAGTATCACTCATGTCAGGCAGTATGGTTCCACTCAGGGAAATAATTTATGGGAGGACAGATAGTCTGGAAAGTGGAAATTAAGTATGAGCACCTCTCACTATGGCAGGTGTCTCTCTACAGGTGGCAAAATATGGAAATCTCCAGGAAAACCACAGTTCAGACCTGAAAACATTTAAGTAGATAACTGGAATGGCAAGTGAGACAGATTGTAATTTAAAAAAAAAAAAAAAAAAGAAAAAGATGCACTGAAAATATCTGTTCAGAACACTGATAGTCAGAGTATTGAGTTGAGTAGTATATGACCACGTAGCCTGGGCAATAATGAGTATCCATAACTACATCATTTTGGGCCCTAGTATCCTTTAACATATGGGCTAAACATCAGCAGACAAGCAGATGGAGGCTAGAAAGAAGGTTATGATAATTTTCTTGTGGTTTCCCAAAGAGCCTGTCCACATTAAAACCTTACAGACTCCTAGACCATACAGCAATACAACACCCGAACACTTAGGCTTGGCAGACCTCTCAATAGGTAGGCTTTTCAGCAGGTCTTACATCAGAGAGCTACTAAACTGTTGGCCTCAACCATCTTATACTTAGCACTGTAATGAAAATGTAACTTTCCAGATTTCACTTCTGTTCAAATGCGTCGGCAACACAGCTGAAGCACAAAACATTGCCTGTAGTGCTGGCCACGTGCACTGAGAGAAGAATGGCCGTTTTCTACAGAATAAGAGCGTACCTCTTTGAAATCTTTTTTTATTTGTTTATTTAAGACAGACATCTAGTTAGGACCTTAGTACTTGTTACAATTTAACCCTATACTTTAAGCCGCTGGCTACTGCCTCAAGCTCCAAGAGACAAGAACCACGTTCTCAGTCACCAACACGGTATCCTTTCTGCTTTTTAAACAACTAGAGATCACAGTAAGTCATGTCTCAAAAGCTCTGCAGATAGAGTGAACCCGAGGAGTTTGAACATTTCAAAGACACTTAAAGCATAAAACTACAGCAGATACAAACACTATATAAATTCTAATATTAATTTACTGATTATTGCTGAGGTACTGGCCTTTAGTTATGCTTGAGCTACTCAAAACAACACAGGAAATCCATGGTCTTCCGCAGCACACGGAGCTCTTTACGAGGCAATGTTTGCTGTTCGTATTTCCTGATAGATAGATAGCACTTACACCATTTTTAAATTAAATGTTCTGAAGACCTACGGCCTGCAGTTAAGAGATTAATTCCAAGAACTCATGACAAGCTTACAGGAATATATGAGCTTTCCTAACATTAAACTGGCCTTTTAAACCAGTGTTTTTATTCTTCTATCACTGTATCGTGTATCACATCCTACTTCTGAGACTAAAAGCACAAAAAGTCAAGGCTCCCCTCAGATTTGGAACTTCCACTTAAACAAAGACTTCAGCAAGAACTCTCCCTTCCAGTGAGCTGTCATGTGTTTTGAAAAGCCACGAGCAAACACTGAAAGTACCTTTAAAGAACAGTTCTGCTTGTAGAGTCCACACCCAGATGAGAGAGAATGGGAGGAAAGATAGCAAAGCTCCCGAGATGAACGGCAGCTGACAGACCTTAAACTGCGATTTGCTGCTAACTGTGATAGAGCAAAGGACTATCAGCCAGCAAAACCAGGTGAGTCACGCAAGGCAATACTAGAATGTTGTATTCAATGGTGCGCATGCTGGCCTTTGGGGAAATACTGAGTGCTGTATGGAAAATGCCATTCCACGTCGACAGAAATGCTAAGTTTCAACAACAAGTGTAAATGCAAAGAAAAGAAAAACTACAAAAGACCCTTGGCTCATCTAATTGATGCAAACAGATTTAAAATAAGCAAAAAGGCTGCTAGTTGCTGAAAACAGAAAGAAAATAATAAAATGTGACTGTGTTCCATCTCTTGCGAAAGAACATACACACTCTGGTCTTTTTAGCATTTCCCTAGCCTACTGCACCTTCTGTCAGTTGAAACAATGTTTTTCAAGACATTACAAGAATATTTTAAAAATTGGATTCTGATTACTAGTACTGGGCTTAGCTGGCAAGGACCATCTGTTGACTGGAGACAGTATTTATCCACAGATCAGGTATGACAATACCAACAACCGTTCAAGCTTTACTTACTCAATTCTAGTAAGTGTGCCTAAAGCCAAAATAACTGTACATGACAGGGGCAAGTAAAACAGTGATGACCTTCTATATTTCCAGGGTCTCAAGAATGCTTTAATAGCTGAACCTACTATACACCTATCAGCTGTTAACCACATCAAGTAAACTTTTAAAAGTAATGTCAGAATTTGTACCACGCTTGTTTACACCATTTCAGTTGTTAAATATATTCAAGAGCCGTGACAAACAAAAGTATCTACGCTGTCATTTATAATGCATCTACAGGTGTCGGTATTGAGTGACACGTGGAACACAAGACAAGAAGCAGCTGTTGAGAGCTGTTAATGAACAACCTCACTAAAACAATAACTAGGCTTATAAGTCAGAGAGAAATGCATGTTCCTAACTTTGCCGACACAGCTGCCCTGCCAAGACTGAGAAAAGAGAGACCAAAGGGGACCTTGAAACGTAAGAGGACGACAAACTCTGAAGAGCGTAGCTGAAGAGTGGCCAAAAAGGTGGTCAGATCAGCAAGGGCTGACAAACCGCTAAGGAAAGAGACATAGGTGCACTCTGATGCAGACCTTCTTCCAGACAGAGATGGCACCTAGAAAATTAATACAAGAAGCTTTCTTTGAAGACCATTAGTTTAATTGACCTTAGAGTAAAATATCCTCAGGGTGAGAAATGGATTCCTATGTCAAAGCAAGACACATCTCTTAAGGTAGCGCAACCAGAAAATAGAATTGGTCCTCAAAGAGCCATCCTAAAACTAATTGATCACCCAGGGACCACTGAAGGAAGCTAGGCTTCCCGAGTGATCTCAACGCATTACAAACTCACGTACACGAGAATGCCATTCATTCTAAAACCTGAAAAGAGAAAGTACCAAGTTACAAGCTGATTCTCTAAAAAAATTGAAGCCGGTTATTTAATATGAGTCAAACCACACCCTGTGTAATTAAAAAAAAAGTCTGCAGTATATCATTCTCTATTAGGAGAAAAGGGGAAAGGAAAAGGGAAAAGGGAAAAGGGAAATGTTCCTAAGAACTTTTGCCAAATACTAGTTCTCACAGAGGCTTAAAATGTTGGTTTTTCCTGTGAAAAGTTCACAGAACTGGTATAATTTGTTATATTCCTTTAAGTTTTTGATGTCTAGATAGGAGTTACAATTTAAAGCTAATATGAATAACTGAATCACAGGAAAAATGCCCTCCAACCATGAAAAATAAATATTCAACATTCTCACCTTATCTTATATTCTTTGTATTTCTGTTTCTCCAGTGCATATTAAATGGACCCTGTCACATGAAACTAATACTGTGTTAGACCTGAAGGGGGAAAAAAAGAAAAAAAAAGAAAAAGGAAAAGTTGTCACTAAACTGGAAAGTGCCAGCTGCAGAATTTAAGTTATTTTTGATAGAATAATTCCAGACTTACACGCTAAATTCTGTTCAGATAACTTTCCGCAGATTACTGTGCAGTTCAAGTACCATTTGCTGACAGTCTGGGCACCCATCGGTAACTGTTCTGAGAAACCTGACGTTAACAGTGCACTGAAATGCAGCAGACAGAGCAGCACGTAATGCCCTCCAGAACTTTTTCAGAGTTCATGTCAGCAATGCATTTTGTTCCTCAACCTTTAAATACAAGTTACATTGTCTTTGTCACGTATAGAATCCACCAACTCACCAACTTCTTGGAAAAGACCTGATACTCAAAAGAATGAAAGATGGCACTGAAGGGCAGAGGAAAAAGGGAAATCAGAAAGTCTGGTGGAGAAAGACACACAAGAAGAACATGACAAAAAAAGTTGCAGGAAGAGTATGTGATGTTACCTATTACAGGGAACAGAGAGCTCAAACAAAACAATGAAAAGAAAGTCTTGTCTTTAACAGCTGTATAAAAGCACCGCCCTCCCCTGAAGTAGCCTCTAAGCCACATTTAAGTAGAAAGGTGATTTGACATCACAATATTTATAACAGGTATTTTAACAACTGATGAAAAAGAATCATAGCAACTTCATTATTCACAATTGCAGTGAGACACAGATCTTGTCATGGGAATGTCATGGCCATTGCTAGGCAGTGTCTGCAATAATAAAATTCACAGGTACCTGACATGAGTTTTAAAAGAATGAGATCTTAAACAGCACCAGCACACTACAGCAAGCTAGAAACACTTCTAGAACTGTAAAGAAATTGTCAAGTTGTTCATTAATGACCTCAGGAACAAGGAGCTGAAATTCTTTGGAAACTGAAATGACAACGATGTAGAAAAGACAAGTTGCTGCTGCTTATGGAACGACACTGAAGAAAGGAAATACATGCAAGAGAATAACAAAATTGCAAAAGGAAGGAAAACACCCACTACTACCAGTTGATCTAAAAACCTAGAGTCCAGAACTAGGCAAAACTCTGGCAAAAAGTTCAACTCCTTTAGTAAGATGTGATGAAAAAGGCAACATGAAAAAGGACCGACCCACAGGCCAAATCATCAAATAGTGGAGGAATATCAACGTGCATATAATATTCATGATAAGGTGAGGAGAAACATAATAAGCCTCTCAAGGAATGAAACAAGCATAGCCAGAGAACCGAGAAAGAATTTGTGAAATTACTTACAATTTGCAAAACTTCCAGCATAAGATCAATTTGAACACAACAACTAAGCAGATACTGTACGCACTCACAGCTTATCTAACCTGCCCACTGGATTCTGGGCTGCAAGGTGCAATTTCTAGACATTACTGTTCCCCCGTTAAATATTCCAACTCTGTCTAATGTGAAAGAAGACTACATTTAAGCTGATTAATTAAAAGGAGAGGTTTGGGGTTTTTTTAAGTGCAAGAAGTTTGGATAATGATCTAATCTTATCACTGGCACCAAATGTATCCTACCCAGACACCTGAAAAGAAATACATTAAACTCATTGCAACTGTGATGGTCACTGAGTGTGAACGGCTACTGCAGACTTCAGGAAGTGTCTGTCACAACTCATCTATTTTGATGTCCGTTATGAAACCCTCCTGGGGTTAAATAATACACAGATACAAGACAGTTTCACCTCTCCTGCAAGGGTTTTAAAAATGAAATTAGACATGTTTTTGAGGCAAAATCTTTTGCAGTTAACTCCTCAGTTCTGCACATATTCCTACAGAATCTGTGGCCAAAGGAACCTCCTCTAAACCATTTCCCATCACCTCCTCTGATCTGTCAACTTCAATTGGGCTTTTCTTGTAGCGCTACTTGTCCTGTACTGAGAGGATAACAAACAAACAACTCAACTTATCCTTCTAGATTTATAACCGCGATCTGAAAATCTGTATTTATCCTACTCACTTAAAAGCCTGAGCTGAACACACAGTATTCACTACTGTACATTCTAGACTACTGTACTTTACTTGTTTCCATTATTTTTACCTTTGCTCCTACCATCTGTGGTACAGAAACATTAGGAGAGTAACTTTTTTCACTGAGGCTAGCCCCTCTAATAAAATACTCGAGCAAAGCAGAAAAATTCCAAATGCAGAAACATCTACTAGCATACTTACTGATCAATCAGATGAAAATGGTAATTTTTAATAAGTGGAATCATTTGGGCCATCATTTTTTTAAGTGTTTATTTTATTTTTAAATTTAAAAACTCAGTTGGAAGAAGTTAAATAAATTGAATTCTTCTGAATGGAATTCTCCAACAATATTCTTTCCTCTGGGGGTGTTTTTAGGAAGAAAAACATATTCCAACTCATATTATCCAAAAAGCTGGAAACGCGTCTTGCTAATCTGCCATATAAAGCAGTCAGGGAAAACCCAAAAAGTCCATGAGACCATACAACCACTATGCAAAGGCCTTGCTAGAAAGAATTTTAAAAATAGAGCTAAATGCAAATACAGCAGATCAAAAAGAAAAACACTGAAAAGGCAACTCGAACTCTCAGAGCAAATCATCCTTACTTGTCTGCTGTTTATGAGGACTTGCCAACAACCTGGAGCTAATGGCATCTTAAGCCTCATCTAGGAGAAAGGGCCAGAACATACCAATTACAGATTTGTAGCCAGATGTTTTCATTCCCTAGTTTAGGTAACATTATTTCCTCCACCCTCACCGTTTATCTGCCATTCCCCAAAGAGACAAGACTCTTGACTGGGACCGCTACAGACTATAAAATTTGTCAGATGCTTTAACCGACGAAATATTCTAAGGTTTTCATTTGATTTATAAGAGGAATTGGAGTCTTAATACTGGATTCTTATTACATCACTATTTTCCAATTTAGTTCTGTGCAACAACTATGGCAAAGATCATTCTGTCCCTCTGTAAGTACAGAAAAAACCCAAGCCCTTGTTTTCTCAAAGGCAATCTGTTGTTGCTCTTATCCACATGGTTATCAATGCTATCTCAGGCTTGCATCACTCACTCTACCCTTTTTCTTTCTTCCTTTTTTTCCATTTTCCCTTTTTGTTTAAAAAGAAAAAGGGGCTTCATAGTCAGAGCAACTTATCCACAACCTGCTCGGGATTCTATGGAGTTCTATGCTAAACGCTTTGGATTTGGCAGGTTCTAAAGACTCCGCGTTATGACAGACTGTTTTCCGTGCGTTCTAAATTTCACATCTCTCTAATGCATTCACTCAAGAGTAGCTGTTGACAAATATACTACAAATAAGCTCTGAGAGTAGAGGATGACTAATTTTCTGTTAAATGCGTCTTCTTACAAACCAAACCTATATAAATGAGCAACAAAGCATCACAACTGATGGTACAAAGGAATCGGCAATTGCTGTCAAATCGTATCTACATTTAGCACTCAGTAGCCCAAAAGAGTAACTTCTCAATTCTCTGTTATTTTGTCTAACAAATTACTGGTGCAGGCAATGGAAGAAATGATGAAGATTTCCTTCATAATGGTCACTATTATGGCTACTTCTTTCACTAATTTTTTATTCACGGAATGCTAGTAAATGAGTAGACAGAAAATGACATAAGCATAAGATAAACAGCCAGTGTTTGAACATAACAACTGAAATGGGCTTCCTACGCATTCCTCCCCCCACTAACCTCCCACTCTGAATTCAAAGTGCTCCTAGATTAAAACAAACCTGTTCAGTCATTTCTAACTCTTAACAAAAATATTTCCCAAGTACTCATGCACCACAAGGCAAGAACAGATGATGGAAAACCAATACCACAACTACTCACTCGAATTAAAAATAGCAAACTTGCTTGAGTTGCGTTCTACTCTTCCTTGTAGTTCTGTTCCACTAGTATATTAGCAAGTAAGCTGTGATTAAGAATTTGACAAACGTTTGAATTTATATAAGCGGGTGAATACCAATAAAACGAGAAGTCTGCATTCCTAAACAGGGAGCAAACAACTCCAAATGATCCCTTTCTTAATTAAGTAACACAAAGCAAGTTAAAATCCAGATCAAAAATTGTTCAGGAAATTATTTAAATAGACAAACAAATCTAAGAAAAATGCTGTCTGCTTGTGAGTGTTAAATGCATTCCATGCAAATGTCTATTTAGAGGGTTTCAGTAGCTGTTTATGCAGCTGCAGCACAATTAGTGTCTGTGTAACTATTAAAAGACCAAACCAGCAATTAGCTGCTAGAAGAAATCCATCCCTTACACACTCACTACATTCCACAGTGAGTCTTTCTGTAATGTAGTGTCTGCTGTAAAAATAAACCCATGAAACCGTCAGGGGTTTAAGAGGTTAAAAGTCGGAACAAATCAGAGATTTAAACAGACACAGAACAGCAAGAGCGTGGCAACACACAGACGCACAAACAGACCAGATTCAATAGGTATGGACCACTGTACTCCGATTTTTCCACTGTTGCACTTCCTGTAAGCTTTCCTTCTAAGATCTCCTTTTACATTGTTTGCCCTCCTTGGGGCAAGGGAACCAAAGCAAATAGAGTGCGCCAAGTTCTGAGGACTTTCATTACTCCAACCATCTTTGCAAAAAAGTAGAATCTACTGACAAACCCTTTCAAAAGAAATATCAAATCAAAACCTGATGATGAAACGCAAGCGTCTTGACAGTGCCAACAACCCACAGAAATCCACGTAACCATCAAAAAGCAACAAATCAATTCACGTGTACTTTTATGACTTCACCTCTCTTCCACTGTACAGACAGCTCAGCCTATGGTATGACAGATACACTTTTTATGCTTTTATACATTTTGGGCACACATTAATATGAGACTTCCTTCTCAGTAGTATTTCTGAAGCAAGAAAAAGACTTTTCTGTTCATGGAAAACAAAAAAACTTCATTGTGCAATTATCTGGTTAGATGAACATTTCAAGTACTAACGGCAAGGATGAAGAAAAAGGAAGAAACGATATCGCAAACTTCAGCGACTCGGCAAATTTAAGCAGCAGAAGCCAGAAAACAGATGGTGAGTTCATAAGGAACATGTCTCCAAGAGCCATACGATGGCTCTGCTATGGCACTAGTCAACAGATTTCTGTTACAGCTTATCCCAGTATCAACATTTATGGTCCAGCAACAAGAATGGAACTTTATACAGGAAGATCCAAAGAGTTGATTTGCAGCCAACTGTCATTACAAAAGAAATGGATCCTTTTAATGAAATGACTTGTACTGAAGTGCCAATATTGAATTGAATGCTGTGTACTAGAAAACCACATTAAATCAGTAAATAAGGAAATTTTTTTAGCCTAAGAACAACAAAGTTGTCTTAGGGAATGTCTATGTTTAGATTAACTAGCAGGATTTGGGTTTGCTTATGGCCATTGACTGTCAGGACATTTAAAGTATCTTGATGGATCAGACATGTTATACACAGAGATTGAATTCCTCCTAGTTTTAAAAAAAAGGGGACCAACATATTCAGGACCAACTCACATCCTATTCCCTTAATATATGCCGGACTTGGACTGGAATAAGTAACACAGCTGGGGCAGTGGTAAATATTAAAATTAGCGAAGCAGAGGAAAAAGCATTAGCAGCAGTACAGAAAACAGAAGGGAAGCAAAGGTGACTAATACTGAAGGGAAATGGGTTTGTATGTTGGATGCAGTCATTACAACAGGGACCTAAGTGACATAAATGATAAAGGGACACATGCAAAGGGAGAGGCACAATGGGAAATCACGAGATAGCAGGTCATGCTGAACAAATCTGATTAACTTCTGTGAAAAAGTTGCAATAAGAACTGATGGGACAGACTAACAGACATAATGTATTTGGACTTCAAGATGGCTTCACAGCAGAAAGAACAAGGGTAAAAGGTCAGTAACTACAGCGCAGATAAACACGGAAATTCTCCACTGAATTCAAAACAAGGTCAGTAAGAAGCAGCAGACAGGTAAAGAACAGCTACAACACTGACAGCTGTGCAAACGGCTGAGTGTTTGACCCCCTCTTACTTAGACGAGGTACCACAGATAAAGAAAAGGACTTGCGAAGCAATTAAAGCTGTGGCCATAAAACAGCAAATTGGAAGGAAGGCTTGGTAATCCAGGTGATACGGTCAGAGTCTCAGTGACGGTGCTTAAAATTCAAAACTAGATTATTTGCTTGCTGTTAAATATACTCTAACGTTATTGAACTTCTGGGCTAAAAACAGACTACACAATGAGACCCGCAAGAGACGCGCTACACTGGGAGAGGAGACAACGGGAAAATTTTGCTGTAACTTGAGAGAAAGAGGTAATTTTCTGTCTCTAGGCAAGTCCTGTCAACATGTGTTTCTGATTTTCTAACTTTTCTAATTTTAAGCTTCACCAACTGGAATCTTCTCTTTAAATCATTTTAGGAGCCATTTAATCGGGATGTTTGCAGGGGAAGCCAATCTTTGATCACAAGGAGTGTGTTTACCTGAAAATGCTATTGCACGAAGAGAAATTCAGTAAGTATTCTTTTGTTTACAGTTATAACGAACTGCTTTTCATTCTAAGAAGCATACTGTCTTTCATTCCCTCTACTTCCCTAACAGTTTCTTTTACTAAACTGCTATTGTCTTCCTTTTAAATTGTAAGCTCTCTGAGACAGAAACTGCCTCCTTAAACAAAACCAAACCACAAAGAACAAAACACTTATTTATACAGCATTCAGCACAGCGGGATCCTGAGCACAGACTTCAAACTGAAGGTGTAAACGAACAACCTTTAGGAAGCTCTGTAGATTTAACAGCATATTCCATACACCTCTGGATACGATGTCTCTGCCACCCAATCGAAAACAAACACAAGGTAAATTTTTGAGGGTCAGATTAGGCAGGCATTTAGGCACGTGTACACCATGACAGAATGGATTTTGAAGATGACAGAGAATAGTGAAGTTGGTGGAACACAGTCAAGTAACCACTCTAGGAGCTTGAAGTTGGTAAAATGTTTCCGTTATTAGAACACAAAAGGATTTTCTTCATGATGTTTTAAACGTAGACCTTAACATTTGATTCACATTATTCCACCGAAACCTTCAGCAGATTGCACTGAATGACAAACAGGGGCATAAGATAATTGCAGACAAAACCTTCAAATGCCTAATGAGTTTGCTTAGGTATTCTTTAATAATGTTCTGAGAATTAACACAGCCCCTTCCTCACATTTTTCAGCGTTTGATAGTTTTCATTTTCAAAGCGCTCTTGTGAACTGCGGAAGTGCCAGACATTTGCCCCAAGCTTAATTCAAACTGTATTGTGCGTTGTTCTACTTGTGGGTATGGATCTTTCTAAAATGACAAAAGCTGCCTTCTCTCCAATAGCGGTGTTCAATACTATTTACTTACAGCGCCTGCCTATCTTCTAAACCTATTTCTCAGCATTGTCCTGTTAACAGTATTATATTGCCCAAAGTACTCTACAGATGAGGAGAACTAAAAAGCTAAAAGCAGAAAATAAAACAAAGGAAGTTCCTCATTTTACCTCAAAATTCTTTCCCTGTTCTATCACTCTTCTCCCTTCATCTTGATTACAATCTTTTAAAATAATTTTTATTTTGTCTACTCAAAACTATCAACAGGGCAAGGACTTCTACTGACTTATTTTCCTCATCTGCATCCACAGAAACAAGAAAAGATGTTTGCATCTAGAGCTACTTCTACTTGCAATGTCTCATACTCAGTAGTACATAATTATATTTTGGTCACAAACACTGTGAAGATCAGCATGCCTAGTAAAAGTGAAAGAGAAAGAAAAATCAAAACCAGCAACAACCATTGCCTTGAGCCTCATCACTCCTAAATATTGTGGAGAGTCTGAAGGTCCTCAAGACAGTTGTTTTGATAATCTGAACTGAAGGCTTAGCTATCATGAATCCTTCTCTCTAAACACAATCTGCTCCAAAATTGGTATGCTGTAGAAAATGAACTTTACATAAGCAACAAATCTGACTTCAGATACGGAAGCGGAGGTCAAACAGGACTCCTGTGCAATGCCACATACTGCACTCAACGGTGAGGAACTATTTCCCTAAGCACCCTTGTGTCTGTGAACACACACTGATCTAGCCGCCCTTCAAAGCTCCTGGTCTTGATTGCCAGAGCTGCTTGGCTGTCTAACAGTCCTAGCCTAACCACCTATCACATGTACATCGGCAAATAACCATATTCCTTGCATCAAATCTTATGTCATCTTTCTCTGAAAGATGATTGGCATCACTGGTGTTCATTGCTGCTAACTCACTACTAGCAATCCAGAGGGACTGTTCTCCGCCTCTTCAACTACAAATACTTACTGCCGAGATCTTCCGGATAGCAGAAACAAGTTGATGCATAGGCTCGCTTTCAGGCTAGCCTAATTAGCAAAATTGAAACTTTTACATTAGATCGGTCTCTTGCTTAGGTGTAAGTGATCTGTAAACTTTTCAGCCAGACAATAATTTTTTGGCTTTCAATAGCAAAGATCTATAGAATCTTTCAAATTATCTTTAAGTCCACAGACAAGAATAAAAGACTTTAAATTAGAGTTCAGCCATCTGACCTGGAGAACAGAGAGGTCACCACAGGTAGGAATGAGAAGAGAGGTACAAGTAGCATAATAAATTCAGCTATCCTTGTAGGCAATATTAGATCTGACAGAGCCCACACAGAAACTTGCACTATAGCTAAAAGGCAAAGTCAGGTCAAGAAGCCAGCACAGCAACTACAAGCACATGTACACAGTGACCCATATTACCACTATTAACTCTCCCTTTTTGCTTTAGAACATAACCAATGAGCTAACTGCCAGCTTCTCATCACAATGGTTAATATTTTTAGCCAAGCCAAAAGGGCATGTGCCACAGCTGTACATTCAGCCATGCTCACAGGAGCTGAAAAAAGGGAAGCACTGTTTGTTCCTGCAGAAAAGAGTTCCATCTCACTGTAGCACAGCCAACGAGACGTACAGAGCACGTTCAATTTGAGGCTCCCTGTTGTATTACCAGAGCTGGCAAGTACAATTACATACACTATCATGGCACATTATAAGGCTATATCCTTGCCTTTATGTCACATGAACTAAAAACTGAATGATACTTAGATTAATATGGGCCTCCACATGGGTGGCACGTCAATTTGTAAAGCCTTGAATATTTTCTACAGTAAGGCCTTAGCTGGAATACCAAAAATTAAGCTTTGGGCACCGTATTTAACAAACACATGCATCAACTGAATACAGGCAACAGGAAAGGAACAAGAACAAGCAGATATATAGAACACAAGATGTGCAAGTAAAAATTGAAAGAAGTGGAACATGAAATCTAGAGTAGACAGACGGGGAAAAAAAACATGATAGCAAGTATTCAAATATGGGAAAGGCTAGTACGTAAAGGGGAAGTAAGCTCTTCCCCCATGAACATAGGGGGAATATGAACACAGCGAAAGTTAAGTGGCTCAACTCATAGCAAGGGAAATAAGGTTCAATACCACGGAAAAGTTTCTAAGGCTATGAATAGGGAAGCATGGGATCAGACTGTGTGTGGAAGTTGTGAAGTCTTTGTCTTTTTAATTCTTAGGGCTTTGAGCAGCCAGAATTACAGGTAGTCCGAACCAATACGAAGTCCAGTCCGTTACAGGTAAATAAAAATTTGTATCCTTCACTAGAAAAAACACAGATGGGCATTTGTTACTCAAGGTAAATGATCTTCACGCATAATGTCAATGACAGTTCAGTATTATATTATTTAGTTGTTTCTATTGTTTTTTCAATTGCAAATTACCAAGCTACAACAATGGGAACGAAGGTGTTACGGAGAAGACAGTAAAAGTTCTGTACTCCTGTCATCGTACAAAGAGGGACACAAAGTCCTCCCGATCATATTAGTCTAGGGCCAACTTCAGCAGGACCTTAAAGAAACCAGCTTCCCATTTACAAAATGGAGACACAGTGAGAACTGCTGTTAAAAAATGCTATCTGAATGTTAGGGAGGATTATTAGAGAGATAAAAACATGATCATTTTTTGACTACACTGCCGTTCTAACACTGAATTGTTCTGTAGGTCTGATCAGTGATAAAAGTAGTTTTCATTTACAAAGGAAAAAACCCCACAGTTGTCAGTAATAGCAAGCTGTACGTATTTGTCCCTCCAAAACTACATCCTTCTGAAGTGGTTAAAAAATGAAACAAGAGTTGAAACAAATGGCTGTGCTGGGAGTAAGCATGGCCTTCACTTAAACAGGCCTATAAATCATGAGCCTGCTGGATACGAATGATTGCTGGCAGGGCTAGCACTGCTCCAGGCAAACTCCGCAAGGACACGCAGCATATCTAATGAAACAGCACCCAACTGACTGTTAACCCTGTGTTCTCTTCCCAAAAAAGTTTCCATTTGCAAGGTAGAGCAGAAGCCTCCTGAATACTTGTCCCTTTCTACACCAAGTTCAACCATGGCAGCACCACACTAAGCTGAAGAGGACACCGAGTCACCAGGACCTTCATTTTAATTATGGCACAAAGTTTCACTACGTTTAGAAAACATTCTTTTCTTCATTTAAATTTGCTTGCAGATTTTTTATTAAATTCAGAAGATGTGATGGGATTTTCCTTTTCCCTCTTCTATTTCCCTTGAAAAGGGCGAAAACGCAAGACTGAAAGATGAACTAAAAGAAACAAAATGAACTTTTCGGCTTTCATTGAAAAACAGCATTTCGATGCATATCATTATTTTCCTTGAAAATTTTCACTTCTAACAACTCTTATTTTAACCAACATATTCTTATTGGACATTTGAGGTGCTCATGATCTCAGTCAAACCGAAGTTTTTAAACCATCACCAGTATATAAACTGTGAGTCTATTACTCTTTCACTTTCCCGTTAATATTCCTGCTGACATCCTTCTAATACCAGGTACTGCCTCATGGAAAATACATAAATAGTCCAGGGAAAAAAGATCAGAAACCACATCTCTTCTAATTTGGGCCAGTTCTCCAGATACCTCTATAACCCACGATTTTGGCATTCTTTGCTCCTTCAACAGGAGTCAGAATATGCCTTAACTCTGAATTGCTTATAGCCTCCAGGCACTTCAGAGAACAGATCAGGAGTCTGAACTCTCTCAGGCTAACCTTGAACTCAATTCTGCCCCTTTCGGAGTATGTGTTCCAAACACTAGGACACCAGACAAAACATTTATTAGCACACTACGTCCTGCACGCAGAGAATTCTACCAATACAGCCCAATACCTGATATCCAGAAACAAGCAGATTTCCAGATACATAGCAAACTGAGTATCTACTGGTGTGAACATGCTCCTTCCTCAGCATCTGAAGGGGCCACTGAAGTGCCTGACTCTCATTCAGCATAAAGAATTAACTGCCTAACCTGGATAACCTGAAGCATCTTCCTGGGTCCCAGCACTACTTTTTACATAGTCTAATGCCTGTAACAGACAATCCCAACTAATTCTTTTTTTTAAATTAATGTTGGAAAGGACAAATACACATAACCAAAATATCCAATTTAAGTATGTGAAAAAAAAAGAGGTTTGAGGTGCCCCTCAACATAATCAAGGAGGTCCTTCCTACGAGTGTAATGGAAGCACTCATTCTTACCAGTGGTGTGCATGAAGAAATGGCCGGTTGTCTCTCTGGTGCGGTTGCGGGTTTCAAGCAGTGCGCCAGTAGGTACCTTCACAGCTGAGCCAGGCTTCTCTGTACTGACTTTTCTTCATCCTGCCACTTCTCCCCCTCTTCCCACTTCTTTTCTAGGACACTTGCGACATTATTTTCCTATTGTCGTAAACTCTGTCTCTTAGCAAGCCCATTAATCTTATCGACAATACAGACAATCAAGTCACTTTTCTTTGGAGGCTCTTCCCACCATAACCCGTATTCGAGCCTCGCTTCTCAGACCCAGGTGAGTGTTAGATCCCAGGCCTCACACGTGCAAGGGCTCAGAAGTGAAACTCTGCGTGTTAATTTGATACGCTCTGCTGTACAATCATACACAGGCTGTACGTGACAACGGGGGGTACAGAATCAATCTTCACTTTCCACATAATTAATTCAGTCTGCAAATAAAGTAAATGTCCTCATATTGGGGGGGGGATAAAAGTAAGTTCATTTCATGAACATATTTCAATCTTCTCTTCTCCTCTAATGATTCTGCGTTACTAAAAGGCCCGAATTTGTAATACTATACTCTTTCATCACCAGGGGCTTAGTCTTGCCCTTGGTTACTTCCCTGTGGGCTGCAAAGATGGCCAAGCAATGCCTCCAGAGCGAAAGCAGCTTCTGCTCTACCAGGCTCTGACAGCTGTGTACATCGTCTGGCTCCATTCTCCCTGAAAGCTGTTACTGTCACTTCTGCAATAAGTCTCCACCAGCCAAAGGACCAAATATGCCAATTACAATCCTGAGCTGTGGTGAACTAGCTTGCAGCAATGTATGAAAAAGAATGGACACGTTTTATAAAAGCAAACACATTAGCCTTTCACCCTAGAACTCACGGATGACTTTAATATGAAGTAGACTTTTGAGCAGCCTCAGTTGCTGAAGTCATGACTGGGAAATTCTTTGGTAGTGCCTTTCCTTCTTCTGTTTTTGGTAGGAAACAGAAGTATACGATTTCAAAGTTTTCCTTTCTATCCTGCCTCATCTTTCTCATCTCCTGTAAATTCTTGGGCACGTAGTCAGAGTTTACCAGAGATCAGCACTGCTAATGTACTGCCAGCACTAGCTCAGCTTTACAGATTCCCACAACACTAAAAGATGTTTTTAAACTGATAACATAGTAAATTAGTTTTAAAAACAATAAGCAGCAATGCCAAGGATCTACATATTTACTTTGAACGTTGTAACTGTTCCTAACACTTTCCTAGCTCAACATGTCTTACTCGGCCCTGCAATCACTTTCAAGGGTAACAAGGCACTGTTTATGTTGTAATCCAACCACACGGGATGAATGACTGAAAAGCATTTTATGTTTCATTGCAGTAAGGCACAATTTGATTTAAAAACTCAGCACTGCCAGTATAAAAGGGTAACACAGTTAAAACTACTACAGTCGTGCTCACGTGCAGTATTATGCTCTCTCATCGCCAGTGCCCATGCTTAATGTATTTTGGAAGCAGCCTGGATAATGCCAAGCTTAACCTATGAAGATGGGCAACAGTCCAACTTTACAGCTCTGTGGACCAGATCACGGTCCTGGGATCACCTCTTGCATGACACTGACAGCTCCTTGTCTTCCACACAAACAGAGGAAAAGAAGGACTTCCTTCCGGGTGGATGTAACAACAACAGCTGGTTCTCCACGCTGATGGATGCTTACAGTCCCAGCGGGAGTCGTTCTGCTGTCAGGGCATCATGCATTGCTCAAACAACTGCCTGCCTCTACTAACAGAAAAGCCAAGAACCAGAAAGAAACGTGCACCTAAACATTCCTGTTTCTGCACCTATGCACCTACATATTTGGGTTTCTACTCCAATGTACCCTCCTGGGAACTGTATTTCATTACAGCACTGTGTCCTAAAGACTGGCTCCCTCTAGTGCAAATTGCCAATAATCTAACACTGTAACTTGAAACACCATGCTTCAATAGGTTTTCTTAAATCAGGCCTTCACAGACCTCTTGTCTGATGTTTCAGCAGTTAATAATCTTGCACTGAACAAAACACCTGTGATCTGTTTTAGTGCTTAATGTAATAAATCCAGATTATGTTCAATTAAACAATTTCTACTTCTCAGTAGGGATTTGATTTCTAGAGTGCATTTCCAACCAGAAAGTGCGTGTTATTTTAACAGAAATACACCTATATGTAACTACAACAGCTGCCTACAGTTAACAGGCTGTAAATACGACACTCTTAGATGACAGAATTTGTATTCTCAGTATTTTTTTGATCCTGTTCCAGCACTGGTAGCTCTGCATACTGGAGAATGCATATAGAAAATGGCAATTTCTGACAAGCACCTATGTCATCACAGTAGTCAATAACTAAAGACTGAGTACTCTGCTAGAGATTTGAGCATACCTAGTGGATTTTGCAAAGCAACGAATTTCAATAAAGCCGTCAACAAGAACCACTTCCGTCCTTGCAGACAGATAGACAGGCTTCATCCAGAAAGCTCCTCAAGAACACTCAATGGAGTTCAGAACATAAAACTGATTTTCTCAAGGTATTGAGAAGGCCAAATATCCATCTCTTCCTCTCCCAAAAGGCTTGACTCTTCCCTTCCCCTGCTTACATTAGTTGCTTCTTTTGTTAGGGTTTGGTTTTGGTTTACACTTCTACCCTCCACATTAACTAAGTCTCCCAGTACAAAAAGCCTCAAGAATGAGAGTTTCCAGGCAGTCTATGCCTTTGTGCCCTCTCTCTGTAGAGAGCTTACCATCTAAGACATAATAAAGTGAATACTGCTTCTATCAGAATAACTTCAATGCCATTAACACCAGTTCTTAAGACATCTCATAGCACGTTTCAGTGCTTGAACTCTGCCTGTACGGAATGCTTTACACAACAGTTTACAAATACCAAAGGTAACAAAGAATGAAAATAAAAAGGAAGGCCTGGCACTTGTAACCCAAAGTCATACAGAAAACCACTTTATTGATAAATACATTAAAAAATATATAAAGCTCACAACATGCCAGATAGGCAGCAGTCAGCGAATGTAACTGGCGATTTACAGGATAGTCTGAAGTTTCTAGTTTCTATGACGCAGACAAAGTTTCTCCTTCATGCCTTGAAATGCTATATATGAAAGTGTCCTTTACGTATTTATACTGATGAGGTTTTTTTTCCTTCCTTTTTTTCTGTCTTCTGATGCCATAACATGAGAAAGCTGTGTAAAGCCAGGACTGCGCCAGTTACCGTATACCTTAAGTGATAATCAGGAGATCTTAAGCAAGAGGGAGGGAAATCATCTTGCTATGACAGTCTAGTACTCAATTACGGGTCACGAGGACAAGGGTCAGGAAGAGAACAGAAGGAGATCTTTCCATTCTAAGTTAGAAATGAAGCAAGCACTTTCATGGGGTTGTAATCTTTAAATCCTCTTTAATATTAGAAGCGGGGATGGTCTAACTGCACATATTTTCCAAGCCAAAACAAGCCTTAGCATAAGTCAAATCACCTTGCAAGGCAGACAAGACATTGATGCAGCTAAGTAAGATCCTTACTGTTAAGCGTAATCTCCAAGATCCATTGTATTGCTTTATTTTTGAGACCTCAGTTTCATTACCCAGATGCTGACTGTTGTTTGCATTGCAACAATCCGTAACAGAGTGCTAGGCTTTTTTTTTTTTTCTAATTAAAAACCCAAAAAGTAACCACCTAGTTCTCAGTTATGCAGCGTGAGTCAACTCTCAGTTGTTAAAATATAATTTTGATATTGAATAAGTATTTTCTGGTGGCTAACATAAGCAAAAGCCCCTCTGGCAGTACAGGAGGAAAGCACAGAGAGTTCCTAAATTTTATGCACTGAAGTAATATGGTGAGTTTGTAACAGATAATTCAAACTAGTCCATCTCTTAGAGAGTCATAGACCTCCATGGCTGCACCCAAAGAAGGGACTAGATTGTATGCTGCTGGGGTAGGGACTTTTTCTTTATTGTGCACATGAGGAACACAGTGAGATGTAGTCAGAGCACATAACTTTAGGCACCTAACTTTGGACCCCTGATTCCCTTAAAAGTCAAGAGAGTGCCAGAAGACCATGTAGTAGGATTGACCAGTCTGGAGGTTTTATTTACTACGG
This sequence comes from Steatornis caripensis, assembly GCA_013398225.1. NCBI lineage: Eukaryota > Metazoa > Chordata > Aves > Caprimulgiformes > Steatornithidae > Steatornis > Steatornis caripensis. The sequence goes on from VZSC01007700.1 coordinate 132,547, forward strand.
ATCACAAACCTATTCCTGACTGGTAACTGTCTTGGCCCCAATTTGTGGTCAAAATGCCAACTTTGAAGGGACTGGTACAAAAGTTCTTGCTGCATTCAGCATATGCCAAGAAGCCATCAATAAATCTAGCTATGAAAACAGAAAGGTGGTGACATTACTGCCAGATAAAGAGAGGACTTGTGTCTAATAACCACAGTAGATGCCACTTTCCTTCTGATTTTCAGACCAAGAAAAATGTTTAAGAAAACCAAAGCAGCACCTTAAGAAACAGAATGGAAGCACTTGTGGAATCTTTGATTCCAGTTTGCCCAGATCGGAAGTGACTCCACTTTACTATTTGCATTTACGTGGAGCACAAAAATGCCAGAATTACTCAAAGTTTAATTTTAAAAAAGATTTCTGAGCTACAGAAGGAGTCATATCCATGATTGGATCTCTGAATGCACACACAAGTTTGCGTTTCTTATTTATTTTTTACAAGCAGCAGTTGGTCCTTCACGCAGCTATACGTTCAGAAATCTTAACATGCCAGCCTGGACACCACTGTAAGCTGCTCTAGGTATCAGAGGTTCAAGTTTCTACTTTATTAGCCAGTTCCAAGTGCATTTTAAATTTTAAAAAAAAAAGGAAACTAAAAACCACCCTCCCCCAACATCTGCCAGTACATGGTGGAAGCTGACAGAACTTGCTCTGAATCTCAGCAATGTTTCTATTGCTGTAGTTCTAGTGAACTGACACATAAGCACCCTTGAACCATGTGTTTATTAAACAGCACCACCTCCAGGAACTTTTTATAACGACAGGGAACGGGAAATGCTCTGTTCAGTTCCTACCGCTGAAATAGCAGAGAAACACCCGGCTAGGGGTAGCACACTTTGTAAACGCTTAAAGTCCTCCACTAAACTTCCATGTTTATATTTGACGACACACGCAGATAGCTTTCTGCTTTATGATACTTGTCACACAAATTGCTAACACGTAGTAATAAAACAGCCTATGCTTCCTTAAAACACGAAGAATGCTCCAGCTAAGCATCACTGGCACATCTACAGAACCGCATCCAAGGACATAGGCACACACGTAATCCAGCAGCGACAACATGCAGAGGCAGGCGTGTGAAGTGCATGAACCATACGCGTTCCTACTCACAGATACCCAGAGCACAGTGTTGCACCCTGCTCAGGCATCAGACCAGCTAAAGCACTGAACTTGGCAGTAAGCCAGGACCAGAGGCTGCAGCAAGCAGCAACAAGTAGCATCTTTGCAAAGCTTGTTAAGTCTGCAAAGGTGCCCTTCCAGTTCTGTTGCTGCTAGCTGTGCCTGGCTCTTCACACCTAAGAAATGGAATCTCACTAAAAGGCCACAATTCCTGGAAATATCCTGAACAAGTTTAATCATCTCCAGTTACAACTGGAATTTAACCGAGGAGTAACATATCTTCTCTGTTTGAGGTGGTATGTAACCATATAGTCTAATAAACATATGAGGTAAATGAAATACAATTATTTTGCTATGATCCATAATATGAAACCCATTCCATTTTAGAATCAGCAATAAAAATAGTTTTGAAAGTGAAACCTGTAATTCCCACTGTGGTGGATGCAGGTCCAGGGACTCTTTTTAGTCGGTGGACCACATGCTGGTAATACGAGAAAACGTATGTTTTCAAGACTTCCTTTCCTCAGCTGCTAAATCATATTTCAGACAACTTTACTTTAAAAAAATATATATGGTTAAATATTTTCATTATATCTATTTACTGTAGAAGAAATTATCAGGGAGAAAACAAGAAGCTTACAGGATTGCGAATGGCAGAGACTATAACCTCACAATACATTCCTCAAGAGGCAGACAGTCTTGGGTGGGGAAAAAAAAAAACAAAACAAAAAACCAAAACACAAACCTTTGAGAATACCTGCAACTAGATACCTGATATTTACCAAGTTCAATAACGCATATTGATGGCATATTGTGTCTATGAAAAATGATGAGGTCTCAGCAACGCAAAAAATGGCAAGAAAGTTAAGTTGTACAGATTTTCACGGGAATCAGACACTACAGTGACTGAGGTACAATTAAAGACCACCGTGGTGGATATGGCAGTGAGAATTCTTGCTGAAGAGCACGGATCTGACTATAGTCTAGCAAAACTTTTTCTGTGCTGACTGCCTACAGCGAAAGTTTTTCTTAAGAAATATTTTGGGGTTTTTTTATTCTTTGTAATTCACCTATCTGGTGTTTAGTGCTTTACAGCTTAATAGAGAGCCTGAGTTTAGTTTATGAGTGGAGAAATAGAGATGTCACAGGAAACAGTAAAATGGTGAGAGTGGATAGTGGGGCTTTCCAGCAGATACTGTTGTCCGTAACAGTGGGTCAACAGTGGGAGGCCCTGAAAGATAAGGAAAGATTAAAAAGAAGAAATTCCAAGTGTAGGAATTAGCATGAAGGGAAGGCAGGAATATCAAAGTGGGGAGAAGGAATCCTTCCAAAACGTTAAATAATAAAATTAAGCTGTAATAACAGCATCAAAATAAAGGTAGATTTAAAGTCCCATATTTTACCTCACACTGTGAAAGGTGCATTCAGTGCGGGTCTGCTCAACTAAATGGTTGCACAGGCAGAAAGGAAGGAATTAGAGAAGACAGTGGAGTCTTATTTCCTTCTCTCGCAGATTTTGTTAATTTAAAGTAAAATTGCACTAATTATTTGAACAAAGTCAGGTAAACACCGCATGCAAAGGGAAGAAAAGTAAAAAAGCAAACCTAGGTAACTGCATTCCCCTCCCCTCTTCATGTGCCTTCAGGAAACAGAACAGTAACAAAAATATATCCACTCTTTGATTCAAGACATAATTTTCATTCCATGAGTTTGAATCAACCCTGCTTTGAATATGTAATCCGCTAGATGTAATGTGCCAAACTCATCCGCTACTGCTCACAGAGCGCTCTCTCTACATTATTGATTTAATGCCTAGAGACGAGATGCACAGTGATCCTCATGGAAGACCATTGTACGCCAACGAGCGAGTGATCCACGACGCATCCAACACGAGCACACCCAGGCCTGTGCTGCACACACAGCATGGCCTTGGGGCTGTGCTGTGCCCTGCAAATCCCTTGGCCACAGGATAAACTCAGGCAGCTCCCACCCCGTAGGGATGATCACGCCACCCGCACGGCCTTGCTTTTACCCAGCAGTGCAGCAAGAAGTTCTCATGAGAACATTGGTTCTGTTTGACTGTAGAAATGATAAACGGTTGTTCCCTTCTAAGCAAATCATGTAATAGCTCCACTGACTGAAAGGCGAGAAGCCCTGCTTACGGACGAGGTCTGCACGGCGTGCTGCGTGTGGGTCAAAGTCCTGTTTGCTGCCACATCGCTCCCAGCATCTAAGGGAGCATAAGATTATCTAAGCCAGTCTCTTCTTACAGTGTTATATAAATAACTATATTATTTAACTATAAAACAGATATTATATTCAATAACTCTAATAAATAACATTTAAAATTAGATCCTACAGAGGCTGAGTGCCTTCCTTACTGGGATCATAACGGGCCAAGCACCTCGTAGTGCAAAACATGGCATTTTCAAACCATCAAGGGCAAGAATAATAGTTCCTTGCCTCTCTTCAATACAGCACTACCATTTTCATCAAAATATCCCAGTAGCAAATTCTGACTGGCTGTTTAATTTCTGCACTAGTTACTGCAGATGCAGATGGGGATTTAACTACAGCAGTGCTGGGGTACTGGCCTGGAGAGCACCTACAGGATGCAAGCATGATCTTTTTAGCTCTACCAATTATTCAGCCAAGACGACAACACAATTGCATTAAAGCCTTTGGGAATAGCTCAGAATGTCTTTCTAAAAGCCGCCAAATGTTAGAGCAAACATTTTGATGTTCCTCAGCTTAAGGAACGTCTTGAAATTATACTCTGCATCGCTTTCCCAGGTGTGAATGACACCTCGTTGGACTTTATATGTTGTATTTTATTTTTCCCTTGGCTTTTAATAGCAGTGCTACAGAAGGAACTCTGCCAAGGGTACCCATAAACATACATACTGGTGCTAGCTCAGACTTTCAGGCTTAATTAATGATTTCTGTCTTTTTCTTTTATGTTTGGATATTCAACAAGCTGATTTGTTAACTACCAAAACAGAAAGAATGGATTCAGAGTAACTTCAGAAGGTACAGCAGGGCTACCCTAAAAGCCACAAGAGTAATTACCAGTGACACAGACAGTTTGCATCCTGGTCCTAAGGCTTAGCAGAGTAGCCTTGGCCCTTTCATGTGCAGTCAGGTTCTGAAAGTGAAATATTCTTTCCACCTACTGACCATGGAGCCTCTCCAAGCAACCTGACTAGTTCAGTACCAGGCAAGGCATTTTTTCCTCACTCTACCTGTCTCTAGGTTAATCAGAGCAAACTGAGAGACAGAAAATAACAAGGCTGTGAATTCCAGTATAGATGCCACATAAGCAGTGCTACGGGAGTTTTGAACAAACTGCATCACGTCCACAGGGCTCCTGCTCACGTTTCACTTTTGAGGGTCCACAAGTAGGACGTACTTGTCTGCTTAAATATTTCCCAGTGTCTTTTAGCTGACTCTGCATATTACTACATCTGTGTGACCTTTGAAAGGTAACTAAACAAGATGAAGCTTTTGTGCTTGCAGTAAATGACACACTGATAAGCAGATTTATACAAATGCTTTCCTGAACTGTGACGGTGGTGCACCAAAAAGAAATAGAAAAAGGGTGCAATCTCAACTGCAATTCTTATTCAATCTGATGAGAAACAGAGCTTGTGCTTTAGATTATGCATACATTTCATTTTCCTTCTCTTTGGTATACACTTCCACAATTCAGTGGCTCATCCTTAGTCATAGCTTCTCTCTTCTTGAGCTCTCCTTTTCTGCCTCTTTCCTTCCCTTGAGCAGCTTGCTAACCAGCGATTTATTGCCTCCTAAACACTCAACATCAGTCAGGCAGATGTGCATTTCTGCTTTGCCCGCTCTGTAGGTTCTGCTTCTGGTGCACTCCTGCTGCCTGGATCCTAGAAGCACCTCGCACCTTTAGCACCAACTCTTGCAGTAGCTCTGTGCCTCTTTCTTGTCCTGGAAAGCTGTAGCTGTGTAACATCGATTTGCTTGGACTGCTTCCCTACCAGCGACTTGTTCTGGGCTAAACTTTCCCCGAGACCCCCTGGGAGTTACGTGAGCACATGTATCTTACTAGCCACTCTACTAGGAGTATGTTTGCTTCTACAAAGGAATGACTTGCAAATCTGATCTCAGCCTGTACACCATGCTGTGAATTTGCCATTGTCACTCGTACTTTGTCATCTCTGGTTTGCAGTAATAATATTTCTTCTATTCACCATTTTTTAATGTAGTAGTAGGCTGTATCTTAGCAAAAGAAAAAATCTGTAGAATTTTTTCTTGGTTAGTTTTTGAAGTCAGAAGAATCTATTTCAAAGGACTACTGCCACTGAAGGTCACTATCTCCTAGAGCAAGAAAAGAACATCGTCCAAAATACACCCACAACCCCAAACAAATCCATTCCTACAAACATAAAGTGTTCCTAGGAATTCTGGCCACTAGACAGGCATACAGTAGCACATGTAACAGCAGCTACTGTATAGGCAAAGAACAGGCTGCTCGGCATAGCTAATACTGACTTTGGAGTATTTAGTTCTACTGCATTTTAGACCGACAATGTGCAAGATGCCAGTAGAGAGATTATGTCCACCCCTAGGTTTGTCTCACTCAGTCCAAATATGTCTAGGTAAGTGTGATGTGAAAAATTAAACACATTAAATACAGCTACTTTCCTACCAGTAAAGGTTTGAGTTGGTTTAACCTACAGTATTTGTGTTTCCTGGCTACTTCCAGTGCCAGAAAAAAACCAACTAAAATGCTAATATATATATGCCTAAAACATCTGTGCAGCAGCTGAGACAAGTACAAGTGGTCAGAAGTCTATTCCATCCTCAGTGATTCTCTGGTTTTGATTTTTTTTTTTAAAGTCTAAAAATTGGGGGTGGAAAAGCTAACATATGAATGCCTTTCACAAATATTGTCCATTCTATGTCAGGTTTCTTCCTGCGCTTACAAAGGTGATGGTTCGTATTTATGTAAATCTAGGTGCGACCGCTTTCTCAGGAAGCCCAAAACCAATGTCAAAAGAAGAGAAAGTATACTGGGCAAAACATCTCTTCTATGCTTTACTTAATGTTTTATTGTGCAGTACCACAGCCAGGTTATGAGGTTACATGTATTCTTACTTTCATAAAGAAGCTTAGTGTGTCTACAATCACAACAACTTATATCCAGCTATGTTCTCATTGAGACAAAAAAGAAGAGAATACTAAGAACTGGATTCCTGTTTTACAAGCTTCATGAAGTAATGTGCAGAAGTTGAGGCAAGGATTCTTAATATGTGTATTATTAATACTAAAAGAGTAATTACTTTCAGCAGACTGGCAAAGGTGGCACCCACTCAACCAACGAGAACTGTATAGAATGTTACTGAAAGAAAACTGCAGATGAATCTCTACGGTTTCAATACGAAACTATGAATACTAACAAGAATTCAGATCAGAGAACAGTAAGGAAAAACAAAGGAAGTCTTATTTCTAATAAAATAGAAACATCATTTAGGGAAACAAGTAAAAATGCCGAGCAAGAAGTGCCAAACCCAGCTAGGGAACTATAGCACACCATGCCCCAAGTTCTTTGCAGTAGGGGTAATGTTTGAAACATACATCTCTCAGCAGTACTGTTAGATACAGGATGTTTACTTTAGATTTCTAGTAACAGATCTGTCAGACACTGCAAGATCTCCCTCTCCGTATTATCTTCAAACATATCTGAGTGAAAGGGCAAACAGAAATTTGAAAGAGATGATTGCTTCCTTTGTGGGGGATACGGTTACCCACTGAGAGAGGAACATACATGAATTCCTATTTGCAATCATTTCCACTATTTATGAGGTCACTGGACTTGCTCCTGCTGAGCTCAATTTAGCAAGGGCTTTGGCTAGATGAGTGCAGAGAATATTACAATCACGTTGACTTGGTGATGTCCAAACCACCACAGATACGTAACTCAAAACTATCAATAGGCTGAAAGCTATACACATTTCAGTAGACAGACAGATTTAAAAAGCTAAGATGTAAATACAAATTAAATAATGGCCTTAAAGGCATCATTAGTTATGGATCAAGAACAAAAGGACGCAGCTCACGCACGAAGGCAGGCATACTGAACTCAACAAGAACTTGAGAAGGTCATGAAAGGCCTCAGTTTAAAACAAACAAAAACAATCCACCAAAGAAAACATCCACCTTTCATTTCCGACACAGGAAGACGAAACATTTCCCCCACCACCACACCTATCTTCTGAATGCACTGAGCACCATCTCATTGCATGGCTTGCACAGGATTCGTTTGTCTTGTGTTTCCCTAAGAAGATTGTCTAACGATCACTGAAATACTGAAATCAGGAGAAAGACAATGGCTTAAATAATAACCTAATTTATAAGTTTTGGCATCCTAGATATCAAACAAGGATTAGAAGCAGAAAATACCACATTTTATTTAACATTCACAAGAATTTTCACGTATAGAGTCCTAAGAGAACCGTCTCTTCAGTCAACGATGGAAATTAGAACAGACTGCAAATGTACTGCTGGAAAATACTATGGCAAACACGCGCATGCTGACTCACTAGTATGCACTCTCGAATGCCACGCCAACACTTGAGCTCCAGAAGACCCTAAAAAAATTGACTGAGAGCGGGGAAAAAGCAGGAAACAAACTTCAGCATAGAATTGAAGCAGTACTCGAAGAAAAAAAAAAAATCTAAATTGGGTCTTCATAATGCTGAGCTTGAAACTGGCAGTTACAGATAAAGAGACCTTTGAGTCGTCGATGGCAGCTCTCCAAAATCACTAGCTCAATGTGCAGCAGAAGCCCAAAAAACACCAAGAAAATGTGCGATATCATCAGGAAAGGTGTTAACACCCAGAGTACACCGTTTTGCTGCCATTTAAAAAAATGCATGACCTGCACTTTGAACACTTAAGTTGGGGACTCCACATCTCCAGGAGAAGGTAGCGCAGTTGGCAGATAAACAGAAAAGGGCAAGTAAACTGATTACGGAAAGGGAATGGCTGCCTTACGAAGGAAGAACAAAAAGGCTGCAACTTTTCAATTTATAGAAGAGATGAACTGAGAAATTAGAAAATTGTATCCGTTCAAAATTGTGAAAGCAGTGGATTCAGTGAACGTAGAATAGTTGGTTACCAAATCCTGCAGTACTGGAACTACACATTTATTGAAAGTACTGGTAGATCAGTTTAAAATAGATGTGTTTTTGCACAGAGGGAACAGGAAGAGTGCAGACCACAGACAGTGGCTGGACTAAGCATCTTCTCTCTAACTAGAATCTCCTTTTACCACTGCTAGAGGCCAAAATGTTGTAGACCGAGTACTGGTCTAACCTCACACAGAAACTTTCTCCCTCCCCAATCACTTCATGTTTTGGTACCAATCCTTTCAATTACAGTTTACTTAAGAAATTTGGGGGCAGGAGGGGTTTGCAAAACTTTTATGTTAGAATGGTTGGCGACCACAATCATTTTTTATTGGTGACATAAATAGAAGAAAACTGTATATAGCACAGAGCTTGAAATTTAAGTTTCAGAACATATGTTAAGTCTCATACTACAAGTTTTGACGAGTCTAATTGGGGGCCAAGAAACAGTATCATTTGCAAGAGTAACAAAAACACAGTTTGAACTTTGCAATTTCCTCCATGTTTCTGAAATCAACTACATGTCAAGCTTCAGCCAACGGATTAAAATAATTTCCTGAAAAGTGGAACCCTTAGCTCTAGATTCTCTCAAGAGGGAATAATAATCATCTGTCAATCTGCACAGTGTTATCTTACAGCCCTAATAAGTATGCTTGTCACTGATCTAACGGGAGAAATAAGGTACAGGACCACAACAACTATCTACAAACATGTTGTATCACAAAGGACAAGCTTGGGTGTCTGATTCCAGATGTATTAACTGCACTAAGCACTTCTTCAGCCCTTCTCTGGATCTCGCCCCATATTGCAGAAGTAATCTACAATGTAAATCAAGATTAAAATGACACCTCTTCACCAGCACAAAATTTACATTTGCAAATTGACTTGAGGAAAGCTACAATAATCAGATTTGAATGCACAATTTTGCAGGCTATCAACACTAAAAAAGGCACAAAGTACATCAAACCATTTCAGCTATTTAAAATTTTATGCTTAACTTATGACTAATAAATATAAACTTTCTACTAATTTTTTCTTGTCCTAACTCATAAATAGCAGTAAGATAAAATTTAGAAATGGCTGTCAGTGATTTCACTGCAAGACCACGCCACTGTTTAAACGGCAAAGGCAACATGATATAAACACACAAGTCCAATGGATCCAAGAAGGAATGTCAAAATACATAACAAGATAATCTCTGGAGAATAAATCTTCAATGTATGATGAGCAGGTCATATTCCTAAAGTTTATTACAATCTTCTCCATACACGTTCACTAAGTAATCTTCAAAACAACTACTTATTTTGTACCAAAACTGACTGAAATGCCACAAAAAAGATCAGGAGTGGGGGATTTGGGGGGCTTGGTTGTTTCACGTTCACGTTTTTTTCCTCCCCCTCCTTATTTTTAAACAAGCTGGTTTGTGCATAGCTGAACAGTAACTCCTACAGGTTCAAGAGCTACGTTTGCTGTACCTCCCCTTTCCAATTGCAACAGCTCTAGATCGGCAAACTCGCACAAACACGAGGGCATCACACACCTGGCGGCTGCTGCTGAACAAGGTACCCAACAGGGTGCTCTTTCTTCAGTGAGGGCACTGGGGTATAACCCCTTCTTTTCCTTGACAATCAGTTTTCCCAAAGTAGATGGGAACTCAACTGTCTCCGAAAGCTCTGCTTTTCTGTTATGTTTAACTCTGCTTGCGCAGGAGGTTCAAAATTAATGGGCAAACAGACATCTTCCATACAGACGTCAGGACAAAGGCAACATTTCTCTAGAGGCACTTCAAAACTTTGGAAAATCTTGCTCATCTCCTACCCCACACCAGGCTACACATTGGTGGTGATAGTTTTGGTCAGGAAGATCTTGCAACCTGGAAGAATTGGACATTATTTTTCTCAAATACTTTTTTTTCCTCATACCTTAGTCATTCAATGATCATTCAATTGAAGCTAATACACTTCAGTTTTTGCAAAGAGCATTTAAGACTTAGAATTGGGTCTTAGGACCTGAGCTGCCTGGCTTAGAACCACAGGAAAACTTCAGTTAGAAGTGACTTCTGGAGATCACCTAGCTCAATTTTCTGCTACAAGCACAGCTAACTAAGCTGTGATCAGGTTGCTCAGGACTTCTCCTGGTCACCTTCCGAAAAAATCTCCACAGATGGCAACTCAGCATCCTCTCTGAGCAACCCGTCATTGTTCTTCCTGCACCTTCTCTGCTTGCTTTGTTTTCATTTATCAGTGTGAACTACAGAACCCAAATAGCTTTGAAAATTCTGAATCGTGCAAAAACACAGTCTCAACAGGAAAGAATCCCCGCAAGGACAAAAGGAACCTTGCTTTGTCCTATGACAAGCTTTACACTTGCAGCCTACAACAAATCACATTTTTCTATGTGTCTGTCTTCTTGGAAAATAAGGCAGCTTACTTCTGGAATGAAGGAAGGAGGAAGGCTTCAAATCTCCCATGGGTCTTTTATTTCATATGGCTTACAGTACACTTACACAGGTCATTCTCAGCAGTCAAGCTCTGCGTTACAAAGAGAAGTGACAGATGATCCGCTGGATGTGAGAAGTCACAAAAATACACTTCATTCTCTCAATTTCATGCAGCATAAAATAATCCCAATAAAATTCTATACAAGAATTTGCCTGATTGAATCCAGTCCCCTGCTTTAACAGGGAACTGGTTTTTTGATCTTCATAAATGACTACTGATTTGCTGTCTTGTACAGTTTTCAGAATCTGAGAAGTACACAATACCTGCACGCAAACATCAAGGTATTGCATCCCAACCTGTGAAAACAAGATACTGATGCCTTTTCAAAAGTTCAGCAATCCAATCTATTTTGCTAAAGTATTTTAAGGACAAAGGATACATTCCAATTAAACTGCATAGGGCAGCTAGTAACAGAGAAGCTCTGTCACTGAGGTACCTTCTTCGACCAGTACTTACTGCTAAAGCTTATTTTTATGCAGCATTAACAATGCAGAGAGAACACTGGGACGCAGGGGGACCCAAGGGACCACAGAACAGAACTCTATGCTCTTAGATGGTGTTCTAAAAATCTCTCTAAAATGTTTTTGCGTAAACTAATGGACAAAATTCGTTGTGACGGTGTAACAGAACCAATACATCCTTTAACATCTATAGAGAAACATTATGGGCAGAACATAGGTAAAAAAAAAGAGAAGATCATTAAAAGGAATGTACAGTGACATACTATTTGCATAGTTTCTAGCCTGAACAATAGCTAGTGTATAAATATGCTCATTAGGAAAGTTAATGCTACAGGCATTGAAATATGAGGGGGTTTTCTCTTCAAATGCATTACTTCATTTTTCAGAAAAAATATTGATACATCCCATAAACCAATAATTTAAAGAAATTTCAATATACTAGCAGGAAAAAAACAGAAAAACCAAACAAAAAAGGAAATTTGTTTCTAACTCATGAATATATGGAACACAAAGGACTATCACGTATGATCTCTTGTAAAAGTTTACATTTCCAGACACTTTATATTGTTTTAAAAATCAAATAGGAGAACAAGCTTCTTCGGTACGCTGGAGTTACAAGCATGAAAGAAGTATCAGATCTCCCTTTAACTGATACTATATGTAAATTAATACATTAAATATGCTTCTTTCTGGTAAAATCACTTTTACAGGGAGTTAAAATTTGCTATTTACTAACTTTAATACGACGATATAATATTTGGGTTGAAAGATCTGTAATGTATGTTGTACATTCCTCTATTTTCACATTTAGGAAACTTCCTTAGCTCTTCATGTCCCAGGCTTTCGTAGAAACCTGTCAATCAAAACAGTGATAGCAATGGAAATGGAATAAAAATGTTTCATCTAGCGATGTTGGCTCATTCTTTTTTTAAGTGTAATCTTTGGTTTCATTGCACTTAAGTATTTTTTATTGGTGTTTGCACAGAAAAGAAGCAATGTGCATTTTAAAAGAACCGTGAAGAGTACCTCAGACAAAGTTGAGAATAATGTGCCTTTTCTTCCTGGAAAACCAGCCTATAGGAAAAAACCCATTCCAGTAATTTAGTTTAGCCCTACGTATAAAATAACTGAAGTCAATGTGCCTGCGCTGTTATTATTTTTTGTGATGTTTTTGACACCAGTGTGCTGAGCTTGATGGCACTCACAGTTTCAACAGCAGTGAGCTCCCACTTGGTATAGCTGTAATACTCCTTAATATTTTCATTTTGATGTAATTTGCAGCCCCAGCTTTTTAAATATCCGCTCTGTAATAATGTTTAATTTCAGGGGTCACTCCACCAAGGAGTATATTAAAGCTTATAAAACTCATTTCCAAAGCTCAAATATCAAGCTGTGATCAGGTTAGGAGGGCAGCATCTGTGAATATTTCATCTTTTATCATGCTGATAATAAGGAGATGACAGAAGCACATTATTACAATGAGAGAATTGCTCATTTCAGCCCTGGCTGCTGGAAGCTAGGGTCTGCAGTGTGCGTTACTCAATAAAATCAATTCTTATATGAAAAGCAAGTTTACTGAGCCACCACTGTGTCTTATTTGATTGTAATGAATAATATATGGACCCAAGAGCTTGCGCATCCAGTGGGGAGAGGGAAAGGAAAAGGCTTAAGTTTGGAGGGGCGCCTGAGTATAGGCAATAATTTATCAAAACTGTATTTTATTGTTTATAAGTAATGTTACGAGACCACTGTTTGTTAGACTTATAATTTTGGTAACAACTCTTAAAGGTCCACTAACACAAAGCCAGGACGTTAGCCTATATTGGCAGAGTAAGTTCCATCTTCCCTTCATCTATGTATGCTCAACAAATAAGGACCAACCAGCGCAACAGTTTAAGGATTATAACAGTTTCTGCTGCATTCTCTGGTATCGTCACTCTTGTTTGGCCACATTTCACACTAACCTCTACCTAAGGAAGAAGCATTTGAAAACAATCTCATCTATCACCTTTTGTAAAAGAGGGAAAACACCCTATTAAAAAGTAGTGGCATTATACCTATTTTGAGAGGGGCATACGAAAAAAGGTTGAAATTCTCTTATCTCTTGGATTATATACTACTATTATTTTTCCTTAAACATATTTGCGCCATTTGAAGACTGCTTACTAAGAACAGAAATTTCTATAATTTCAGAGAGCAACACATAGGCCTTTTCCAAAGTTCTTAAATTTAACCGTTGGTACTCATGTTATCTCCCCTGAAACCATTTTATTCAAACTTCATTTGTTTTGTTACTAAGATGTCAAATTGAAACAGCTTCAAATCTTTTAAGTTATGAACATCTAAAAAAAAGTACGAAAAAATGCAAACCAAACAAAACATCATATCACAAGCACTCTTGTGCGTATCCACATATAAAAGTTTATATAAATTCTTCATAGTCTGAAATACACATTTTCTATTATTATGGGCATTTCCTGTTAGTTATTCTTTTAAAATAAAATGTTACATATAAAACCAACTTCACAGGTAATTTTTGTATTACACATTTAAAGTTTCACATCATGAAAGCAGCAGAACTGCAAACTGAATCACCAGAACAAGCACCAAGATATTGCAGAAATGCATAACTATGCAATTGCACGGTAGTTTTATTTGGAGAAACAGATAAAAATAGTCTATTTTTCAGGACTGTGGTAGCGTAATACCAAAACAACCTTTTACATCACTAGGTGTCCTAAGTGCAGTATATAATGCCAGGCTTACAGAAGTCGAACATAATTTGTCTGGAAGCTTTTCTCTTAGCAGCACCTCTAGTCAAAACGTTCACATGCTTCTTGTTTACTTGCCCCTTATCTAGCTATTTGAAATAAGACCAACAGTTCCCGGATTCCCATTTTCCACACTTCGCAAACATGGCAGACTTACCTCTGCCACAGTTACACATTAACCTCTGTGTCATGAAGCACAAGTTACGAATTGGACCCAAGGAGTAAAGATGTTTCAGGCAAATTCTGGATTTCAGGAAATGGGGTTGAAAGGGGTTATGTTTACTCTTTCCCCCCCCCCCCTTTTTTTTTTTCTACTTTTTTTTTAGGCATCTCGGTACTAAACTTTCACATCCTCACTAAAGGTAAGAATTATTGTGAACTGCACCTTTAAATCAACCACCTTATAGGCAAACGAGTCTCAGTATAATCAATTACTTAGTATTAGCAACAGCATTAAACGGGGCCATTTCTTTTCTGAACTTCTGGGAACAAATGGACCTGATCACAAAGATAATATGACTTTAAATTGTCGTTATCACCATGCTGTGATAATGACCTATCATTTTGGCACTTGTTACTCTTGAGTTGTGTCTGTTCCCATCCTTTGCTGTAAAACATATTTAACTCATTTACATAAAATATTTATTCAGCCTGCCTTCATTTCTTTCTCTGTGCTTACATACCATCAAGTTCGGTAGGGTTTTGATTTCTTTTTAATTATTATTTTTATTCTAAGTTTTTAAAACTTCCCCCTCTTATTCTTTTAGGGGTGCAGTTGAGACAAACTGAACCAACATCCCTCCCTTTGAAGAAACAGAATTAAGGAAATGATTGAGTATGAGCAGCAGGAATATCAGGAAGCTCCCAAAGTTTACACACATACACCCCAATTGATCTTTGAAAGGTCACGAAGAACAGGAGAGGTGCCTGAGGACTGGAGGAAAGCCAATGTCACTCCAATCTTGAAAAAGGGTAAGGAGGAGGACCCAGGAAACGACAGGCCAGGCAGCCTCACCTCCATGCCTGGAATGGTGACAGAACAGAATATTCTGGAAGTCATCTCTAGAGCAAGCAGAGGAAAAGGCGGCTACGGGTAGTAGGCAACATGGTTTCACCAAGGGATGATTACTTCTATGACAGCATGACTGGCTGAGTAGATGAGGGGAGAGCAGTGGATGTTGTCTGCTTCGACTTCAGCAAGGCTTTTGATACTGCCTCCCGCAACCTCCTCACAGGTACGCTTAGGAAGTGTGGATTCGATGAGTGGACAGTGAGGTGGATCGCGAACTGGCTGAACAGCAGAGCTCAGCAGGTTGTGATCAGTGGCGCAGAGCCTGGTTGGAGGCCTGTGACCAGCGGTGTTCCCCAGGGGTTCGTACTGGGTCCAGCCCTGTTCAACATTTCATCAACCACCTGGAGGAAGGGACAGAGTGTACCCTCAGCAAGTCTGCTGATGATACAAAGCTGGAGGAGCGGTTGATATACCAGAAAGCTGTGCTGCCATTCAGCATGACTGGGACAGGCTGGAGAGCTGGGCGGAGAGCAACCTGATGAAGTTCAACAAGGGCAAGGGTAGGGTCCTGCACCTGGGGAGGAACAACCCCACGCACCAGTACAGGTTGGGGGTTGACCTGCTGGAGAGCAGCTCTATGGAGAAGGACCTGGGAGCAACTGCCCTGGGGGACAGTAAGGCCAATGGTATCCTGGGATGCGTTGAGAACAGCATGGCCAGCAGGTCAAGGGGGGTGATCCTCCTCCTCTACTCTGCCCTGGGGCAGCCACATCTGCAGTGCTGTGTCCAGTTCTGGGCTCCTCGGTTCAAGAGGGAACAACTGGAGAGAGTCCAGTGGAGGGCAACGAGGATGGTGAGGGCAGTGGAGCATCTCTCTTATGAGGAAACGCTGAGAGCCCTGGGGCTGTTCAGCCTGGAGAAGAGAAGGCTGAGAGGGGATCTCATCAGTGCTGATCGATATCCAAAGGGCGGTGTCCAGGGGATGGGGCCAGACTCTTTTCGGTGGCGCCCAGCAGCGGGACAAGGGGCACCGGGCACAAACTGGAGCACAGGCAGTTCCCCCTGAACGTGAGGAAGAGCTTCTTTAGCGTGAGGGTGCCCGAGCCCTGGCCCAGGCTGCCCAGAGAGGCTGTGGAGTCTCCTTCTGTGGAAAGATTCAACCCCGCCTGGAAGCGTCCCTGTGCCCCCTGCGCTGGGGGCACCTGCTTTAGCGGGGGGTTGGACTGGGGGATCTCCAGAGGGCCCTGCCAGCCCCTATGTACAATCATAATCTCCTAGTGCGTTTCCCCACAGCAACCCTAAAACTCTTGAAAAATACATAATTTGATAGTCTAATTACGCATACATAATCTCAAGTCTGCTTTATTACAGAGGTCATTTTATAGCAATTAACTCCTAACAATGAGTAACTTTCCGGCACCAGGGAGGGTCATTTTTACCGACACGTATGTCACAACAGTGATGTTTCCTTCCTACCCTCAAAACTTCTCCCAAAGTACAGGTCCTCTGAACAAGACATAAAATTAATTCCTTCCCATTTTACTCCTGTTCTTTAAATTCTCCCTAATGCAATGTAATCACAGTACTCCCCATTTATGATCAAAATGAAAAAATATAAAAAATAACTTAAAAAAAGATAGCTTCACATTGATTCAACTTCAATAACTTGGCCTATAAAATAGCTTATTTAGCCATTTGAAATTATCTTCTTTTATCTTTTGTTACATCACAGAATTAGATTCACTATTAATGGACAAAGCAGCACTTACCAGTGAGTATATAACCTTAAATACTTGATTAAAAAGTGCTATTTCCATTTACAGAAGGTATTACTGTAGCCAGTAGCTTTTAAAGGGCTTGTTAATGGCTTACCCTTCTCATTCATCATAAAAATTAAAGCATTACTGCTAGATGTGTTTTATGAACTTAAGTCAAGAAATACGCTTATTCAGCTGTAACAGCCCACTTGCAGGTGATATTTGCTCCTTAAAATAAATTTCCGCTATTCAATCGTTGTAACAATCTTATTAATGGAATAATAAGTAAGTGAATGTTATTAGCACATTTCGGATGACGGGATGTCCATTGCACTCATGACAAAACAGAAGTCGCAGTCATGCAAAAAGTTCACCCAACTTACTATGGGACATTATAGAGCATGAACGTGAATTCTTACATAAAGCCAAAACCCTGAAAAAACCTACTTGCAGGTACTCTGTTTCATTTAGAATGCAACAAACAGAATCCAGTTTACAGGAGGTGAGGGGGGGAAGCTTTCAACTGTTAGGAAAATCTAATTCCTTAACTATTATACCCATTAGCCTTCATCACATGAAATTTTATTAACTTTCCTAAGATACGTATATAGTTCACATTGTATACTGAATAGCCCCACTTGAGTAAGCAAACTAAAGGACCTCAGCTCATTGCAAAGACAAGGCTAGCCCAGCACTGGAGACAGGGACTTAGCTTCCCAGAATCTTAAAGCTGTCCACAAAGGTTAAAAGAGATCCTTGGACAACCAAGATAACAGCAGCACCCTAACCCTTCTAACATTATCTTTCAAACCCTCCCGTTGCCTGGTGGCATAGATAAGTAACTATAGCAAGATCACCTCCAGGGATATCTATATCAATAGAGAAGCATAGAGAAGATGCAGTTTTAGGGATCAAGACGTGCTGGGACAAGAGCGACTGCTGCTAGAAAACACTGAAAATTAGCCATCAGCATTCAGGGGAATAGCAACTGTAAAATCTTGTTTAGAGCAAATTTGTTATAATTTTGCATTCTTACACATTGGCTAAGGTTCAGGCCAAAGCCCGCACTCCTTACAGAACAACAGTTCTCTCTCCACTTTCCTGTACAGTAAATATTACCTAAGCCAGTACTATACAATATGCTGCAGAGAAAACAGGAATGGATTAGAAGGATAGAGAGATAGTCTTTACCTCTCAAACACAAACCTTCCAGGCAAGGAGAATTCATTCTGCACACATTACAGACATGTAGTTTCTAAAGGGGTAGGGAGAGGTACAAAAAAAAAACCAACCCAAACACTACAATGCTCGTATTTTCACTTGGATGCAGTATTTGCATTTCCCCTAATATATGCAAGCTCCTGCAGAATAGCTAGATGTTATTATTCATTACAATTTTCTATTACATTGTGATAAATGACACCCCCAGGGGTAGAGCTGCTCGGCGAATGCTTATTATGGTCATTTAAGTAGGAGTTGATTTACCTTAAATAGGTTGTTTCATATAGCTATATGCCACAGCTACACAGGCCTGACACCGCCATTCTTTTCAGTGCTGGAATAACTAGAGTTTAATTGAATTATAACTGTTCCGTGTACGTATTACGCTGTACCCTGTTTATTATATCTTGCCAAATAAGACAGTACTAATTCCACATGCTGCAGAGCTCGAATCCTTTTATTCTGTTTAAAGATTTGACATTTTTTTTTAGCTTCAAGTTTAAGAAGGGTTGTTGATTAAAAAAATACCATCACTCTCCAGAGACAATTTTACAGAAGACAATCTGCAAATCTTACTAGTCCGCTTCCCGCACATCAAAAGTAGGCTGCCTTCACCTACGTATTTCAAGACACCTTTCATTGAGGACCTGACTTATGCACAATACTGTCCAGGTAACATAAGAGTTTGGACAAGAATCTGACAGGAGCAGACTTAGCTCCTCTAAGGGCTTTGGACTTGTCTTTCTTACTGCCATGAAAACACACAAATGAAGAGCATGTATAGGGACATTTTGCATCAGTTCCTATCAATACGACAGATACTGAAGCCTATCAATAGACTGGATATAATCAGTGTAGTTCATTGTTTAAAAACCACAAGCTTAACTCAGATAAGCTAAGCTACTTGATGAAATGAAACTATGAAACCTCAGTGAAAAGTGAATGGAAGGTAAGAATAAAGAAATGTACAAAAGAAAATAAATTCCTGCACTGAACAAATAAATCAAGTAGTTAGTGCAGTCTAGCTTTCTTCACACTGTTCCTAAAATTATTTTTAAAAAAATAATAAAAAACCTGAAAGCTGAAACTCTTCATCAATGGCCACAGATTAATCAGGGTAATTCTCAATACTGTTTTTCCCGCCACAGGTAGCAGAACTTGTCTCAATTTAACAATTTATATTTTTTTGTTGTTGTTGTTCCTTTCCTAGTATTAACATCATTATTCAGGAAACATACAGAAGCGTTTGCACTACATATGGCCAATACAGTTCTGACAATGAAAGAGGTTTCATTAATGTACTTCTCACAGTATCGAGCGCAAACCTCACACAGCTGAATTTTGATTGTATAACCACAATTATACCTTTTTAAGCACAATACAGGAGGTTTAGAATTTCATTACACATTACTAGTAACTCAACAATATTTCCCAGTTTATTTTGATTAAAAGTGAAAAGCCCAAAAGTGAAAGCCCAGAGCAAGTAACATGTTAAATACAGAATTCCATGGTAAAGCAGTACAGACTATCTGAAGTGAAAGATCTTACTCCCATATAAAATTCAGATGAGATAAACAGGTGGGGAAATAGCTTTATATATCACGGTTTTCTCTGATTCAAAAATTGTCTTTTTTCAGATTTTGGCATTTAAATGCAAGTGCCATTCAGGCTCAGCTCCAGAGATAATAAAACTGTTTCACAGTACCAGAAGCCCCTATGCTACTGCAAGCTGGAGAATAAAAAAAACAACTCATGTAATCAGACTGGATGTCATAATGAAGCCAGTACACAAAATTTTTTTGTCTAATCCTGTAGAACAAAAATTCTACAGATAAGCAGGAATAGTATGCAATTGAAAAGGTGAAGCAAAGCTCAACTTTCAAAAAGACATCTGAGGTACCTACTGGCAGCATAGCTTTGTATATGCCACCTACTCTCATGACAGTACAAAATCATCAACGTAAATGAAGATGCTAAAATTGTATCACCCGCATATGTGCACTGTACCAGTAAAAATGTTAATAAATAAACGATTTTAAATAGAAAATTAAATTTACTTGATAACAGAAAACAGTGACTCTTGCATTCTCTGCCATTGACATCACTCTAATTGATGGTTAGCATCAATTCACAGATGCAATTACAGCAGGAGTTTACACCAACTTTGTCCAGCAATTTAAATAAGTATATGAAATGGAAAACAGTAACTAATTAAACTCTAGCTTCCTAAAGTAAATGAGTAAGCCAGCAGCCAAAAAATATTCTGATGAGAATACGTATAGCAATTAAACTTCAACTACTTTTTAAAACAAATTCTTTTAGATGCTATTGTTTTCTCACATAGTAAATAAAATTCTGTGTCACAAAAGGTTAGATGATTGCAAAGATTTAATTGAATGTCTAAAAGAAAGGGAAGTGTTTCTTTAAAAAGTTAAGACGGATCTCTTGCCACATTCCTACAGGAAAACAATAGAGCTGTGGTTTGCTGAAATTAAAGTGCTATTAGGGTGGAATTAGGGCTTCAGTATTTTCAGTAGCTTAAATAGGCCTGCCATTTTTAAAGGACATCTGATAATAGATAATTACTTAATTAATTAATTACATCTTAAAGAAACTGAGTTGTTTTCTTCAGGAAAAAATACTCTTTTCCATAGAGGTTAAAGCATAGCCATCATTAGTAGCAGCAATAGGCTCTAGGTGCCTACTTCAGCTTGGGGGATACATATTAGCATATAAATAGCCGTTGGTGGCTGCCTGATTCTACCTATTTTATGTTTCCATGCGGCATCAGAATGCACTTAGCAAGAAACCTGGGGCGTGTGGGGAGTGTGAGGGAGGAGTTCTGTAAAACTGTGGTTTTATAGAGGGGGCATTTTTGCTATTAAAAATATCCTCTGTTCCTATGTTACTAGGTTTTCGTTATGTTTACCTTACCGTTTCAATAGTCTAATTATTTAACAAGTTACAAAGAGCAATCCAACACTGTGTTAGAGGAAGGTGCATCGGTTTAATCAGCAGCTTTATTCTGACAATACAAGAGGAAGTCAAAGCAGTGTATTTTCTATACGATGTATGTGGTTTATTTATTTTATATTTACATTAAATGTGTCTAAAATTATTTATGCCATTTTATTAATGGAAAACAATGAAAAAGCAAAGGGTTATTATTACCCTGCCAACACAACTTTCACACAATACATTTCCTCATGGGACGCAGACAGGGAAGAAAAGCTATGAGCATTCCCGGTCCTCTGTTTCAGACTGACCTTCAAGATTTACTGCTTTAAAATGTTAATCATCATGAGTGACATTCCTTGTGTCACTAAGTGGATTGTAACAGCAGAGGGAGAAACATTCTTTTTAATAACTTTGCTCACTGCCAAAGAGGGGTGACTGAAGATAGAGCAGAGGTGAGGAGATGGCTCCTCTAGGAGAGCCGTAAGGGCAAGCACGCTTCAGTCAATGCATTCTTATTAGGAAGGTGATGAGGGCCTGCAGCAAAACAAGCCTGCTTAGTTGCATACGAAGACCCTTTATTGAATCACAGCATGCAACTGGTCCAATAGCATCTCTCAACCTCCCACTGATCTAGGCTCTCAACACGAGAGCACTAGGCAAGACAGTATGACCAGTCTGAAATCAGAACACCGCTTGCACTCAACTCAAAACTGCCTCACTGTTCCTTCACAATCACCCCAAGTGCATAACAGAAAAGTGTTTCTGTATTTGGAGATGCAATAGAGCCATTCAGGCAATTTCAGGAAAATTAAAGCATTACCCATGACTCATCACTAGGGTACATCAGCTTCAGCAGGCAACAGCATAAAAATAAGAGAGTCACCATTCCAAAGTAACTCACTTCTGATACTACGCAGTCTGAGCTCTGAACTTCTCAGACTCTCTGGGTAACCATGCATTATTCGCCAACAATACAGGACAGAGGAGAGCCATACCCTCTGGAGACGTAGTTGCTGGTGGCAGCACCTAAAACTATATTATGGGCTGGCATTCAGGTAACTGAATCCAACCGTTCATATCTACATGTTTCGAAAAAAGGTGCTATATATACGCATCTCGCATGCTATTGGCACATACTCATTTATAACGAATCGCATCTGCCATGGTCTGAAAGGTTTGTTATAATCAGGAATCAGCCACAGCTGCAGGCAATCCTTTCACGAATGCCACTTTCGAACGTTCTGCCTGCCAATACTAAGCCCTTCTAATCGAAGCTTGGAATCTTAGTTCCTCACCTTCCGTCTTCATTTTGGTCTCAGGCAAAGTCTCCATTAATCAACAACAAAACAATTAGGTCCATAAGTGGAAAAATAAAAAATATATTTTCCTGCACCACAAGTACCGATATTTGAAATGCTGGTTGAAAAAGTACAGTAAGAGATTTTTAGACTGGGTTGAGTAAAATGGCCATTAAAAGAGTTACTGTTTAATTATAAAGAAGGCATTGGAAGAAATTAAATACGAGTCCCATCAATTTTAAAATTACCATCTCGCTCTCAGTTAATCAAGTCAATCAAAGGTCAAAGACCTCTATCTTCTAACAAACACAGTTCTTGATTCATTACATTAGTCAAAAATTTTAGATTGTAAAAGTGTGACATAACCCTACTATTTTATCTGCATGATTATAATTTTTAAATATGTTATTTAATCTCCATGACCTTTGCATTACAGTCTATACTGAAAGAAGCATGGCCAACACTCTGCAAATGAAATGGGAACCATAAGCAGGCTCTTCAGATATCTCTGCTTTATTAAAAGGCTGGTGAAAAAAATTAGTAAAGCCTACTTTTGTGGGTTTTAAGTCACTAAACCAGAACTAAAATATTTTTGCACAGTAAATACAGAAACATGGAAGTATAGTAACAGAACGTGTAAAATATTTCAGTTCTTTCTTAAGTTCCAAATAGAGATAAATGCCTGAAAAAGTATACCACAAAGGCTGGCAACACAAACACTTAGCTGTCTGGTCAGAAATACTGCAGACCTGCAACTTAAATCCCTTCACTAGCCAGAGATGTAGTTTTTGGTTAGTATTATGCCAATTGGCACAGCAATATCACACTAGCCAAAAAGATCCAGATGAAAAACAGAGATAATAGAGGACTACAACACACCAGGAAGGAGTAAAATTGAGACTCTAACTTGTTACCAGAAACAAATCTGGATTGTTTGAAAATACCAAATTTGTTAACCTCATGCAATCACAGAATTTACTGAAGTACAGTATCCCTGGAAGACTCCTCAAGAGAAAATATGTTGTTAGGTTTATTTCCCAAGCCCGATATGAAAGCCTATCTTGAACCTGAAATACTAATCAACGTCAATAAAACTTGACCGAAAAGAATTAAAAAGGAATTTTTAAAAATATTTACTAAGAACTGAAACATAACTCAGTACAGTTTGACAGAGCAACACGTAGAAGTTTATAGTTTCACCACACGTTAGAACCCACTTCAGAATCGGAAGGAGGCAAGCTTCAGCACCACTTGTACTGCATATTTCACAAACCAATCTACATAATTTCAGTGAGATTGCAGATACCCGCACAACAGAAAAAGGTATCTGGCGATTGTTGAGGACCTCTGCTACAGTAACAGAGATGACTTCACACGACCCTGAAGGCCAAGCTACAAGTATCAATCAAGTCCTGATGGTGTTTTACACAGCAGTTCACAGCACAAGAAATTTACAAGCTGCTTCAAATTTCTTCCAAGATTTCTGATTTTCATACATCTTCCAAAGCAAATTTCAAAATAAAGACTTGCAGATTGTCCATATCTGGGAAACACTCCATCTGAGTGCAATTATTTCTCATGTGTTTGATGTATTCTGTACACTAAGATGTGTATTTTATGTACTTACATAGAATTAAGTACTTATTTATACATTGCCATAGTTCTTGAGTTTTCACATCTGATAACTAATTGTGAAAAACATGCAAAACAAGTTCGGCTGTCTGGCTCCGAATTTCTAGCCTGCACTGACACCCTAACTAAGAACAAGGGAGCCACGTACTTCCCTTTGACAGCTGTACCCAGGGGAGTTTAAGGGACAAAACCAACCAACCAACCAGAAACACAACAACAATGAAAAAAACCAACAACAGATGGAATTTAGATTTGTATTTGCCAGACCAGGAATATTTTTCACTTATAAACATTCTGCCCTTTCAGAAAATCTCACAATAACGACAGAGTTCTGTACTAATTATACCATAGTTACTTTAATATAGTTTCTGTAAAAATATCCCTAGCAGTTAGACAAACAGTGGCCTAATGATCAAAAGTCTGAAAGTCCCAGGAGAGCAAGGATTTAATAGTGCAGTATGACAATGCTTCTAAACCTGTACAGCTTAATCAGTGTAACTACGAAGCTAATTTTGCAGACAGTTATGTTGGTTTACATCTCAACTTACTAGATACTGCTCTATCAGTAACCACCTAATTAGAAAAGCAAACCAAACCAAAAACCAACAAGGGCAATCACGGGCATCCTTTTTCAAGGGAGCACACCTTCAAAGGAGCCATCGCAGGATAGCTGAAGTGCTCTCCTGTGGCACAAAAGCTCAAGGTGGTATAAATACGGCAGCCATCGTATGCTATAAAACAGGCTCATCTTATGTAAACAGTGTGCTTTTTGTGCTTTTAAAGAGACAATCTTGCCCTGCATGGGAGAAGCTAACAATACGAGAAATGTCTTTGATGTGATTCATGTGAAGCTTTATTTTCAATTGGAGCAGCTTTGTTGCGGGCCCTAGCCCTTTCATCTCAAAGAACAATCTAACATAGCTTACCTGAAAAGGCAGAGGATTTTAATAGGCATTCCCAATTCATTTGTGTTGATAAACAAATGGTTCTGCTTTTACTCTTATCCTGATCAAACAAAAAAAATTAGTCTGAAAGCAGTCTTTATTTATTTCCCTTCCTGAGATAGAATTGATAGGCTACAGATTTCACAACTGATTCTATTATGCAGACATGTATTTTTCACAAACATAAGCATTTGAAGAACATATACCTTGGATCAGAAACATTTTTATTGTGATGTGGAGAGTTACCAAAAATCCTCACAAATTATTTTACAATAAATTAAGAATATTTGTAAACTGCAGCATCTGTCCATAAAACCATTTAATCACCATGCATTCTCCAGCTATAAACAAGGTAAGCAAAAGCACTAACTGCTAGGATACTTCTGAATTTCCGAATTACCTTTTAACATCTCTTAAACAAATCTTAATGACACTTCATGAACTATCTGCTTTACTTCCAAATATATTATTTAGAGTTATACAACCAAAACCAAAAACCCAATAGCTAGGGCTTTCTCTTCAAAGCATAAAGACCTAATGTAGTGCCCATGAAAGTGAAACTAAAGATTTTTGTAAGTGGTGTGCCACAAAATTATCTTTAGAAATTTTAAGTTACTTAATAAAAAGTTATGTAACTATACATAAGAAAAATGGATAAACCAGCAAATATTTGTACCAACGCATTTAAGAATACGCGTGCATTCTTTTCAGACCATTTAGTGCTGTTGTAATCATTGATGCTTTCTCATTTGGTACGTAAAAACAAAAATTACACTTTATCTCTTCTCAAAGCCTATAATTTTGTATCCACAACAAACTGCAGGAACAAAATTCAAACTGCAGGCTTAATCAATCATCGACTGTAAAAAAATTTCTCAAGATCACATCACATCACTTTTGGAGATGGTAGCACAGCGGAATAATAAGGTTGTTTTCCACAGCACTCATCATTAACCTGAGTATCAGCAGAACAAGACCAAAGATAAAACTTGGTAGACCTCAGTGAGTTAAGAACTAAGGCACCACAGAGGGGGTTTATTGTTGTTGTTTTTAAATTCTATTTGTAATCTCATTGTAGCAAAGAAAGATGCAACTGACTGGTAGAAATGAAGCGACAGGTGCAAAATAGGAAAGTTTTGCTTGTTTGTTCTTTTCAGGGTTTTTTTGTGTATTTATAAAAGTTTTTTTCCCTGAAGCAAAATAAACCTGTTAGCAACGTAAGACAATACATACAAAAAAGTTACTTATTCATGTGCATACAGTTGTGTCTTTGCCCTGATGCCTTAGGCTTCTTTAGTGTACTCTAAATACAGGACTACCAGTAATACTAGCTCTAGCTTCCTAAATGTTCAAGTTTTATTACGAATTTGTTAAACATTTAGGAATGATCAGTGTACACAAAATCCATAAGGGCAATCCAAATAACTGCAAGACCTACATGTAAGCAAAACATTCTCATATGATAAATTTTTCAGAGCCAGGTCGTCTATGAAGGAGTGCTGTTAAAGTTCTCAGTTATGTGATGGATATATTTTTAATCATAGTGAAAAAAAGGACACTTGAGAAATAGACTTTGGAATTGCAAATATCCAAACATTTCTTTTCTTCAGGGTCATCAGAAGTCAGGCTAATGATGCTTTAGCCATCTAAGTAAGTTCTTATCTTCCCTCCCTTCTGCAACAGCAGACCAATTTGCACCAGTGCACTAAGAGTTAAAGAGTAATCAGTGCTTCGGCAGAAGAGTAGAGGCAAGCGATGAAGTACTTTGCCAAAGCTTCAGTAGGGACTTTTCTGATCCTCTGCACCTGCTCCAGAACTGCCAGGTCCCATGCCAGGAAGAGCCTTAGGCTCTGTGGATGGATTTTTGATAAAGAATCTGGGCTCTACACAGTGCCGCTCTCACATTATTCCTGCTCCCAAGAATGTTTTCATAAATGTGTTTTTGTTACACACAAGACAACTACACATACACACACAAGTATCTCTTTACTCAGGTTGTACCAACAAAACTATGTGAAAAACTGAAACAGAGAAAATTATTAACTCGCACTGTTCTGGAGGGACAAGCCCACACCAACAAGGAGCAAAGCACACACATTACCATGTGACCACACACCACGGACTTAAATGAAGAATGGAAGTTGACTTCTGCAAGGGACAGATCTGGCTGCAGAGCTGTACCCTCATCAGTAGAATTCTCATTTTCTGAAACCCCATCTTGGGGAGTCAAAGGTAGATATGATTGTTTGGCATCTCAAGTCAATGAAGAATGAATTACTGCTAAAATGCTTAAATGCCTTTAAAATTGGTACTTAGTGTCTTGAAGAAATAAGATTAGAAACAGCTTAACCACAGACACGTTTTAGAAAAGCAAACTATGGTGAAATTCATCCACTTTTCCAGCTGTCTCTCAGTTTAAACTGAGCCATTTCATACGTCCAGTTATTGTGACTGCCCTTACCACAGGCTTATTTCCACTCTCCACATGAAATAACTCCTTCAACTTAATTTGACAAAACAAAGGAAAGGCACAGACCAATGCAGAGAACATTAAAATGTGCTTTAAAGGGACAAAAACAGAGGAGAAAAAGCCATGCAAGGGATGAACCAAACTATCACTCAGCGCTTCCCATGATCCCCAAAGCATATGAACACTACATCTATATTTCTACAGTCACCCTCACATAACCTGGGACTTAAAAAAAAAAAAAAAAAAAAAAAAACACCAAAACGCAAACATGAAAGAGATCAGAATTTTAGTTTCACTTTCACCACACAATAGACTTCTCAGTTTTTATTGTATGTGTTTTGGCTAGTAAATTAGAAGCTGTATAACAGCTGAATTTGCAGTGGCCATCTTTTTTTTTTTTNAAAAAAAAAAAGCAATCCAGAAATATATTTCTGTTGACTGAATGGGTGGGAAATGTACTGCCAATACAGACAAGTCTCCCGAGTGCAAAAACATCTGTAATCATAATTAAACGATGAAGTGCTGGTAGCATCTGTTTCCTCACATCCCTCTGGGGCTTATGCGTAGCACTTGAGGTGATCTCAGTGTATCGGTCAAAAGGGTTAATTATTCTACAATGGGAAGTAGAAAAAAGTAACACTCCGAGGGGAAAAGTATCACTGAAGAAGTGTACATTACTGAATCAATGACCAGCAACTGAAGAACAGATTCACAGCAGGCTGCTAACGATGAGACAAAGATTACAGCTAGGCACTTCTTGCTGGTAAGGACATCAACTCAGAAATAATAATGCTGAGGTAGCACGTGCTAGAATGGATGGTATAAAGAAAAAAAAAGAGAAGGAAAGAAAATTATAAGATGGAAAAAAAGATGTTCTCAGTTGATAGTCATTCTACCAGGTGGTTTAAGTTCTGTGAGTTAACCATAGTGGGGTGGAGCTTCTTTCTAATTACATTTTAGCAGATATGGGGGTTTTCTCCTCTCTGTTTAGAAACCATCTTTATAGAGATCCGTGTTGCAAAGCAGTCCATAAAATTCTTAAGAGTTTTTAAAGGGTCATGTTCACAGGGCCAGACACATGTATTCTGCGACGACTGTTGAACTTACAAAAATGTGTCATTTTGAATTGTGAAGATGAAGTATAACACAGTGAAATATGTTCAGTTTCCTAATGCCTTAAGAATATTTTGTTCACTGTATAGTTATCACACTTATTTCTGCAAGGCATGCTGCTTCTTGTACATGTCAGCTGAAACGACAGCAGCCCTATTTAAAGACAGATGATGTACCTCCTGCTGTGCTAGCAAACAGACACTCAACAAGACTTGACTTTCACTGCTAACAGGCATGGACATTGAACTTTGCAAACGAAGCCTCAGACTGAAAGAATGTGTCCAAAAAGCCCAAAGCTTCACATTCAAAGTTGTAGTCTCTGCCTCTCAGCTTGATCAAAGCAGCTCTCTCAGTTGGCCTTGTTCTTTCCAGATCTTTAATTCAAATTGTGAATCAAGGAAAGATTTGAAATGGGAAAAGACACACAACCTGACTATTGACAGTCAAAAAGTTAACATTCTGGAAAATGAATACTATTTTTGTTTAATGGAAGAGTAATGAGATTCCTCCTTAAAATGGAGACAAGTTTGCTTTAGTTCTCCAATACTATACCATTATATCGCATAAGAGCTTTTTCATATCGACTTTGGAATAACCGACATAACTTTGCATGTTGAACTTGATTTCTTTATAGTAACATAGAATTTCCTAGTTAATTTATCTAAATAATGACTTGGAAGGCAAGCAGGGAGACCATCAAGGACTATTTCCCAGAACTGAAAGGATGATGGCAATTGTGCACTTATATCTACCATTACTTAACATAAGTAGAGCCTGATGACCGATGAGACATTCTTAAAACAAAATAAAACCAACGAGTTGAATCATGGAAGTTCTGCCGAGTGCCAGCAGCAGATTCTACACTGTAGACACACGGTTTCTTTAGGTTTGCGGTAATAAAAGAACACTCACATTACATAAGAAAGAACTTTCTCACCGGAGTTCTAATGGCATTTGGTGAAAGACTTACTCTGAAAAATGCAACCAGGAGAAAGCAGCACAGCATTCTTGATCTCTCATTATATCCCTCATACTATGCTTAGTAGCTTTAAGGAAATTTGAGTAAGTTCTTTAGTCAAAACCATTCACTAATAAATGAATAAAATCATGCTAGGGAGTTAGATTTTTTTAGTCAGCAATTATCTAAAATTGCTACCATTAAAAGACATTAATAAATGTTTGTGTCTTAAAAGTATCTCAGAGCACAAAATATAGAGAAACAGAATTTGATTCTGTTATTTACCACAGTGTAAACCAGGAACAACTCAGAGGAATCAGGACAAGGGGCAACGGGCACAAACTGGAGCACAGGCAGTTCCACCTGAACACGAGGAGGAACTTCTTTACTGTGAGGGTAACAGAGCACTGGAACGGGCTGCCCAGAGAGGTTGTGGAGTCTCCTTCTCTGGAGATATTCAAAACCCGCCTGGATGCATTCCTGTGCAACCTGCTCTAGGCTAACCTGCTTTAGCAGGGGGGTTGGACTAGATGATCTCTAGAGGGCCCTTCCAACCCCTACCATTCTGTGATTCTATGAATCCAGTGTAGATATTCAAGTGCAAATTGGTTTAAGTTTAGAAGTGAATAGAGCCATATCAGAAGGATGGAGGGAGGGCAACGGTGATATCTTTCTTTTCAATAGAGTTTTATGGTTTCATAAATAAGAGTGGTCATCCATCCCTGCCCAATGCCTGCTTTTACCTGGTTAGTGAACTGCAAGCAAGTTTTGCAGAAGAGTTAAGATCCAAGTTCTATCCAACTTCGTTTAAAAATAACCAACAAAACTCAGCAGAAAACCACCACACCCAGACAAAACAAGCAAAAGCACCCCCAAACAACCAACCACAAAAAATGCCCAAAAACCCAACAGCTAGAGGGAGGAAAACCACTCTATTTGTTGACCCCATTGAAGTGAAATCTGCACTTTGAACTCAAAACTTGCCTATCTTTCGGCAGCAAATCTACACATGGTTTGCTTGGAATTGGTCACACTTAGCATTTAAACAACATAAGAGGTAGGTGCAGGTAAAGGGAGGAAGAGCTTAGGGCACTGGAGAAGAACTGGTTATCACCAGTTTATGTACTGAGTGAGAACTATTTACTCGCATATTGACTTGCTGGGAACATACTTTAACCTTAGTTACTCTTGGGTGTAAGTCCTTTCCTATAGGATTCAAATTAAAAAAACAAAGAAAAAAGAACTTACACACACACTGCTGAGTCAGGCTTCTTAAGATTAAGGATTCTATAAAATAGCACGGTAGGCCGGCCCTGGGTTCTCACATACAAATAATAAAAACCAGCTGATTTAAAAGCTTATACAAATCTTCATTTAGACTTACTATAAGCACATCACAAAAAAATCAACTGAAAGCAACAAAGAACAAGACAAGCAATAAATGATGATCCCTATGTTTTCATTAAAATGTCTTTTAAAAGAAAAAACACAAACCCCCAAAACATTCACAAACAGGTTTTCTTTCATTTTTCCATTCTCTGGCAAACTGATTGGCCTGCTTTTCTTTGGCATATCGTTAGGAAATGCGGCATGTTTACTGATTGAGGTATTAGGAAACTAATACAAATCAAGAAAACAGAAATAAAGCTGGGTCTTTTTTTCCCATTTGCTATCTAGAACAGTTAGCTTGCTAGAACACTGCCTTTTGGCTTAAATTCAATACTGAAAATGGAATAAGTTACTTTACAGTCCCAATTAGTGTCCATTTATTCTTTGACATTCCGGTTATGGGATTCCTAAGAACAGAATTTGTTATAAAAGAAATCTAAGCCAGAAATTTCTATTTTCTAACAACACAAATTGTAGAATTACCACCTGATGGTAACACAAAAAAAACATTACATAAACAAATGACGGTTCTCACTAGAGAACAGACTTCCTCTTTTACAGCCCTGTATCAAGAGTTCACAGCTCTAATCTACGTGGTCTTGAGAGAGGCTGATACCATGCCTCAACACAATTTTTCAGGCTGACAGTGGAAGAAAGCATTTCATCCCTCAGAAAGCCGTTGTATGTTAATGAAGAGATGATCCTGGTACGCACCCTTTTTTATTTAGAAAACAAAACAACTATCGACAGGGATTTAGTCAGAAATGCCTTATCAGGAAGAGAGCATTCAGAAGTATGAGATAAGTAATCCCCTGAGGAGACAGAAGGGAGGGTGGACGTACAAAGCACCTGACAATAAGTAAAGCCAGCAAAGCTCCCCAAACTGGTGATGAACTATCTGAGGGCAATGTGAAAACCACACCTCCTGCCTTGAAAAGCCCCCTACCCAAATAAGCCCCTCACACCCTGAGCATGCGTAGTGAATTTAAAGGGAGCTGGCCCTTTAAATTGAAGTGAGACAGGAACTAGCCAGTGATGAACTAGGAATGTAAATTTTGGGTGTAACAAACACAATTAACCCCATAAATGCTGCGATTTTTGCTAGGCGCGCCAGCTTTGTGGACTTACCACCCTAGCACCTTGCACAGCTTTGCAAATAAATCTATCTCATCTCCTGGCTCCTTGCACACTGGGTAGTGAATCCATATTTTCGGACAACAGAGCAGTTCCGTGTTCTCTACGAGCTCGGTAAACACTGTTGCTCCACAGAGCGAAAACATCTCCCGGGATTTTGAAAGGAATGGATAGAACAGTGCTGACTGCAGTGTAATCTCTTTCCTTAAAGGCAAGAGAGAGCCAATATGCAAAATACAAAGATTCTACAGATTGCTCTAATGATTAAAATCTAAGCTAGTAATTACAAATTACAACTTACACACTGTACAAGATACCTTGGGTTAGATTTAGAAGACACTATAAATCTCTTTGGTTTGCCTATTGACAATTGTGTTGTCTCACAACTGTCAAATTCCTGAATTCTTCATGCAGATCCGTTTTAAATATCTTAAGTGACAGGATTTCACCTATCTACTTAACATACCATGCTATCTATAGTCATAGCCGTGTACAGCTGTGGGTTAAAAAGTTTTCGCCATTCTCCAGCTCAGTCTACTTTCTAACTATATCTCTATGATTAACCATAGAATATCTTCTCTCTTTCTCTTGCGGAAAGCCAGAGAATACCAAAAGCTCCTGCAACAAGACAGGAAGGCAATGGAACGCTTTCCCATAATCAAATTTTTCTGAAGTTTACAGGCCTCCAAATCTGAAGACCAAGCGGTAGTTTCCAACAAACCGAGGAAAGTTTATATCCTCATACAAGCAGATATCTTTTCCAGACTGTTGTTACACTTCAAGAGTTAGAAATTCATGCAGCTTCTCAGAAGAGACTTCACTAAAAAGTAAAATTACTGAAAGAATATCGGTTCTGTCCTAGCCCAAAGCAGAACAAAGCGTTATTATGGAAAGAAGCAAAGAGGAAGTCTTTTCCAGCGTGTTGTTCATTCTACACTTGATAGCTTCTTATATAGCCAGGCAATCAAAACTGTATAGCTACAGAAAATTGTGGAGAGGGATTCAAAACAAGAAAGCAAACGGAAACAAAACACGACGCAGATCTCCTCTACTTAGTATATAATAGACAATTAACAAAACAAGACCTCACCTTAGAGCTTCACAAAGCAGTGCAAAAATAACACCCTCAAAGTAAAAGAAACATACGCCATAAAGAACTATTGTAGCATCTGGGGGAATTTGGTGGAGCAGCAACTGTTTTCTTTTCCGCGGTCTCATATGCTCGAAGGAAGTAAGCAAGCAGTTATGAATGGATCGCAGAATTTCTTTTTACACGCATGGTAGGGTAAGACCTGCTTCCTGCTAAATGGAAATGGCTTGGTATCTAATGTTCTGCAACTGCAATTTTATGTAGGGTTTGGCTAAACATATTCTGGATATACTAACGTAACTCAAAACAAAACAAAACAAAGTATTATACTCTTAAATCTTTCTAAATATTTAAGACTGCCAGGAAATGAGATCCACAAAAGTTTAATGCTGTTTGCACTTATGTTCATAGAACAAATAATCCATAATTAGGTAAAGTGATGAAATACGTAAGTTAAGTACGCTAGAATACATTTTCTTATATGTTTCTACCTTACAGAATTCAGAATAAATTTGGGTTGACTTTAAGTGTGATTTTACGTTACAAATCATGGTTATCAGTTTGCTGCGCGTGTTATTAAAATCTAGGAACTACAAATCACAATATCTGTCAAAACCCACCAACATTTCTCCTGTAATATTGCAAATCTGAAGGGATAATACCACATGACTTAAGTTAAATTATGAAGTCTTTCCAAATATTTTTCCTGCATTTGGAAACACTAGAAATGTAACATTTTGTTACATGAACATCCAAAATATCAATATACAGAGAAAGTAATGCAAAATTTCTTCCTTCCCAATAGACAGAAGACAGAGTAATTAGATATAGCTGTGTCAGTATGCTGGTGTACAGTATTTCGTTCAGCCAAAGACAGGTGAAGCTGTCTCACTGTAGATGGATCTCTACACTACCACTGGAAAAAAAACCTGCAGTTAAGAAAACGGCTGGCTGGTAATATATTTAAAACCCCACCTGACATGATAAATGAAAGAGAATAAATGTATACAGCTAGTGAAACTTCCAGGGAACAGGGGGAGACTTCAACACTTCTGCTGACAGTGACTTTACTGTCAGTGGCCTGTCTCTCTCGGAGGCAGCTGTCAATCACAGACCATCTTTCTCTCCCAGAGGAGTTCATTGTGCCTGCAGACAGTTGTGGAATAACTGCTCCTAGGCGTCAGAGCGGCAGATGGAGTGTATCTGTCAATCATTGTCACTAATTATTAACTTCTGTCACTCAGAGCAAGGCAACATACCTCCGCCTGATCCTCTGTGATTTGATCTGCTACGCCACCTCAGAGACAGACAGTTCAACCTTTCATTATGTGTCACATACACAGCGCTCTGCTGGGTCAGCCCTCGTGACTCAGTGTTCCAGCAGAATTCTATTTTAGCCACTGAACATTACAGGGAGAAGCTGGCACGAAGAACATGCTCTGCGTTCAAATGCAGCGGTCGCTTATTCTCTGTAAACATTTTGAAGGTAGAGAAGCACAGAAACACCAGTCTCCTAAGTTTCAAACAAAGGGAAGGAAAATAAGCTAAATATAAGCCAAGTAACTCAAACTTCCACATAATAAGTTGCCCCTTGTAATTTACTAAAATGTTAATCATTTCAAAAGACTTCATCTTCCTTTAATGGCAATTATTTACAACAGTTAGTAAGGTTAAGGGGGTTAGCCCAGACAAGGAGGACGGCTCCTTCCTTCTCCATTGGCCGGAAAAATGACTAGACATTATCATCTGTGATTTCTGATTGATCGCATGTTTGCCTGTATTTTTGATCTTGGAATTACGGGCACTTTTATTAAAATTCCATGCAACAACATTGGCCACGCTCACTAAAAGAAAAGGATCGATAACTGAAACATATCGCTGCAGGAAAAGCATATTCTCTCTACATATATTTTTTTCAAGCATACACTTGATATACCTCTAGAAATTCTACTTAGCCAAACTCAATGCAGTATCCCAAGGTTGATCAAGAACATTTATTATGCACAGTTTATGACAGAAAAGAAATCATAATGCTTTCAGTACTTAAAATTCTATAAATCCAAGAGGCTCCAGACACTTTTTATAAAACCAGAAAATGTCAGAATTTTTCATCGAGCATCTCTGCTTTGGGAAAAGTCTTATGCACAGACCTATTTAAACAAGAACACCCCTCTGCAGGCTTAAGTACTCTCTCTCCATGGTTTTTAGTATTGGCAAAGTCGCTAACGATGCTATTTGTGTTCAGGCATGAAAAGTGGTGTGGATTTTTAACAAACTACTACTGCATTACAGTACTACTACTAACAAACTACTACTAATATATTGTATTCTCCCATATTCTACTACAAGAAAATGCAAAACTGTGGATATCAAAAATTGATTCAAGTCACAGGTTCAGATTATGGGACAAGATCTTGGGAGAACGCTTCTGAGAAGGACTTAGGGAAGCACTCCAATTTAAGCTTCTACTGCAATGTTGTGGAAGAACGGATGAAAGCAGTAACTGGGTGCATGTAAGAGTAGAGAAGACAAGGAGAAATTATTCCATTATTGCAGTTTGCATCAATTAATCAAAGCAAGTGTAACACAAGTTCTTCTGGTGTTGCTATTTAAAAAGAATAACAAAGGCTTACAGAAAGAACCTGATCATTACAAGAGACTTGCAGAACTCAGTAGTTTTTGTTTATGGAAAAGACTCTGAGAACTAACTTCTTCATCATATATAAGGATCATCATGGAAAGAAAATTACAAGTATTCTGCACTTTAGAAGACTGGTCTGAAAAGAAAGAAAACAGAGCTAAACACGTACAAATTACTCATCGGGTGAAAAAACCCAAACGCTCACATCACCACTTTTTAGTAGTAGAGGTGATACAGTTTAAACAGAGGATTGTCCACAGTCTCTTAATATTTTCAAACATGTTCCCCTTCAGACACCCCAATTTAGCTGAGCACAGTGAATTTTTAGAAAAGTTAATGGGTTCAAGAAGGGAGTAGTGGTTGAAATCCAGTATTAGCCTGTCCCGTTTCCATTGCTCTCCATGTTTAAGTTTCCTAAAAACTTATTAAATTTCAAGTTTTAAAAATTTAAGTAGTTCAGAACTAGTAAGATTTTCTTCTCATAATAAATTCCATTAACTCCTTTATCCAATACCACTTAGCCTGACTACAATATCTCAATAGCTAGCTACACCACTTTCTTTATAACTTTTGCTTCAATGCCAAAAAGCCGATAAAGTTCAAATCCCATGGCAGACTTGAAAATTCTTATGAGTGCACTTGTAAGTTTGAACAGCAGACTCTCCATTCACTCTCTTCCCCTTTGAAAACTAGATGACCCTTCCATAACAAAGGATACAGATCCCAACCAGCCCCAGGTTCAGTACTTCCCTCCCCACAACAAAAAAAACCCAAACCAGCAAACAACAAAAAATGAATTTATTTAGGTATTTATTTTTAAAAGTTCACGACAATTGTTATAGTCTATTGAAGATCCTTACCCACTTCTCTCTCAGAATATTTCTGACTCAAACACAAATCAAATTTCAAATTGATAAACAAAAGAAATAAAAAGGAAAACATAGCCAAAAAGGGGAACCATCACTGGAAACTGCATAGCAAACTAAAATTCCAAATCACGGAAAATTTCCTCACACGTGCCCATTTAACAGAAGATACATTTCAGTGCCTCTAATTATAAGGACTTCTGTTAATACTAAGTTTTCATTGGAAAACAGGAACACAAAGAGACCACAAGACTATTTCTATTTTCTCTAGTTTAGACCCTTACCACCTGCTGTCATTACAGCTCAAAGTACATTTAATTCCCTTTCATAACCTTTGACAACAAGAATCACTAACAGTATTTTAGTTGAAGAAACTTTTATAAAATATTACAATCAAATCAATTGCATTAACACATTTGAACCTCTAAGTTCAACACAGTGGAAAACACAATACTTCTTTATTATATCAGCTGTCTGGTCATATATAAATCATCTATAACTAAAACCGAAAGCATTGAGAGTGCTATTTATCCCGGGTTAGCAAAAGGAATTATCTGACAGTTGAAAATGAAAAACCGCTAATAAGCATTACAGTGTATTGAAAAGTTTAAACAATGTGATTAAGGAAACTTTTGCAATAATAAGGAGTGTATGTGATTCTATTTTACCTTGCTAACAAAATTCCTCTGGGATTTCTTATTCTGTTATACAATAACTAAACTGGAATATTATGTTAAACAACTCTCACATTCTACTTGTATTCAGAATATATTTAAAATTAAGGGATAATGTTCTTTCGGCGTACTGCACTTCACTAAAGCATTCGTATTTTCACTCAAATTATTTGCCCAAAGCAATAAAGAGAACAGAAGGAAAGTCAGAAAGCCCTAACTAATGCCTTGTCCATTTAGAGTCTTAAGAGATGCACTGTAAAGACACTTAAATCATCTTTTATAAAGTTTATTTTTAAGAGATGAAACAAGGAATTCTTTAGAAAGACTGAGTAGAAAACTCAATGAGGAAATACAGTGAAGAGATGGCAGAAAATAGTGTATTCACCATATCTCCTGCTGTAAGAAGCCCGTAACAAAGAAAAGATTGCACTATAATCCCTCAGCAAACAAACAACATTGAAAAGAAAACTGCAGCACAGATAATAATTACATTGCCCATACTGTTCACTTAGTAATTAGAAAACTAAAAACAAAACAAATAAAATCATCAATCACAACGTATCTGGGAATAACACGTAGATAAGAAAGAGCAAAATTTGTCACGTTTTTTGCTGTGATCAGCAGTGACTAGACCCTATCAAGTAACCAAAATACTATCAAGAGACAAAAATTAGACTAGATGATTGCCACTGCAATGCAAGGTCTGACAGCAACCTCACATCGTTTACCTAGAAAACACCACACTTGATAAGGATTCTATTCCCAAGTTATACAAAATTACACAGTTTCTTTATCTTTGCATTAAGCCTAGGTATTAAACTGTATTTATGTTCCTTATTTGATTTTACTTAGGGCACTATTCGCAAGTATTCAGTGACGAACAAAATGTTCCAATAATTGCTTTTACCTGCTGCTGCCAACATGCCATTTGCATTGTACCAACCAGCAGCTTCCCTACATCTAAAGCAGAGACAACTACTTAATGTATTTAAAGTCAAAATCCTTGAATTTAAAGTTTTGCATAAATTTCTTCAGTACGTGTATTGCAATCTGCAAGTCTTTGGCAAGTATAATCAATGGACGAAGTGAGATGATAAAAGCATGCATTGTGACCACTTGGTTTAGAAAACAATTTTCTGAATCTCGACAGTTCGTGTTTCCAAGCAAGACAATTAAAAATCCCAAGAACCCATAACTCATTTCTAACATAATTTTGAGCACAAATAGGTTTTATTGGTTTGGTCACGTACGTAGGCATAAAGAACCACACGTTCCCCTCTTAGATCTTCAAAAACCAGAACTATAAAACTCAAAAGAACCATTCAGCAATAAATTTTCAAGTGGGACCTCCAAGCCTAACTCCCAAATGCTCTACTCAGTTGCCAGTCAGCTCTGAAGGGAACCTGAATTCCCTGGGTATCTAAGTTTCCACTGGGTACATTCCTAAGCACTTTAATTCCTGCCTATCAACACTGGGTACAAGTGAACCTTCTCCTTGCTGTATTCTGTATGAAAAAAGACTAACCTGCCTTGGTTGCAGTCAGGCATCTGAATCCTTAACAAAGCGGAATCTTAAGCCCGTTGTTTTCTTTGGCATTTTCTATTTGCTGGTTAAAGCAATTCGGTAAGCATGCTGTTGCGGATCTCAATTTTGGGCGCAGGGTACTTTCTCCATATGGTACAATGAAAATGAGATGCTTAAGAGTGGACTCCCCATGCCAAAATAAAGAAACATGAGGTTAACTGTTTCCAGCAGCATCACTGGAAAAAGGACAGCATATTACTTCGTGCCATAAGGCATAATAGATGGGAACTACGATGCTGAAATAGCAGCCTACTGTGTAGTGTCACATACACAGCGCTCTGCTGGGTCAGCCCTCGTGACTCAGTGTTCCAGCAGAATTCTATTTTAGCCACTGAACATTACAGGGAGAAGCTGGCACGAAGAACATGCTCTGCGTTCAAATGCAGCGGTCGCTTATTCTCTGTAAACATTTTGAAGGTAGAGAAGCACAGAAACACCAGTCTCCTAAGTTTCAAACAAAGGGAAGGAAAATAAGCTAAATATAAGCCAAGTAACTCAAACTTCCACNAGGCTTTTAGATAATACAATAAAGCATCTGCAATGTTATGAGGTGACCAAGGATGAATACCTCTATCGTTACAAAAGAGGAGTTATGTGGCAGTCGCATTACACAAAGATACTGAACCAGTCAGGAACAGAAAATGAGCATAAGGTAGAACATTTTTAGAATTAGGCTAAAATTACAATTCCCATGCCGTCACTATAACGTGGAGAGCCGCACCAGAAGAATATTTATTCTAGTAACGCCTTTCCTAGGCTAACAGGAAAATATTATTCTAATGTCGAAAATTAACATCCTGCCCTGTCCAAGTCAGAGAAATATTTTACAAACCAAAACGTCAGAGTTGCAGCAGCTCCAGAAGGACATTTTCTTATTCCCCAGAGAATTGAGGCTAGTAATAACAATAATAATTTTTATTATCTGAACAACAACAACTTCATTCCATACCAGGTAAGCTGGGATGCTTTGTGCCCTCACAGAAATGCAGGAAACCCAATAGTCTTAATATTTGATTCTGAATATGTCTGTCACGAAACAAGCGCAAGCCTTCAGCTGCCGCGGCTGCCTGATTAGTCTCACAGTCACTCCAACCAGCTATCAGCTTCTCAGTGGGAACTTCTCCTGCATCACTGCTCCAAGCCTTTAGGCAAAGGATTCTAATAATGAGTCACAGTGCCGTGACTGAGGCCACACTTCTGCTCTGGTGAGCTGCTTGCTGAGAGGGACTGCGTGCTCCCTCATTATCATTTTACAGCTTTTTTTTCTTTTTTTTATTTGTTCTTTTGTATGGCTTTTCCTTCCTTAAAATGTTTGGTGCATTTCAGTGCGAGTACTTAGTGCTACCACCAGGACAGAAGCCATATGTTCATGTTTAATAACCTTCTGGTGTGAGGGATCATAAAACTTAAGATAATGCAGAGTATTATGCAGAAGAGTAAGATAAGATACAGTCTTCTATCGCATCCTAATAAACAGACGTAGACATCCTCCTTCCAACCAACAGAGGTTACAGAGGTAAAATATTTCACGCATTTATCTTTCATTAATGGTATTATGCAGAATTAAAAAATCAGCAAACAAAAAAGGTGACTCACTCATTTAGCTCCACCCCAGCAGACAGAATAAGATCCCCCTACCTATATACTTAAGTACTGTCGGGAAGGTCAATTTCTTTATAATTTGATGAATGTTACTTAAGCTGAAATGTAGTTACATCAGTTACACCTTACACACACACCGAGCAGTACTAATTTGCCATTTACTAATCATCTGGTAACATCCAATTCAACAAACGCACTGGACAAACTTGCAACGGGAGTTAGAATTTTTCATGCTATTACGCCACTCCAATAAAATGCCCCACTGTTTTGGGACATACCTAGATTACATGCAGTGTCATGTAGTGTTGCTAATTGTGCTTTCTTGTTCATTAGTCATGCAGCTAGAAACCTTTTGTTATTTTGATGTTCTCTACATAAGGCCTAGATCTACTTGAGTGCTAGCAAACTTTATCATTACTTTTCTAGACAGGAAGCATGATAGTAAAAAATGAAAGATTTAGAACATGCACATACAGTTCCGCTCAACTGAATACCCAAAAGATACAGGGAAATGTAGAAGTGATTCCAGAGCAGACAGTGTGACTACTCTATCATGTCAGGAACAGTGAAGTTGCCTTACAGGTACGCTATCTATACGTTTAAAACTAAACGGAGGTTGGAGCTACAAATAATCCTCTACAGAGCTATGTACTTATATACACACGCCTCATTATTACAGTATCAGATACTAAAAAAGAAATCCAGCAAGAGTAAAAGATGGGAACTTCAATAAAATTGCAGTAACCATCTGCTATTTTATCAAGAGTTATACACAGCAGCTTCTGTACGGGATTAGAATAACCTGAAAACCAAACTGACCGACTGACTGCATGTTTGCATCCACTGCAGAGTCAAACAAAAAAGCCAGTGAAGCTCTCCAAGTTCACCTCCAGCTTTTACTTCTAACAAAATATAAATGTCTTTAACCATTCTCCTATCTTTTTTGTGTTTGAATTTTTTTGTGTCCTGACAATTAGACAAGAGTAAGGCAAAAACCACTCAACTACCTTACAATAACAGCAAATGGTGCAAGTCTTTTCTTTGACTTGCCAGCTAAGCAGAAAAAAAAGAATTAAGAGAGGGCACACATTAGAATTTGCATATTTTCTCGTACACAGACCCTATCAGCACTGTTATTGGAAAGAATAAAAAGTGAGAGAAGATTGTTAACAATTAAAAAAGCTTAAGGTAGCGCCAATCTCAAATGAGCAGTATTTTTGTGTCATCGGAGAACAGCAGCACTATAGAAACACCTAGTATAACAGCACAACCTCACATCTCCCCTAATTTTATACGATTGGAAACCTCAGGTGTTTCAATCATGCATCCGTCCTTGGGACATAGCTACCTTCAAATCAATCAAGCTTACTTAAGTTGACTTTTACCTGAATAGCTGAGGTGGATCGTAGCATGCTCCAAATACATGAATATTCTCTCCACTTCTCTAACATATACTGCAACTCTGCTCTGCTGTCACAATGTTACTGACATCCAAGTGAACTAGTTTAAAGATAGCTCGGCTGTATCTACATAAGCTGCAGTCACAGAAGCCATTAAACTGTAAATACACCTGTATCCATGACATTTCCCTTTTTTCTTCACTTAGATATCAAGCATACTTTCACACTAGCAGCACATGGCAGTGGGCTAAAGGAAGTAAGCTTCATAGATAGAAAACTTAAGAAAGCAAAATCAAACGCATGTGGGGAAAAAGCCTTGAGACAACGAGGCTGTTAAGAAGTCAATCAATGCCAAGTGTGCCTATCTGACACTGACAGCGTTACGACATTGATATTTCAGTATGACTTTTCTCATGTTACCTGTACAGCATTAAAGGAAGAAATAGGGGAAAAGCATTAGTTTAAAAAGATGTGATCAGCGTGGTAAGTCTTCCATCCCACATCTGTGGGAGCATGCTGGTCTGCAAGGAGCACAACCACACCTCGAAATTCAGAGCTTTGTTTACATTCACACCGTCTTTATGGTATTTTCAATTAAGCTTGAGAAAAGGGTATGCTCTTACTTGGAATTTTGACATTTTGAACAAGTATCATTTGAAAAAGGCACTATCAGAAAAAATAGAAAGAATGCAACAAAGAAGAAAAAAAAGATTATCAACTCTTGCCTGAAGGACTCTGCTGCAGACATTGAAGGGAAAAACCATTTTTCTGCTCTCTTGAAAACAGGTTTTCCAAA
Source organism: Steatornis caripensis (assembly GCA_013398225.1). Classification (NCBI taxonomy): domain Eukaryota; kingdom Metazoa; phylum Chordata; class Aves; order Caprimulgiformes; family Steatornithidae; genus Steatornis; species Steatornis caripensis. The sequence continues at coordinate 175,138 of VZSC01007700.1, forward strand.
GACAAAAGTCTCCCAACAACTCTTTCATTCATTTACTTTTGACAGATTTCAGGGATCCTCCTCTCTCTTCAAACACAACTGCTTTCACTGTCATCGCTCCTGGTAAGGCATCGCTTTCATACAAACATAGCTGCACAATGAATAAACCTTGATCTTTCTCCTGCTCCTTGAGTTCCCTGATTTTTTTTAATAACAAATAGTCCGGGTGACCACGCATTTCTGAAAGTCAGAACAAATGCCGGTTTTGAAGCTTTTTAAGAATGTTACCAAGCCATCTACTTGGTTGGAAATATATTGAAATTAGGCAGCCTTGAAAATTCCATAAAAACAAATAATAAAGTCAAACGTAAACCTCACGATGGGTTTTTCTTAACCTCAAAAGGCTCTGATTTGGCTTTTGGTTTTTTAAGTGAACTGACCATTTATCCTCACCCTACTGCTTGAGCAGCTGTGTGACCTAATTGCACTGGATTTCCTCTATATTTAACTTTTTGTCCCTAAGAGAGCTCTGTGGTACACTTCCGTGTAAAATGACAGTTTACTTATTCACTAATAGATTCATGTATTCTTTAAGACTGATATGTTATGAGCCATTACAGGCTAAGCTAACTTGACAGACTCTATTAAAGCGCAGTACTGTCATGCAAATTGTGTTCTTAACACAAGTGCATGTGACGGGTATCAATTACTTTGCTCTTTTTCATAAAAAGTCTGCATGACATAGAGTTACTATGAATGACTGGGAAGATCACTGAATGCTTTACACCATGATTTTCAAACATGATTCATCCTTCTCATAGAGTAAGCATAACTGCTTATCTATCACATTACGACCTGTTATATGCAGGAGAGGCAGATTGAACTAGTCACCTCCTAACCAAAGTTACTACCCAACTGTGCTAGCTGTCACTTACGGAAACTGGCATCTTTCTTTGTGACAGTAAAAGGATGCTTAGTAATCTTAACATCTCCCCTTGAGAAGCATTAACTTATTAGACAAGAGAGTCTTCTCCAGAAAGCAATTATTTTAATCAATGCTAAATCATATGTTACCATCCCTTAACAATTGTCTTTAAAAGGAATTAACTAGACAGTTGTTTCTGAACACTCTAGGATTGCTGCTGCAGTCAAATGGAGGGCATTGCATGCGTGTTCAGTGTGCCACTTTTCGAGAAAACTCAATTTTCCGTAGTTCAGAAGCAGGAAAAAATATATATGTAAAGACATTTAGAAACAAAGGAAGCACTGTAAAAATTAAATGACTTCATCACAATTCAGAAAACTGTAGACTAGATCCTTCTGCATCTTTGTACTTAAATACAGCAAACACCAAGGTCAATACTAGGTTGATTTACTTACGAATAAAGATAAATGGCAACTGAATAGCAAACACTGGACTTGCTCCTTCCTGCATTAAGCAGCTGTATCTAAGAAAATAAAGGAAGGACTTCAAGAAACAAAATTATTATTTTTATTTCCAATTAAGAACTGAAAATCTCAGGAAGCTTTGGCTCCACACCACTTGTGGGCGATCGCTGAAGATTCATTTGGTTTTATTAAGCTGCTGTTTGACAATTATTGTATGATTTACAAGAAGTTATAAAGCCCAAAACATGGTTAATGTCTGACTTGTAAGTAATAATGTGGGTATTCAAAAAATGCATTGGAATAAAAATGCATAAGCTTGGTCATCCTACACATCCCACAAAGTTAGATTTGGGAGTCACTGTTTAGAATCTCAGCCATAAGGTACACGTGTAATTGCAAGAGGGCCCCAATGCACAGTTTAAAACGCGTATGTGAAAAACCAAACAAATCGAAATTCTACCAAATTACATACATTTACAATTATCCAACAAATCAAAAGTTTGAGCAATGAGTGTGGCATGGCACGCAACTGTACATATTGTCCTCCTATAAACATATATAAACCGAACGTTGTCTTTCCATGCAAAGAGTCATGAACATTCAGTAATATCTGTAAAGCACTTCTTATGTTTTAGAAATTATTAAACTAGCCGAAACGGACCTATGATCAGTGTTTCATCTGGTTGTTTGCAGGGGTTTCCTCTGGTGGACTTGGTTTTGCGTTTTTTTTGGTTTGTTGGGGGGTTTTTTTATTTTTAAACAATGCTTACAAAACAAATAGATTTTTGCATTGCTGGCTCTCCTTCATGTGAAGCGTGCGAAACATTTATTAATCTTAATAATTAATTCACAATAGTCCATTTAAAGAATCCTCCACACAAATTTCTTCTGAAGACTTAGTTCATCTAAACACAAATTTGCAAGATGAAGCCAGGAATCTTTCGGGGGCAAAGAAAAAAGAAAAAAACCAAAAAGAAACTTCACTCAAAAAACCTTCTTTGTATGTCCTGTTAACACTTGTGGCTATAGTCAAAAGACTTAAAGAAGTTTTTAAGATAAATGAATTAAGCAACATTCCTATAGAATGAAGTAGATTGAAAAATACTACTACAGCTGTGCCTGTTAGAACGAGAGAATTTTTCTTCCCATGATACATTAGCAGGTTTTTGATATAATGAAAAAATATATTAGGAAGTATTTTCAATTCTCTGAAACAAGTAAGTACTTTTTCCTCCTCGTGCCCAATAGCAGAAGACGTATCAGCTCAGTTTTTCACAGGAGGTTTTCAATTATATAGTCACATATCAACATTTTTGCTCGTAAACGCTTAAGTACATTGCAAATATGCAAGCATGTAATAACCGCGACTATTTAAATAAACTTTCTCCCTTATAGCTCTACTGGACTCTCATTGTGTAAGATTCTCCAACAGAGAACAAGACAGCCATCTAGAGGGCAAGAAAAAGAAACTATCTTTAGATAAGGGAACACGATACGCCAAACTCACTCACTGTAAGAAAAAACACCAGCAAACACCACTCACAGTTGTGAACCAAAGTGAAAAGGATCCACATTACTGTTCCTCACCAGTAAGTCTATTTTTAATTGGCATTTCAACATAACTCACTCAATCAATAACCCTGAACCCTCAAAGTGACAATTTTCTCCTTTTAGGGTGATAATTTATACAGAAAGTACGTATTTTTATAAAAGCAAAATGTTTTTCAGTATATGGCACAGAAGTCTAAAAAATTAAAAGCACCGATCTGTAATTAGGGATAAAGATGTCAGTCCTGTCTAGCTTCTTAACTACATTACAAATAATTAATCTGCAATGCTTTTCTCTCTCTCTGGACCGATTTCCTCATTTTCTACCCTACCACAGATCCAACTGTTCTTAATGCAGCAAGTCCACCGTGACCACTGCAGGCCGTTTCTTAAGCCTGTTACAGTCACCTGGCATATTTTTCATCGCACAGGGACAAACACATACAAAATTCTCTCACATCTCTTGCCATTTCCGCAATATGGAGTGAAGGACTCGAGTTGTCACTCAGGAACTGGGTGTGTGCGTGGGATGTGGAGGAACACTTAATTCTACTGTATACTGATTCAGGAAAAAGTCTACAAAAGACTGTTCACACTGCAGTACCTCATCCCCTAGATTTCTGGATGAGACCGAGACATTTCACACCTTCCCTTTGTTTCATATCCAACATGAAGTACGGATGGTCTGCTTACCAACACCAGCAAGAAATAATCTTTGAATTAAATCCAAAACTGTTCCTTAAAAGATTCTTTGCACTGGTCTTCTAATGGTGACCTCTTCTCTAATTTCACAATGGTTTCAACAAGCTTTTCGACCATTGGTATAACTATAAAAACCAAAACATCTCCTCCTAACCCCATTATGACGAAAGCTTTAAATGTCAGTATTCTTTTTTAATGGGAAGAAGTTAAACTCCCTCAGGAACCATAAAACGTAGGGTTTTGATCTATCAGCTAATGGAAGGTTGCTACAGAGTCATGCCTTCAGCAGACAGTCCGATGAAGAGTATACCTTGTACTTGGACGACAAGACAAAGATAGATGTTGCCCAGTATTATTTAAAAAAAAAAATCTTTAATTTTAAACAGGACTTTTAAACTATTTTAGGGGTTCTTCTGTTGTGTGGGTTTTGGTGTTTTTTTTTTTCCTTGAGCTCTTATTAGTGTTTGAATACTATTTTAAAAAGCATGTACCGTCAACTGAAATTACAAGCTCAGACCAAGACACTGTCTTAAGAGAATTGTCTAACATCTACATCATCCTGCACAAAGGTAACATTTCTGTTCATCACTCTGTAGTTCAAAACTGTAATATAACCCCTGCTCTACACAGTGTCATTTTCCAAAAGCTGTTAACATCAGTAGTTGTATCAAATACCATCAAGGCTATTAATAAAGGGGGGGGGGGGGGG
>VZSC01007700.1:179617-197902 GCA_013398225.1 Steatornis caripensis
GGGGGGGATAGAGGGGAGGGAAGACTGCAAATCAGATCACCTCCCAGGTCAAAAACTCTCTAGCCTAGTACCTCGTTGTTCTTCAAATGAGATTTCAAAACCTGAGTGACTACTCAGAAGATATGTCTGAACAATGAGTACTGCCAGCCTGGGCATGTTTTTATCCCAGTGAGTACCAGTTAACAGGTACGTGAAGTGTGACAAGAGCTAGCCTTGAGACACTGGGGCAGGTTGAGATCCACAGCTGTGCTCAGTTAACATTGAAGACAAGTGAAAAATAACTACAAAAAGCTGCACAAGTAATTAAATAACAGCAGAAGTAATCCCACTCCAAGTACACACAGTTTGGAATGCTCTCATGACATGTGGAAGTCCTCCCCTAATACTTACACCTGTGAACGGTTCATGATACTATGCGTTCAAGAATACCCAGAGGGAAATGTTTTTCTAAACGATGCACAGAAATCTTTAGCCCAGTGCAGTCAATATTCACACCAGGCAAAGAACCGAAGTGTTGTGGATATTTGTTCATTAAAGTGAAGGAGGTGCTTTCCAATTTGTATTATAACTAAATATTTATAGTTTTGGTTGGGGGCTTTTGGATTTTTGGGTGTTCGGGGGTTTTTTTATTTGATACAGCTCACATTTTCTTTCTAGGGATCAATGCTGTCACAGCAACAATGAAAAATAAAACAGTAGTACTCTTATTTACGTTTCTAAAGTACCATGAAAACTGTTCCCAGGCAGGACCAAATCAATGTTATAGACTCAAACTATGTCACACTGCTTGAAGCTATAAAAGATGTTTTCTTAAGAAACCAAGAAATTAGTAGTGTAATGAAGTAGCTAAAAATGCTGTCACACTTTTTGTTGTATATGAATTGCATAGCTGTGGAGATACAGCAAGTTCCTAACATAATGACATAATGAGTCATGACTGGAGCTGGAAGGCTTATTTGCCCCTAAGTAACACAAAACCAGGGAATTAACATCAAAGTAGCTTAGATCCAATATAAGATATATTGCTTCACTTCACAGCAGGTTTTAAAACTCAACTGTTAAATGACAGAATACAGATCTACTCCTCTGTGAAACAACGAAATGTGAATTTTTAAAAAGCGTATCTTCAGTTATTTGCTGTATCAGTGACATTTCTTTTCATGCTGAATATATTGTCATAAATTCTTTAACTGATATTTCACGCCAAATGCAACCAGCTGGAAGGTGAATTTTATAACAGTCCCACCGATAAAGTTGTGCACCTGGAGATACACAAACACCCCCTAGCACCATCTTTACGTGGATTTCACAGCATACTCAGAAAACAAACTACGTTTAGTTTAGGGTTAACTAAAACCAAACGAATTGGTATTTCTTTCATTCTCATGCTTAAGGGACACCTGTTCACACATTAAGACCAATCTGGGCAGCCACACACAGCTTTGAAACTCAGGAGCAACGAAGAATGACAAGCAATTCTTAAATCCAGACAAAAGCGCAGCTAGTATAGCCAGATGTTAAGAAAAGCTCAGCAGATTTGCTTGGTTCCCAGTAAACTTAGGTGATCTATCCCTTAAAACTACAAAGTTAGTTAAAACAGATACGCACTTTATTTTGCCTTTACTGCTTGGTCTTCTGCAATGTTTACATCAGTATTAAGCTTTACTCCTAACAGTGATCAAGCATTTGCTCACTTACCTCGCATTCCCTTGGGGAATAATACCAAACCACTTACAGAGAGAAAAAAGCATTTTTCTCGCTATTTTTAAACATATTGCACACTACAGACCACACATCCATGCCTGGTGGTCCTACCACCAGTCTCTCTTCAGTGAAACTGTATTTTGAACTGCATATATACTGCAACTTAGAAAATGTTTCATCTTCAGCTAGCAGATTTAGAAATATTTTGCAGCATCGCAGAGTTCTTCGATGTAAGTAGCCCCTGAGTGCCATCACGTCCAACCACCCTCTCAAAGCCATCGCCAACACGAGATCAGGTCAGCCCTAGCTTTTCCTAGCTGAAGCTTGAAAACATCCAAGGATGGAGACCCGTAACTCTCTGGGTAAGCTGTTCCAAGTACTCTATCACCTTCTCAGCAAAGGCTTTTTTCCTTAGTATCTAACCTGAACCGCCCACGGTGCAAGTTGCTGTCACTCTCCCTCATCATACCATCAGCCACTATCAAGAACAGCTCGGCTCTGTCACCTCTGTCCCTCCTCTTTGATGGTCCGCTTACACCTATGCGGTGAGAACAAATGTTGAAGTTAAAAATGATGTCATGTAGTTGCGAAAACGAGATTAACAGTCTTATTGAAAATAAGGAAATGTAACAATAATTCTAGACACGGAAACATGATGGATCTTGGGCAAAAAACGTTTACTCTGCACTTGAATGAACGGACAGGAGGACAAAACCCGATTTATCCAGATAATTTAAGCGAATTTTACCAAACGTCAGTTGACACAAAAACCACCCCTGCATTCAGAAAAGGCACCTCCAGAACTCCTCTTTAAAGGATGCTTCTCTCCAGTTACCCGCTTCCCGCTCCTGGCGTAGAAACCAGTGCTGGGAAAGCAAAGCACAGTGGGAAAAGCAAGGGGAGAAGAAGACAGCCACGTCCACAGCAGCGGGAGTCAGTGGAAACATACAGCAAGGAAAAATAAAACGCTTTACCTGGGATATAGCAACGGCACTTGGCAAAATGGGAAAGTTTAACGAAGAGAGTTTTCCTCAGCTGCTCTAAAAGTTAACTCAGTCTTCCAGCAGGAACTGCAAACACCTCTGAATTTGTCCTGCCGCGCAGCAGGCAGATGCCTGCCTGCCTGCCTGCCTGCCTGCCCCAAGCAGGACCCACCTGAGACAGAAAGTGGAGAAGATGGCTTCGGGAGAGGAAACATTTGTTAAAATCTCCTCGCAGACACGTTACAAGAGTGCCATCTACCGCGAGTACGTACTCAGCGCTAAATAAAACCCCCGCTATTCCGCGCTGAAGGGAACACAGAATTTTTCGTGCACGAGGACAGACCACCCGCGCAGAGGCGGCAGGCGGCACGTACTCGCACTGACCGGTGGCTCCCGCAGCCCCTCGCAGCCCCTACGGAACAGCCCCCGTCTTCGGCAACCCGGCACGCACCGACCCGCGCCAGGCCAGGCGCCGACACGCAGCGATCCCGCGGACGGCAACGACGGGAGCGCGTTTCCCCTCAGGCGAGTAACGGCGCAGCGCGCTCCCTCCCGCCGCGCCGCCTGCCACAGCGCCCCCGCCCCGCGCCGCCGCCGAACACAGCGGAAGCGGGCGGGAAATCGCCCCCTCAGCCCGGAAGCCGAGCGGCCGCTGCCCTCGCGCCGTTTGGGTGCCCCCCGCTGCCCGGGGCAGGCGCGGCGGGACGAGACCGCGCAGTGGCCCCGGCCCTGGCCCCGCTCAGCCCCCGGGCGGGGTGCTCACAGCGCCCGCCCTGGGCGCTTCAGCGACTCCTCTCAACGCGGGGACGAGCCGCCTTGGAGCGACGGCGGCGGCCGTTCTCCCCGCGCTTCCCTTCCTGCTGCGTGAAGGCAAGGGCCAATACAGAGTGATTCAGCCACGCGTGACTTCTGGGGAGAGCCGAGAGGAGGGGAGGGAAGACCACTCGCTGCTCCCGGCGAAGGACAGGCAGATTTACACCTTCAGGACAGCACAGACACCATCCTTTACGACTCTGCCCCCTCGCTCCAGGCTGGGCCTTTCCCTCCTTCCCTTGCCTGTGCTGGGACGATTGTCAACTGCAAACCTAGCCAGCAATGAGCAACCAGCTGGTGCCAGACACATCGAGGCTTTGAAAGGTATCTTGCAAGAGATGGCCTTAGTCTTCAACAGAAAGATACTTTATTTCGTGCCCTGCAAGCCTGTCACCTTTTCCCCCACACCCTCCCCTGTCTACAGCTTTTTTTGCCTTAGAAACACACGGCCTCAGTTGTTGGTGAAAAAGGCTGCAGAGCATCCATACCAGTACAGGTTCAGAGGAAAAAAAAAAAAAAGGCAGAAAGGTGAAGCACTAGTTGATGGTCCCCTTTACAATTTCAGTCCTTTTATTGGAGAGACCGGGCTGTTGCTTTCCCTCATCTCTAATAGGATCTCTCCCTGGAGCAGGTCAGGACAGGATGAGGAGACAGGTTCCCTGCACAAAGGATAATATAAAGTTTAATTCCTGTCCCTCCCCCTCCCTGGCAGCATAAAGATTTCAGCAAAAACTGAAAACTGCCTTGCTAAAGCAGCAACAGGTTAAGGAACCCTCTACTTGAAGAGCAGCATCTGACTTAAATTGATTAATGGTAGGCAGGACAGTAAGACTATTTGTGCTCAACTAAAGAAATAAAGAAGTAACATAAGCTAAAGAATATCTAGTTACTAGAGACAAATTTAACATTTAAAGCTAATATTGTTCAGGTAATAGTGAAAATAATTATTCTGTTTTGAGATGCTACTATTAACCTTTAGTAAATTCAGCCACTCGAGACTAAGGTAATGCTGACAAGAAAAACCCCAAACAAAAAACCCACGACAGCACGCACACCAGAAGGCAGCATTTCAGAACACAGCCTATGGCTCACCATTAATCAAAAAAAAGGGAACACTTCATTTATATGCCTTTAAAGTCTAGAGGCATCTTCTGAAAACTGAGTATTCAGTTTGGAGTCAGTTTTTAATTGAGAGGAAAGCTAAGGTTGAGTAAAATTTTTGAAGCCTCACATAGGAAGGAGGTATTTAACTTTTTAAAAAAATACTGTGACGATAACATGGCTTTTACAAATTTGCTTAACCACACAGACCTTTATAGACTTTTGCTGCTCACCCTCCAACAGAAACAACTGTGTTACAATTTGGCCTTTTTTCATTTTATTAGCACAAAATCATGTGGAGAGTGAAGACAGAGAGGAACATACACGTGTACTTGGAACATGGGAAACTCACTGCACAAATGAGAATGGTTTCTTCCGGTCTGTGATCTTGCCCATTACTTCTCCTCTCACCTTGAGTACTAGAACACCATGATAGAGCTTGCAAGCTGCAAAACCCAATCTTACAAGCCTGCAGCACTTCCTTAAAAAAACCCTGCAGTTTCATTACCAAGAAGGGGCTCAGACTAGGTTCAGAATTACAACTGTTATTAAGAGAACTGAACTAGAGCACTTGAATTCGCAAGTCTCCTGCTGACTGCAGTAACTTTTGGAGCAGATCCTTTATGTATTTAGTATCATACAACATCTTTAAAACAAAGAAAAAACATTTACACGGTATGTGCATACACCCTAATGTTAATGCATGTATATTCATTTTTACATAGTTCAATGAAAATCCATTCTATAATCACAGAAGCAATCCCGTGGTTATCTCTGACCACATAAATACATCAGTTGCAGAGATTGCTTACAGTTACAGATCTTCTTGCAGAAATTTTTACAGTGGCACCTGTATAGTCAGTTGGTCCAGTGGCTTCGCAACACCTATACACACATAGGGACAGGTAAAAAGAGGCGAGATCTTTACAGGCCTGCAGTGGAGCTTACTGCGTAGCAAGGCTGATGTACAGTATGACACCTGCAGTAATAATACCAATAAATTAGATTAAATTCAGATATACCTCCCACAGTATGAAAGCCAGCATTCACAAAATCAGAAAAAACACTATTCTAATCAGATTGCATGGTGACAAACAAGGTGTTTGCCACAGTACAGAATCAACGCCCTTTCAATGTCCGCTGTTATTAGTAGGTTGTGGCACACTGATATTTAATTGCCATGCAATAAGACCCTCAGACATTTTCCTAGGAATTGTCCTGATTATCAGTCAGAGGGTAGAGAGACATCCACCATCTAAAGTCAGTAACTTTGTCATTTCTTCACTTGGGAATAGCTGAAAGTGGTTGCTTTATTCCAACAGATGGCAGACATTTCAGTTTAGTTAGCCATGCAGTTGTTTTCTGAATCGGATTCATCACACAGATTTATGACATCCATGTTTTTGTAAAGGAGAGCAGGTAGTTTATTTCTGGTTTTAACACTTCCCTTCCATCGAAGCAGGCATACTAAAAAGCATGGTCTGAAAGCAAAGTATCATGATCTCTTAAAATGAAGCTCCAGGTCAGCTCTCCAAACAAACACAGAATGACTAGAACTGAGCTCTACCTTGCATCCACTTAACAAGTACAGAATTCACGAGAATATTCTGAGCACACTGGCGAGAGCAGGAACTACTTTATGGAATGATTTGTGAGACCGGCCTCACCAAACAAAAAGCCTGAGATTACAAGCCTACATATTAACACCACCTTGTTTTTTTAATTATTTTTTGCGTGACAAAAGGATAAAATAGCAAAAATGGATATTCTGCAGATTAATTTAAAAAAAAAAGTTGAGCAAGTGTTTCACACAAAACTCAACTCAATCATTCGTAAGTTTTGACCACGCAATCAGTCAGAAACAGACTGTTAAAATAGGACTCCAAACTGAAAAACCACTGTACTTGCAATAAAGCTGGTTTCAAACCGGCATTTCTAACTCCACTGGCCTCAAAGTATTTTTACAGTAGTTTCAGTTGTCCAACATGAGTTACAAGCTGCTGTTCCACAGTTAGCGCCACTCTTCTCCTGTGAAACATACTTCAGGCTTTCAGACTACTCTTCTCTTGTTCCACAAAACTTTGGAGTGAAGAGCTGACAAGTCTATCCAACGTCTTTAATTTTCCTCTAGACTGCATTCCTAGGTGTGCCATTGTGAGTCACTGCTTTCATATTTGAGGTGCTTGATTGATGGTTGCAGATTCTGTGGGAGGCAACGCCTACTTCAAAGACTTCATGAATGGCTTTGCGGAAGCAATGAAAATTGTAGTCTATCAGACCTGTCAAGGAGGGGAGGGAAGAGGAAAAACTGTCCTCAGCGTGGCACATTTACGTAATCATCAGAGCTTCAAAAGAAATATAAAATGTTTCGTTTAACCAGCAGCTGTTTTGATACTTATTTTATTATGAATTTGGATTCAGAAGATTTAACAAAGTTTTACTGATGCCAGTGTTCATTTAGACTGTCTCAGTTTTTAGAAGAAAAAGGTACTCATTTGGAATGCAAGTTGTATATTCATAATTAAATAGCAGGTAAGGGGACAATACAAGACTCTATGCCCCGAAAACATGCTAGTACAGCACAACCATCACTTCAATGTTATCTTTGATTTTATGTCATTGATATATCTCCTAACGGTGGTGAGAAAAACTTTGTGATCAAATACAGCACAGTTATTAAAAGAACACACCTACTTTTTCTCTTTTTAAAATGCTAAGGTACATACTATCGCTATTTAAGTAAAATACTTTGAAATTAGGGCCTACACTGTCGTTTCTACTCCGTAACATACGCGAGACCGTACATACCATCTTCTCCTACAGGTCCAAGCAACTATATAGTTGGTTAGACCTGCAATGTATTAAAACGCTTTGTTCTAAGTTCCTACCACATACTGTGCTATCCCACCACTGTTGGTTTCTTCAGTCATACGCTAAAAAAATTGCATCAGTGAATGTGGCTATTCACAGTACAGCAGCTGTCAAGCAGGACATAGTAAACGTTATTCCATTCTACTGATTCCACCATAGCAGATGGTAGTGACAGAGGCCACATTAGCTACACAAGTCATTTCATCAGGAGAAAAGCAATTAAAGCGATGATTCACAAAAATAAAAATAAGACCTCTTTATACCTATCTCTAGGAAAGGAGAAAATTCCTCCCAGAAGAAATGAAGCAAATTCAGTTACACAAAAATCAAGGTGATTTGTACTAATATTTTACAGTTGATAAAAAACATTTAATAAAAGCCATTTGTTGTGGGAAGTCCTTACCTTTGCGCTCAAAACTCTCTTCTCTAAGAATGCAAACTAATGCCAAAAACTTTGTTACTTCCTTTAAGTACAGGACCGTTGTGTTATTGAGCTTGATAATTGCCATTGACTCTTTATCGTAAGCACTTCCAGTGCCATCTTCCTTTAACCTAAGAAAGAACGAGTTAACTGAAGACACAATCTAGTAGGCACGCACATGTAACTTCAAGACAAATACCTGTTAAATGCAGTTAGAAGAATATTACACATAATGAACAGCAAGCAAGTGGAGAACCTGCAATGCAGGTCTCAATACTATCATAAGACCGTTATCACACCTTAAGTTTCTCAGGAGAGCTAGACCTAAACAGAGCAGAGGCCTTCAATAGATACTGCCTGTCTTAGATGAGCAGTTAAGAGCAAGATATCAGCATGCATTCTTTTGATATCAAACTAAAGAACTGTGGCTGCTTAGTTGATACTGTTAGTTTAGTGTTAGGTAAATTACTGTACAAGCAAAATATGTATCACAAGCTACTTCTAAGCACTCACTCCTGAAAAAAAAAAAAGGGACAGAACAGTTACACAACCTTGGGTTGACCCATCAGGAGACTGACTATTAAACGCTGTGGGATTTCTTGGTAGCACTGTATTTTCCAGGCTATGACCACAGTTCTAAAATAAGTTACTGCTTCTCCAGAGCTACTTCAAAAATCCATTGTGAAGTATAATTCAGCCATAAATTGTGAGAAACAAGCACTATATGCATCCCTCAGAGAAAGTCAGCAAGAGCCAAGCTGACCTCACAAGAGCTATTTTGTTCAGATAGCCGCAAGTCTCAAAGCAATGACTACAAGTTACACTTATGAGCTATGCCATGCATTCAACCCCAGTTATTTGCAGGTATTAACATACTTGCACCCACCATGCCAAACGAGACACAGCAGTATTCATATTTTACTTGAAACACTTGACTTCTACAAATGTCAGATGACTGTCTAAGGCCATGAGTCGAGGGAAACAAACTGAGGACAAATGCTCAATCCAGCTGCCAAATCATTTGGCTTTATTCTAGTTACTTACAGAACCAATGTGCTCTACAGACCAATCAACAGCATCTTGCTGGATGGCAAAGCCAGCACCACTTGCAGTCTACAACCTATTCTAAGCTTTTAAGGACTTTTTTTCCTAAGAGTATTCATCACTTACCCATATATACAGGAAACATCTATCACTACATCAATCATGTCACAGCACAACTCATATGACTGCATGTCCACAGGGGAACTGTCTGTTGCAATGTAGATTTTGCTGACTACATCGAAGAGAAAAGCTTTTTCAATGCCTGAATTCTTCAGAAAGAAAAAGAATTTTGATGAATTTTTAAAACAACTGCATTTTTAAAATCTCAAGTAGAATTCATACACTTTCACATTCTTAATAGCAGAAAATGGTTTAGACATAACCAATTTAGAGGCTCAAGACAGAATCAAGATTTAGAGCATATAGTTTATAAATACAATATCCTTGTTGCCATAGTACATATCAACATCACCTTCTAGCTGACAAAAATAAAGCTGGGGACTCAGTTAGAATTCTTTTTAGTTTATTATTTACCAGATCATAATTAAGGTTACATTTACTATGCTTCTAGAACCCAAACTCTGCAGTTTTTCTCTTCTGTGGTTCTAGTAACTCCAGAAGAGCCCCATATTCACATCCACCTGATGGACCGGGCTCAGAGATGAGTTACTTCACAGTAGTATGCTGACACTCAAATTTTATGCTTGTAGCATGTATCTCAGCAGTTCAGTTTCTGTGTGAGGTAGTTGCCATGTAGTTTAACATGCAAAGCAATTAAAGTCAGCTTCTAAACTTATGACTCCATGAAGAGTATGACATTATGGCAGTTATAGGTATGGAAAAGCACCAAGACAACTGGACCATCCCATTTGTAACTGAGCAGTTTGGCAAAGTGCACATGCTCATACTAAGTTCAGAAGCACTTTGCTGTTAAGCAAGTTACCACATATAACCTGTGGATTTCAGGCACAGTTTAATTTCCATTTATGCACCAGAAGCATTTCTTACTGCTTCATCCTAGCTAGTCTGAACACCCAAGGCAGGGTCCTGAGGACATCCAGATGATCCTTTTGGCATCAGGGCCATGCTCCATACCCTCATGGCACTGACCAGGGTGAGCATTAATGTGCCCCTTATCCACTGGGCCAGGTTATTACAGACAGTCCTCTACCAATACAGGAGACATTTTACAGTAGCACAGGGCTGACTCACACAGCTCCTCTCAATCACAACTGTTTTTTTCCATGTTGCCCACATGCCTGCAACAGCCTCACACACATAACTTAAATGAGACAGGCTACTTCAGCCTTGTCTCTAGAGTGAGACTTTAATTGATTTAAGGTATGCAGTAGCAAATTTCTACATCTCAAATTCTGTAAGAAACACAAACACTAAAAGAATAAGGGGAAAAGTCTCACAGGCCACATGAAATAAGACAGTTTAGTTCAGGGCTAAGTTCATCTTATGAAAAAAGTCTCTTGCCAGTACAGCTGCATTAGACTACTTAGCAGACTCATCAGTGTATCGTTCTGGCAGAAAACTTCTGTATCAACAGTGGTAAACTGCTTCTAATGCAGACAACCGGGTCAGCAGAATACCCCATGACTGCCACCCAAATCTCCCAGTATTCCTTAGCAGAAGCACTTGCTTTACCATTCTTCATATTTCACTCAAAGTTCTGTTAGATTAACACTTACTGATATAAAGATATTTAGTAGATTTTCCAGCGTTGGTAGTTGCGGAATGAGCTTCTGTACCACTTTACTGAAGGCTTCAAATATTGAATGGTCATAGATACTGGTCAAATAAAAGCTGAGATGAGCAGAGAGGGAAAAGGAAGAAAAAAAGAACAAAGATTCAAGAGCATTTCAGAATTGCAATAGAAATGTTAAAGCTACGTTTTTTAACATTCAGGCCTGATGCTTTAGCTGGGATGCCTTTATCACAAATATACCTGATGGTACGGCCACTGCACCAAGAACCTAATTTCTGAATGACTGGAGTAAACATGAAACAGACTTCCCCCATCCCCAAGAGACATGAGAACAGAGAGAAAAATTTCAACATGCTTTCACAACACACTTAGCCTACAGAATCCTTATCACAAAGGCATTAAATGCTTGACTAGATTTCTCCAAGTCCCATTTCTGACCTTCCACTTTGTTCACACTAACACCAAGAGATACTGACAATACTTAAAAGTCTCCATGAGAATCAAAACAGCAGTAAAAACAGAGAAAAGACAGCTCATTTCAAAGGTGTTTAAAAGCAAGCCAAATATCAAGTAAGCGACTAAGCTTTTAAAGCCGATCATGCTGAAAAGTCACTGCTAGCCACGATTAGAAGGCAGGCAGCTTCTCTTCTTCCCCTGCTGGCCACACGTACAACTTCAGCCTGTTATACTGAATGAAAAAAGTATGCAAAAGGACCTTGAATTATCAACGAATTTATGAATAAATCTGTTGATTAGGATCTGATACAGTAGCCTGCCTTATTTTAGTCAGCCTAACAGCTGAGACTTGACCATAAACTCCAGCAGTGTAAGAATTTTATAACCAGAACCTTGCTCTGGTCTATCCACTATTACATCTAAAAGTGGTTAGTCTACATGCATATCAGCAACAGTAGAATCACAAATGCCAGAATCTTTAACTCACCTAAGGTGAAGTTTCTCAAGCCCAGCGTCCGTAAGGTCATCATTAGCCCTCTGATGAATATCCCTCTGAGTTTCTATTTTATGGTCATCCGATAAACCATCAACTTTATGAATAAAAACTTCAAAGTTCATTTCTGGGTTGACCTTGTAGGCTTTTGAAACTGTAATGTGGAGTCTTGTTAAAGCTTCCATGTAGTCATCCTGTAAATTATTTTTGGCAGGAGTGAACGACAAGGCTTTATCTCCGATAACTATTCTGTTCTGCACAAGGGCAAAATATTTCAGTGCAAGAACGTCACTTCTGTAATTAAACAGAAGTACGGGAGAAGAGAATACCTTGTAGTGTCAGAAATCCAAGTAGCTTAGATTGTTATGTAAATTAAGTTGCATTAGCTATACAAGGCTCAGCTGTACAGAACCAGGCTTCCGAGCAAAAGGCAGGTTACATTTCAACTCCAGCAAAAGGTGGCAGCGATCTCCGTGACGGTCCTAATAACCGGGTAATCTCCCACGGTGCAATTCCTAAGTTCATCAGATGCTACCAGATACCCAATTGTACCAATACTTGAAATTGAGGTCAAAACTGTGCTGTAATTAAATGAACTCCATAGCAGTCAGCAGCAGACAGAAAGCATAATTCAGACCATCTAACACAGCAGGTTCTCATTATTATCGTAGAAAAAGTAAGTTCAGAGTACGCACCCCTCTACACTCTCTCCACCAGGAGCGTATGTTCCAGTCACTTCGCAAAACTAAAAACCACACACCAAAAGTTAGATTGCCAACGCATCCTTTCATACCTAACAGATGCTTTACAAACTTACCTAAAAATATAAATTATTAGCTTCTCAATCATTCCTCTTGCACACAAAGCAAAAAGAAAACTTCCTTGTGATTCTTAGTGATTTGTATTTACCTGGGCATCAATAACATATATTAGAGCACCTGTTCCTCTGAAGATCATCTCATAATCAAATGTTGGATCAAAAAAGTCCATCTGTCCAGGAAAATCCCATATTTGGAAATTCACAAATGAACTGTTGGAAATATCATCTTTGTAGATCTTGTTGGTACTTTCCAAGAACAGAGTCTCATTGGGAGACATTTTGTGAAACACCACCTGTTAAAAGAACACAAATAATAGTCTTGACTTCATCTTACCAGAAGAGATTGGTAACAGTTCTGTGACTTGAATCTTACAAATAGGTCTGTCCATTCTAAAGTGTACAGTTTCCTTTTGGTAAATAGACAGCTTCCTGCATCAGCTAAGGAAGTAACCGACCCTTGATCAGAACCAAGCAACTGAATATGGTTAAACATTTTCACAGTTCTAAATAACACTACTGCCTAAAGACAGAGACATCCCAGTTACTCTTTCGTCCTTGCAAGTCTAACACAGTATTTTCAAATTCTTCTATATTGGCCAGTTCAGATCTGGTATAAAGCCACTGTGTTACTTAAGCAACTGCAAGCTTTTAAGAACCGTTCCTTTCCACTCTTTGAAATTTCTAAAGGAAACTTTGCTTTTAGTCTAGTGTCAAGTGTTATGACACAATATAATCAGGCTATTCCTAAACTACAATAAAAGTGTACATCAATACAATAAAACTACAATAAAAATAACATCTCCGTTTTAGAAACCCAAATACCTAGGTAGCTTGCAGTCTATTAACAACTGAATTATGTTTGCTGACCCTCTCCTTTCAAGTACCCTAGAGAAACGATGAAAGCTTTCACGGTAGTTGGTAAACAGTTCAGCTGCAGTGATGAAAACTATCCTCACTGCTAGTACTCAAAAGCCCCGCTGGGATTTTAGCCCTTCCCTGAACAAATAGAACTAGCATGGAACCCCACAGCAAAGGAGCCTGTAGCAAAAGCAGTCAATTTCTGCAGTGAACATTGTGCTAAAGCAACTCAACTGTGTATTACAAAAGTTATGAATGTAAGGTGGTCAAACACTAGGACTGCAAAAGAAAGATGTTTCCTATATCGCATGAGAACCACAGAAGAGAAAAACTGCTGAGTTTGGGTTCTAAAAGCATAGTAAATGTAACCTTAATTATGATCTGGTAAATAATAAACTAAAAAGAATTCTATACTATAGACCAAGGGAAAAAAGATCAGTTCCTCAAGGCAAACATTTGACGAAACCAGGATCTGAACAAGGTTGTAAATAGCAGGACGTATATGTAAGAACAGTTCTACATACGCAGTGGCTGTATTGCAAGGACTAGAAAAACTCTTTGGGGTTTGCAGCACAGTTTTAAAGTACTCTGAAATCACGTTCCTTCTCTGGAACTCAGCATCTCCCACAGGGTGCAGGGCAGAATTAGTGAATCCAGGTTAAAGCAGAAGAGTCTCTGAGAAGCAAGGCCATCATCCCCATTTCCCCTCCTTCCCAAAGCAGCACGTTTCACTGGACTGATATTTCCCACCTGTTTTTTACCCTAACAGGGGGGAACCAGGACACAGTTTTGATCAAATTCGATTTCTATCACCTAGCATCTACCACCATCCTTACCCGCTTTACACAGCTTCGACAAAGCAAATAAAAAGGCTGTGGAAGCATCTGATTGGAAGCATGCATCTAACACTGATGCCAAGCAATTTTGACTAGGCACACACAGGCAAAGCAGACAAAGCTAGCAAAATTCTAAGAATCTGCTGAGTTTCCTCACTGTGGCTTTTATCATTCCCAAGTGTTCCTTTTACACCTTCAACATCCAACAGTCTCAACTTCTTTGTAGACTTCCGCTTTTCCCACTTTTTTAAGATCTTTTCACTGTCAGCTTGAGCACTCTTAGCAGTACACTCAGATTTTTTTTTATCCCTCTGAATTTCCCATTCACATCTGACCTGCTGTGATCTCTCCATTTTCAAGATTTTTTATTTCCTGACGTGTCAACCTTTCCTCTTACAGTAACTTCTCTACAGCAGCACTTGGTTTTATTTTTGACTGCACTGCTGATGCAGTATTTCTGTTCATTTTTTGGACTGCCCTTTTTTTTTGGGGGCGGGGGGGGTATTTTTTAAACTCACAATTTCTGTCTCAGTTTTCAAGTAGTTACCCTTCCTCAGATCCGCGAGCTGAATTTGTCTGACATGTTCATTCCCACTACCTTAAACTCTGAATGGACTCCCCAGAGAAGCATGTGTTTGGTGTTTTGGGGGCGGGGTTGTTTGGTTTCCTTCCCTCCTCCCACAAATCAGAGAAGAGCCATATTCATAATTTCACTTCCAGCTGAAATGTTGGCCTGATCCACACAAATCAAAATTTCTGAGACCACCAAACAATAATCCTATGCATCAAACGACAAGCACGACTTCCACAACATCCCTGCTACGAGAGCTTATGATCAAATATAACCTGCCACTGCAAGATACCTTGTCAGGTACATTGTAGCAACAACTATAAACTGCAAGAAGACTATCTAACATAGGTACTGCAAGCTGCTGAGAAAGTAACAAATCTACAATAGTTGACTTAATCCACAAAGTATGCCTCAATGAAGCCTGTACAACCGAAGCAGGCAATTAGCCCTCCATAACCAACCAGTATTCCCCACTGCAGCACAAGATCATTCTGCACATAAAACCAGGTACCTTTACCTATAAGAACAAATGCAGAATGGGTTTTCAAACCCCTGTTTTTTTCATCATAGTAAATCCCTTTTTTTTTTCCTTGAGGCAATATTAGACAATTTCTATTGCCCTGATACGCAAAAAGGAATTTGCACAGGCAGATGGAATGAGGTCTCTGAAAATACAGAGAAAAGGTACAGCATTGCAAGATTGTGTTGAGAATCTACTCATTAGCAGCTGCTTCACAGGTAACAATGCAAAGCAACTTCTAAAGGATTCCCTAACAGCAGTAAGATTTACAATCATTTTGTCATTTTCATGCTTTCTAGAATCTTTGCTTAAATTTTGTGGATTTCTTAAGCTGCTACAATGAATGAGATGGTCTCAGAAGCAGTAGCTGTCTTTTTTCCAGAGGAGAGATTTGAGGGGTGTGGGGTGACAAAGGAAGAGGGTAAATGCAGTGAAAGGAAGACAAGACAAAGTTTTTAAATAAATTCACTAGTTCTTAGGGCACTACTTTACATCTTGCTGTAAGATCTCCTAAGTATTAGAGCTTGCTGCAGAAGCATGACAGACAGCTGGTTCTGACTCCCTACTCCCCCAATTCAATTTATTTAATATTTTTAAAGAAAAATGGGTATAAATGGAAGGTTTACAGCAGATCCAAACAAGCTGCTGCTTTGGGTTCTACCACACACACAAATTCTTCTCCCAGTAATGTATTTATGCTCATCTTATGAAGGCAGAGCAGCAAGTCTGGTGACCATGAGACAAAAAACAAAAGAAAACAAAAAAACCCCCAAACCACCACCAAACCCCACACGCTCAAAAAACTCAAAATCAAGTACTCTGTCTAAACTCTTTAAACTTTCCAGGTTCCTATTACATAAGGACAGTACAGTAAGTCCAGTTACGCAAGTCGTAAGTCTGCACAAAAATTTTATAAACTGAGGCAATCGTCACATTCCCAACATCCTCCAACCTCAATTTGCTACTGAACGTTCCCAGATTATGCCAGTATGGAAAATTCAACTGTCCGAAGGAAAAAAAAAAAGCAATCCTCCCCAGCACTGTTGCTCTTTTGTGAGAGGCCTCGTGCTAGCATGGCTCTCAGTAGAAGGCTGGAATGGTTTAACATCTCATGTTTTAACACAAATTTCTAGATTCTCATAAAGCCAATGCTTGTCTTGATACTGTATTTATCGTGCACACCCCTACTCTCTGGCAAGGTGATCAACAACTAGTACCCAGACAGAAAATCAGGTCTGGTTATGACCATTTTTGAACTAGACAGATCTAAGAGCAGAGACGCTGTTGAAAAGAAACTTCTTGATACTCCAAGAGCATCTCAAATTATTGTCACATTTAGTTTGCTCAGGCAGTAGTATAATTAGCTCCTAGGTAACAGAACCACAACTTCTAATTACCAAGCCAGACCGGCAACTGATCAGCAAAAGATAAATTCTATATCCTCTTATTGCATACTCAACATCACACTGTTCCTTTCCCGTACAGCTACTTGAACAGGTCCTCAGAGAACTGATGCTACCAACCTTGGTCATTAAAAAAAAAAAGTCCAAAAGCTGCATCTCTACAGTGACTTGTAAAGTCTTAAAATCTAACTGCAGTTTGGAGTTTCCACTTGCCTCTAGCTTTCATGGTTCCCTTTTTTCACCTGTAGATAATATAGTAACATCTCTAATGACAGTTACAATCATTGCTGTTCACAGAACTTAGAAAAAGACTTTCAGTGCAATAGCTGCATTTGCACGTACAGCGAGGGTATCGGGCCTAAATAATGGGGAATAACTGGAAAGACTGNTTTCCCGTACGGCTACTTGAACAGGTCCTCAGAGAACTGATGCTACCAACCTTGGTCATTAAAAAAAAAAAGTCCAAAAGCTGCATCTCTACAGTGACTTGTAAAGTCTTAAAATCTAACTGCAGTTTGGAGTTTCCACTTGCCTCTAGCTTTCATGGTTCCCTTTTTTCACCTGTAGATAATATAGTAACATCTCTAATGACAGTTACAATCATTGCTGTTCACAGAACTTAGAAAAAGACTTTCAGTGCAATAGCCGCATTTGCACGTACAGCGAGGGTATCGGGCCTAAATAATGGGGAATAACTGGAAAGACTGAAAAGCAACGACAGCCCAGTCTGTCACTGTATTTTGGAACAGCACAATGGAAAAAATTTCTCACTAAGAGATGCAGTATCTTTTGCAAACCTTGTCTAAAGAAAGGCAAGCCTACAGCAAAAGATAGGAGTCTTCAGACTACAGTTTAGAACCCACTGGTCTAGTGCAGTCTATGGATTACCAAGCAGTCTGCATAACATGGCTAAAAGAAGCAGATTTATACCTGCTGTACTGCAGTGTCCAAAAAAGGCTTCTCTGCATAAAACCTTTACAGAAATCTCTGAAGGATTCCACAATTGCATCGGAAGAAAGTCTGAGGCCCCTAAGTCTAGAGCTTGAGAACCACCGCATTTCGCTAATAATGCCTTCCCATAAAAACATCACCTAAAAACTTCACAATAGGGACTGCAAATACAAAACTTGCACTGAGGAACAATGAACGTTCTTAGCAGTACACTTCTCTTGAGCTACACGGCAAACGAAAATAGTCACTTTTATCTGATTTTTATTTGGAAACGCTAGTGACTTCACGAAGCTACCAACAAATCTAAGGCATCAAAACTGTTTTATTTCCTCCTCGACCAGCAACTCTTGTTTGCTCAGTCTAGTGTACTAAATGAAACCAGAGGCTGCCTTTCTGTTCATCCAAAAGCAGAAGTCTCTTTCAAAGGATCAAAAGGCAGAACAACAGCTCAAGCCTTCTTCCGACCGGAAGCGCTGGCTGACCACCACACACCTGTACGGCTCACAGTGCTGTCACACCCGTCAGAAAACGCCTCATGATGAACTTCACCTCAGCATCTTAACTTTTTATTTTTGAAGCGCTGAAGTGAAGAACTACAAAAGCTACAGCCTATGCCACAGCATCTTCCTCTCTATGGCAGATCACAGGCTCACAGCACAGCAGGGGCTGGCGGGGCCCTCTGGGGATCCCCCAGTCCAACCCCCCCACCAGAGCAGGAGCCCCCAG
>VZSC01007700.1:212709-248859 GCA_013398225.1 Steatornis caripensis
CCCCCCCCCCCCAACCTCACTCCCTCTTCATAGACAGCATCTGTCCTTATAGTCTATGATTCTGCACCTCTTGTTTATTCTCCTTATGCCATCTTACTTGTCATACTGACTTCTTTAAAACACCCCTGAATGTGGCAACTGTTTCACACCATTTTCCCTGTCCATACAATTCAGTAATTCTTTTGAGGAGCAAGCCAGTATCATTCCAGTCTAAAGATGTCCAGGCATTCCTCTTGATAGTGATACTTATGCAGCCTGTAAAAACAGACCAGGTGACACAAGTCCCCTTTTTATCCCAGGCCTTCAGCTACCCCTCCACATTAC
Organism: Steatornis caripensis; assembly: GCA_013398225.1. Lineage (NCBI taxonomy): Eukaryota > Metazoa > Chordata > Aves > Caprimulgiformes > Steatornithidae > Steatornis > Steatornis caripensis. Next base: position 213,034 of record VZSC01007700.1, read on the forward strand.
CTCAGCAGGGAGAATACCGAGAACAGGCTGAAATATTTTCCAGTGTAAGAGCGCATGCACCGCCTAGTCTCAACAAGGATTTTCTAGGTGTTTCGGAATGCAACGGCCACCTATATTAAGTTATATAATTGTTAACAGATTACAACCTACTGTTGTTAACTTTTTTAAAAATTCCTCCCTTTCTTATTCCTTTCTTTGCATCAGATGGATCATTGCAGCAGAGTTGCCCTGCGACTCAGGTGACTAAATGGGTTTGTTCTACTGAAAAACCTGCTTACTTATGATAAAAGATTCAGTAAAGCTATACACTATACATCCTCCACATGTCAGCGTGCGGCAGAATTAGAGATGGAACCCACGGTTGTACCTGTCCTCAACAAACTTACCAGTCTCTGTGTCTCCCTAGAGGAGGATAAAGATGGAGGTACTGGAACAGAATGAATACTCCCTGTCCTAAATTACCCTTCCCTGAGTTTAAAAAATAAAAGGTTAATGTGAAGGAGGAGAAAGAATAGCAGCAGAAGTTCTACAGGCTAAAGGTACATAGAATTACAGAATGGTTTGGGTCAGAAGGGACCTTGAAATACTGCCTAGACCAACTCTCCTGCCATGGGCAGGGCCATCTGCTCTAGATCAGCCTGCTCCAAGGCCCATCCAACCAGAATTTGAACACTTCCAAGGATGGGGCATTCACACCTTCTCCAGCAACCTGTTCCAGTGTCTTGCTACCCTCATCGTAAATAATTCCTTCTTTTGCTTACATAAAGATTCTAAGAGTAGATGCTGTCTTTAAGAAAGTCAACCTGGCACTTGGGGATAGATCGCAGCTTGTAAGCTGCACTGATGCGCGAANCCAACCAGAATTTGAACACTTCCAAGGACTGGGCATTCACACCTTCTCCGGCAACCTGTTCCAGTGTCTCACTACCCTCATCGTAAATAATTCCTTCTTTTGCTTACATAAAGATTCTAAGAGTAGATGCTGTCTTTAAGAAAGTCAACCTGGCACTTGGGGATAGATCGCAGCTTGTAAGCTGCACTGATGCGCGAAAATTATTTAAGAGATCTTAAAATCTGCTCAAATGGATTTTTGAGCCGACTGCACTGCTACAGTGCATTTTGGGGACCGATGGCAGGCTTGGGAACGCCCTTTCAAACACTCTAAACTTTAGGAAGTGCCTGCAAAATATGTTGAGGAGAGAGGAGGAAAAGAGACCTTGTTTTACAAGAGGAAAGATGGGGAAAGAAATATGTTTGTTCTGTGTACAAAGGCTGTCCTGGAGCCGTCATTAGCAATGCGCTGGCCAAGCATACAGCCTTGTTAGGTGTGCTCGGTATTAATGTGTAACTCCACAGCTAGGATCAATATGAGTTAAGAAGTGTATCTAACACTATTATGCTCTTTTAGATGATTCTCCTCAGTGCTCTGCAAAAGTGTATCACTGATCCAAGGGAAAGGCCTCATCATAGCACATGTTTCTGCAACCAGGTTGCTCGGTATTGCATACAAATTCTGATTGTTCATCGTTCCAAACATCCTCAGTTGCCACTCCAAGGACAAGCATTCGAAAGATGAAGAGGATCGTTAGCCAAATCTTTCCAATAATAGTGGAATGAATGTGGACCTCCTCTAAAATGCCTCCAAGGAAATTCCAGTCTCCCATGGCTATTCTGNAAAGCTAATCATTATGTTTTAATTTTGGTGCTGAGGATCAGTCAATAGGTCACGTCCAATTTCATAGTTAAATAGCATCTTGCCTGGAAGTATTTGATCATTTTGGCAAGCTATCAGTCTACAGCCATTTCTGTTAAGTACTTAAAGCAGGTTTCTAAACATTTTTCTGCTATTGGTGAAAAAATTCTGTTGAAGTGGGAAGTGGTCCATGGACACACCACCCCCTGCCTCCTGCAAAGATGCTGAAGCTTTGTTTGAAAAACCTAAGTGTTGTTGAGACTGAGCTATGGTGGCTGGGGCTCTGCTTGTTCTGTGAAAGATAAATGTGAAGACGAACATTTAACGATCTGCACATAATGTTCTGGGATGCATTATCTCATTTAAAATGGTATTTCAGTCAAGTGGCAAGTTGGGAGGGAAAATGAATTCAAGAGTCAAAGACAACTTCTAGCGTCAGTGCTGCTCGTTACCTTAGTCCAGACATCTTGTGGATGTAACTATTTACATAAACTGCCATACGGGCATTCAGTGTTTAGTAACAAAATACTTAGTGATTAGGAGGGAATACTCGTTTTTCTTCCAGGTCCAGAAGCTATCGCACTGGCTTTTCATCGGTGGCGAGTTTGCTGCAAAACACCCCATGAACCTGAACGATTATGTTTTGTTTTCTTAGCTCAGGGTCAAACACCACAGAAATCATTCCGTCATGGAAATACTTGCCAAATACCCTTTCATTCCTACTCATCAATAGTGTGCACTTTATGTGTACAATTGATTTGTGTTTTCTACTGTGTTTGTCTGACCCAGTGTCCAGCTAGATGACTAGAGGCACAAACATCAGTGGTGTGTCCTGCAGGCTTCCAGGGTGACATGGACTCACTCCCATAGTTTTCTTTCACTAGTGAAGTTAGGATCACAAACACTAAACTGCAATAATGAGAAGTTTGGACCACTGTACTACTCAATATTGTCTTCAGGACTGCAAAACCCAGTGGTACTGTGTTTGAAGGCAGACCAGGGAATACCATAGAAAGACTGAGGCACCCGCTCGTCACGTTTGTCCGTTTTCTGTGCTGGCTTATAGATTCACTTTTGATTGTGGAGATATACATGCAGATCAGTAGGTGCGGATTTGTGGTTTTGCTTTCACAAGTAAAATTCCTGGAGCTGCGCTGGCATTTATCCAAAAGGTTTAAGGTGGTTTTTTGGTTGCTGATTAGCTATTTTTAGGCTTAGATAGCATGCCGTGTTTCCACTTGGGACTTCCCTTTTCCCTGCAAAAGTTCTTCGCTGTGTTGAAAAGAGCCTCTTGTAAGGTGAGCAGGATGCTTGTACTCCACAAATGCTCCATTCCGAGATGTTTACAAGACACTCAAAAACCAGTTTCTTGCTATTTAGGAACTGATTGGTTAGAAATTCTGTAGATCTGAGGCAAACACTTTTAAATGACATCCTTATAACTGAGAAACAGCTGATCACTTGAGCCTCAGTATCTTTAGGTAATGGCTTTTCCTTGAAGAGAATTTGAGCTATATGCCGCTGAGGTAGCTTGGACTGCACATGTTCATTGTGTCAGTAATAGGATAAAAATCATAAAAACTATTTCCTTGGCTGAAATGTTTGACCCCTGTTCTGGCCACCCTGTGAGGAATTTTCCAGTTGGTCTTTAGGGTGAGATTTACCGACCTGAGGAAATGGGGTTCGAGGCGCTGTTGGTGACTGCAGGAGGAGTGTTCTCTTTGTCAGAAAGGCTTTTCTCTCTCTTCAGCAGGTACTGATCTCCTCTGAAAATACCAACTTGCTGTCCCTGATGCAGACGAACTGGTTCTTGTGGCGTTGCAGGTAGATTGGTGGAAGTGCATTTCGGCTCAGTAATTGGGACTGATTCATGCCTATGGTCATGTTAGTACGGCGGCTGAAACCAAGCTTATAAAAAACAACTGTAATGCAGTCCTGGTGTCTGTCTGTGTGTTCTGCTGAGATTCCCAGTGACGGGCATTTTGAGCTGCAAGCAAAAATCGCACAGCTTCCCTTTATCGGTTTCCTGTTTATACGCACACGGGTGCTTATCGTTTAAAACTGAGGGTTCCGAGTTTTTAATTCACTTTTTTTTGTTCAGAGGTTGCTGTTGAGGGTTTCTCACTGAGGGGCTTACAGATCATGACTTAACTTTGTGGGGCTTTTTTCCAAGTGAATTTCTTCCATGCAAGGTTTTTTCCACCAGAGTTTTTTCCACCCGAGGTTTCCCCCATGCAAGTTTTTTCCCCACACGACAATTTTTCCCAGCGTCTGTGGCTCCGATCCCTCCCTGCGCCCATGACTCCACGCATCCCATGCCGGGCACGAGCACTTAAACTTTGGTTTAAGTGTTGTAGGTTAAACACAGGGTATGTTTACGGAAAAACTGTAAGGTGGCTAAGTTGGCCTGTGTCCTTTGATAACTTTGTCTTTTACATAGCATATTAAAGTGTTTACTGAGGTTTAGTTCTAAGAGCAAAAGCTGAAAAACTCAGATAGACTAAAAGCATCGATCGTTTCTTTCTCAGATATTTGCCTTTTCAACGGCAATGTCATGACAGGACGCTGTCTTCATCATTTTCAGTTGCACGGTTGATCCCCTAGATTGCAGTTTTGTGTTTGTGAAGTACAAAATTTGACCAGTGTGCAGAAGGAGTGGTTTTTCGGATTTAATAAAGACCTTGACGTTGTACAGATTGGAGAGAGATGCACAAGAAAATAGTATTTTTGTTAAAACTAACTTATGTAGATCTCCCTAAATAACAATATATTATCAGAACATAGTAAATAAAATGGAGAAGTGATTCCTTGCATACTTCTCATCTATTGATTTTAATCTGACTTTTTACAGTTAAAGAAAGTGTACACTAGGAGGAAGATGTACGCTGGGGGAAAAATATCTGCAAATTAGGTTGCTTGTAGATCAGAGAACTAGTAAATTAAAACAGATTGAATTTCATAAGAATGCGGTTGTTATTTTTTAAAGAACTTGAGGATAAGCTTCCGTATGCAATAAGTGATTTTTTCAATTTTTTAATAATTTTTTATTTTTGCGAGCAAACGTTGTTAAGTAATGCTAGATTTCTGTCTTTTCCAAAATAGTCTCCGTTCACCCTGAGAATTTTGACATTTTCCTTAAGCGCACAGTACTTCAGTTAATTTTTATACCAGATAAACTGATTTGCATAGTGTTTTTGGAGATGCTTGGGTGAAAGTGGCGTGAAGCACAGGCGTCGGTGTTGAGGTCCGCGCCTTTGGGTGTCGCTAGGTGGCACCTTGGGCGTGGAGAGCGTCGCAGGCTGGTGCGCGTCAGCGCCTCTTGGAATTCAGGTTTAAACAGCGAGAGAAAGCAGGACTGTAGCACTGAACACAGATCCGCAAGTCGGGGTGGCGGGGGGAAGTATGGAGTGTGCGCGCTTAGGAGCCTTTTTCTCATTAAGCCTTTTCTGTGTGGCATCCTGGTCTGTCTGACAGAGCACCTGCTGCTTTTGAGACCAGGATGCGTCTTCTAAAATACAGATCTTTAATTTTGTGATCTTGTGCTAAGCGTCTCAGTAGAAGGAAAATATGCCTCAGTATAATGACACACGCTCCTATGCTTTTATGCTGTTCTATAACCAATCTTTTTTAGTCTGGACAGATTCTTCTTTTTTTTTTCCCGATTTAAAAGAATAAAATTATTTGTGATCAAACCAGGCTGCTGATGTTCACATATAGAAGTCATTCAGATATTGGCCTTTTTCCAAATCCATTTCAGTGCGTTTCAATTCTGCGTGACGTGCTTGCTGAATTTGCAGAAGTGTTTTCTCTTGATTGATGGCAGAGAGAAAAAGTAACGGTCGTGACACCTGCACAGGCATGGTAGTTTTCAACTCCGTATTGTGCCAGCTCGTGATCCCTTCCTGCCACCAGCTTCAGGCTGCAAAACCGGATCCTGCAGGCAGGTCCTTGTTCCAGAGGCAGGAACAGCATATATTTAAAAAGTAAGAAAATGGGTTTTGTTCATCTTGCCTCCACAGGCATGATATTTATGTATCTCTTCAGGTATTGAAATCACCCAAAGTCTGAATTCTCTGTCTCACTGTCCCATGTTATTAAAAAAAAAAACCCAAACAACAAAAAGCTTGTATTGTCCATCAGGCTTGTGTATTTTTAAAATTCCAGAAGTCTGTTTTGGATTTTCTGTGGTGTTTCTATTTTGTTAATGGTTTCATTTCTACCCTCTTGTAGAAGGTGCTGTGAGCAGGACTAAGTGGAAGACCTTCAGAAACAGTTTGGTAAGGCAAATCAAGCAAGTAATGTTGTCAACGTATCTTGTGTGAAATGTGTAACAACTTGCATTCCAAGGCCTTTCACTGTGTAAAGACACTTAAAATAAAAGCAATGCAGTGCCACTCACGCACGTGGTTTTAAACCGTATTCCACATTGGCCCAAGTCTGATACGTAAGTTTTCTAATGGTATTGTATGCTTGTGCAGTTGAGTGAACAGCTGAGATCGTTTCTGGTTTTCCATAAGCAAACTATTGGAAAAATAGTGCTGAAGTTTGGGATTTCAACAGAATAATCCTGGGAAAAACTGGGGTGAAGGAGGGACTGAGGTGGTTTTCGTGGTGGTTTTGGGTGCCTGTCACGGTGGAGCTCCATGTGGAATTAACCTCACATGAATTTCGAATGGGAGTGTGACGCCTGCTTAGACTGTCACGGGGGAGAAGGTCTGGTTTGGGTTGCAGTATTGAGCTCTGTGATGTTTTTGTTGTAACGAAGATGAATAACTTATTGTTTCCAAAAATCTCCAAGGCCCCGTTTCCACAGGAAGGAAATGGTCAGGCTTTATGTGAAATGTGTATGCATTCATCCACAAAATTTTAAAACATCAGCTTGTAGCACTGCATGTGCTTTCGCCAGCAGGTTCTGCTCTCTTTCACAGATGAGGCGAATTTCGGCAGCGGTTTTTGTGTTTGGCAGCAGAGGGAGGCTGTGTGCCCTTCTCCTAGCACACATTGGTGCAGTATAATTGAATTATATTAAAAATGCTACAAAATCACATTCCTCCACTGTCTGCGAAGCCCTGCCTCGGTTCTGCGACAGCGCACAGGGGCCCCGTTGTGCAAACGCAACAGGAGACTTTGGTGCGATGTCCGCCCCGGAGCTGGCGGGCAAGGCCAGGGTTTGCGGGAGCTGGAGAAATCGGGTGGCCAGCTCCTTGCAAGTACTGCCACGGGTGGGCAAGGAGCAGGCAAAGCAGAGGCTTTACGGAAAGGAAACTGGAATTTAGCCAGCGATCAAGGTCAGAAGTAATTCTGCTCCACTTTCACTCTGTCCATAATCTCCAGGGTGACAGAGCCGTCCCTGTAAAATGAATGAAATTCAAGTTTGCTTTAATTACCCCATGTGATGATTCAGTAATGACCATCACAACCTGTTTCTCTTAATCACTCACCTGCTATTAACTGAAGCACTATTTTTAGAAGTACAGAGGCACCAACTCAGTCCTCTCTGAGCTTGTGCTTTGTATAAATAAATAGCCCAAATTCCTTTAAAGCATTCTTCTTGAGAAGCAGCTGAAAAAATGTATGGTCTTTTCCTTGGGCAGTCTGCCTGTGTATTCTGGAGAAAACATTGCTAGGGTTGCTTTGGTTTTGTTTTATAATAGCTAAGAATGGGCCCTGGTTTTGCGTGCTGTGATTAATGCTTCTCATTCTATTTCTACCTTGTTACCGAACTGCTTCTCCCCCAGAAAGACCTCATGCCTGAAATGCCTCTTGCTTAATTTATTCCCTGAAAGGCTGGATTTCCATTTTTGGCTGGTTTTGGGTTACTGATCTATTTTAGCCCAGGACAGAAGATTGTCTTACAAAACTTACGCTTACTGGGTTTTGTTTACTTGCTCCACTTAATGTGTAATACTTGCTAGGAGGGGTTCATGGTCCAGTGTTCTTTTAATGTGGAGAGAGACCACCGCCAAGCCTCCTTCCCTTGGAGGAAAACACGGAAATATTTGGTTTACTGAACCGAAGAGGAGGGCACACCTGGCTGGAGCCGTGAGTCTTGGTTCCTGTGCGGGCTTACGCGGCACCTGCAACACATCGTTCTGGGCTGTCTCCATTCTGCAGGCGTGAAGGTCAGCCCGAGGTGCCGAGAGCCACCGATGCAGAGGTGGATGATGGCGCTGAAGTCGGTGGGAGGGAACCGTGCTCCTTGATGCCTCAGAGGAACATGTGCTTAAGCTTAAGCACAAAGTTTATGTTTGCTCTTAAGCACCTGTTTACCTTTGTTCTGAGCAGGATAAAATACTTTTTCTCCTGTAGCTGTTGACTGAGCTGGAATCCGAGTGAGTGTGACTACAGGGTTGTCTCCTAACATCAGTGATATAGCTTGAGGAAGGCTTTCATAATGTCTGTTTGAACATCTCTGTACCCTTCACCTAAAGATCAGAACTGGAGACGTTGTGTCGGTGTCGTGGTACCCACCCTCGTGGAGAGCGGTGGCATCCTGCGCTTTGGTTGGTGATGTACTTTAAGTTGTCGTTGTGCTCAGTCACACAACATTTTAAACGTTAACTGGTGTGTTAAAATCCTCTTCCGAACAAGGTCCTCTGCATTTTAACATGTTGGCATGTTCAGGCTTGCAGGTGGGAATGTTTGATTTCCTTGGTGAAGGGAATGTATTCCAACTGTAGTATCGGCAGAAACCCAGATACCAGTGGGAAAGATATTACGGCAACCTCTTGTTTGCTGTGTTACAGAAAATATAACAAATTCTGTATCCTTTCTGACTCCACAGCCAATGCCCGTGTTCCTGTTTGAATAACGTGGCAGAGCACGCAGGGGTTAGGGAGGACAACCAGGCTTAGATGTGCTCTTCTGCCCTGGAAGGTCGCTTCAGCCCTGCGGTTCAGTTCCATCCTTTGCAGGTGCGGTTTGTAATTTATTTTGTGACCATGGGTACAGGTACAGCACCGAGGTTCTGATTTTCTAACACAATTCTAGACTCAATGAATTTCTAGTAGGTTGTGATACCTGTTGGAATATGTCTGTTCCTTTTTTTTTTTCTTACTAAGACAGTTCCAGTATATTTGCTCTGCTCTCTACCCTTCCAATTGCAGGTGAGCTGGGAATTTAATCACTGGTGCTGTGAACTGACCTTGCGATCCAGGAGGAGTACAAAACCTACTTGGAAGTGTAAGCTAGATGTAGAAATTCAGTGAGACTTAACACATTATTAGGTTATGTCCCTTCCCTCACAATTTCACCAGGCTCCTGAAGATGCTCTCACTTTCTTCTTGGTGGTAGCAACGAAGGCCACAAAGGCCTCCTCAAGGACTGCAGAAATGGGTGACGGGCTGACCCAGAAACAGCAGACTCTGGAGACAAGGGGGGCTGAGTGTGCGTGAGCATCTTCAAAACTTCTGTCCCTTTCCAAAACTCACCTTGAACTGAATCTCAGATTTCTCAAGGCGGCCAACAGCTCCCTGAGGAGCAAGATTAGGTAAGAGCCCATGCTTCCGGGTAAATCCAGCCTCTAAGGCCTGGGCTGCTTTGTAAGGGTGTGCCTTGCTGTACGTATTTGTATAAGCTCATAAATACTTTGAAAGGTTTACTGCAAAGATAGGTGAGAAAGCATTTGCACCGAGTCTTACCTTGCCCGGTAGGCTCTGTGTGAGGCTGGGGATCTGCCAAGCAGCACATGCTCCGTCGCTTTAGGATTCTTCAGGATCCAGTTGTTCCTTCTACCATACTCAGACTTCAGAGATCTGCTCTGGTTTCATCATGGAGGAAAGAACGGGGGATCTGGAGAACGGCTTACAATGTACCTTGCTCCTCTGGTTTTCACAACCGCTCACTGAGACTACAGGAAAGGAATTTGGTGAAAACACAGAACTTTTTCCTCTTTCCACATTAATGTGAGCTGCCTGAAAGTCACAGTGGCTGGCGTTTCCTTTCTTGTACTATTTAAATTGAGTTAGATTATGATTAATTATTATTAACTTATGCGTAACTATTCATACCTCTTCCAAGTGATGAGTGCGGACTGTTGAAAGAAGCCCCTTCTATCCTCTGGAGAGATACAACCCAGGAAAAGTACGCAGCTGGAATACCACTCCTGTTCCCAGACGAGAACCTCATGTTCTTTCTTGTTTATACAGGATGAGGCAGTAATTGTAAAGAAACCAATCAAACTAAATTTATTCCCTTGAAAGGATGCGTGGTGAGTAACCCTTACTGAGACTTCAGTCTGTGGTTTTAAGGAGCTGTGATAATCTGAGTGGGGTTTTAGCGTTATTGAGGCCGAAAGAGTGAGCTGGAAGTGACTAAGGTGGGTCTTTGTAGCTACACAAGAAAAAAGTTGCTAAATAATTTCATCTTGAAGCCCTTAACTCTTAAACGCTGGTGAGAAAGCCTCCGCCTTTTTGTTTTGTGGGGTTCACTGTGGGGCTCAGTGTAGAAACCAGTCCATTGCGAACACCAAACTGAAGCAAGATCTGTGTTAGGGGAACACAAATCTTTCTTTGGGAGAGAAGTACCCGTTCACTGCAATGATAGGTGCCGTTTCGTTTGCTCCTTACAATCTTCGCTTGGACTTGAGCACCAACTCATAAAACAATGTGTGGCTGTTGCGTTCTCTCTGGTGCAAGCACTGAGGCGACGGGCACCAAGGCAAGTTCAGGTTCATGAATGCAAGTTTAGGTTTATATATGACATCTTTCTCAGTGGCTCCCAAAGTGCTTTACGTGGCGACAGTTGTGTACCTGATCAGTATTTGTGTGTCTCCTCCAGAGCCAGATTAAGCGGGCTGTCAGCTGTGGATGTGTTTGCCCTTTCTCCGCCTCCTCCAGTCAGCTCGAATAAGCAAATTGGGGAAAATGCACACACTTAGGAGTGTTGTGTTCTGCTCGTAGCAGGTTCTCCAGCTTTGAAAATACTTCAAGTGTGAGACAAAGTCTTTTGCCCTCAAGATTTTTTCTTTTCATCTTTCCGTCTGGCAAACCCAGCAGTAAGAAGCCAGTGCTCTCTCTCCAGGCCCTGCCCCTGTCCACCAGTGATTCATTATTGAGCTTGTTTGCTTTAGCAATGCCTTATCGGTGAAATGTTTAGAAATGTGCCTGTGCTGGGCTTCTGCCATGCCCGGGCTCCATGGCTGCAGACTCTTGTGCGTTTAGAGCCGTCGGCACAAGTTTTGTCCTCTGGGTTACTGGAAGTGAAAGGCAGCTGTGTTTGAAGGGTGAGAAAGGAGAGGTTCAGGAGCAAGCTCAGTCCCATGGAGCTGCAGGAGCTGCTGATGTGGAGGGATGGTGCTGAGCGCAGCTGTTGGAGCCTGCCCTTGGGGAGGATGCTGGGGGACGCTGCAGGAGAGCGATGCACCGTTCCCCGCGGGGTTCGGAGAGAACTGCCTGCTGCCATTGCCTTTCACGAAGGTGTTTGGGGGACCTGCAGCAATCCTTACTTCTCTGGCTCCAGTGGGCACAAACCAAGCATTTGAAACTCATCTTGCCAGGAGCCCCAACTTCCCTAGAGCTGTTCCCAAAGAGAAGCTGTAAACACAGCAGAAAATCTTGGCGCTCTGCTAATGTCACTGGCTGTCTCTTATCAGACTCGAGCAAAACTCCACGTCAAGGATGCCAGCCCAGACCCCCGCCCCGGACTTTGCTGCCCACATGACACTGCAGAGACAGGCAGGAACAGAAGAGTTTTGCTGGAGTGGCATGTTACAAGCCCAGCAGCATGCGGAAATCCCTTCTGATGAATGCATTAGGAAATATGCAGATAAACCCATCTGGTTACACAACCCAGTGGTAGCTGATTAACTGTTATTTGTAAATATCTTGAAGTTAAGAAGTCGTGATCCCACTGCACGGTCTATGCCGGCTCAGACAAGGTCTGGTCTGAGGATTCACAGATTCAAATCACCAAAAAGCAATAATTTATAGATTCATTTACAGTCAAACCTTCACTCTAGTGAAGTCAGGTATCGATGGCAGCTGTGAGGAATGTACTCTGGTCTTCCCAAGAAATCTGCAAATGTTTACGGACCGTTATAAATCCCGTGTTGCTGCCCGCCCGTACAGAGGCAGGGTTTTCTAATGGGCAAGTTTCATCCATGCGTTCCAGGTTGCTTTGTAATGGAGATTGGTGGTGTTAGTTCTTGTTGCAGATGGGGAAACTGAGATGGAGGAGCAGGGGGGGAACATCTTCTGCACGGCAGCTCAACCATCGTAAACCACGAATTGAGCCCAGACTGAGGGCTGTAGACTTGTCAGTATGGTTTCCTGGTTTTCAGTGCGAGCAGTGTCAGGCCCTGGACAGGGGACAGATCCCTTTTACAAGTGTGATTTCTACATGAAAAATGCAGACAGGAACCGTGGTCATATGCTTCTTCCCCACACATCAGTGGGAAATGCAGAACAAAGCCAACTAAGTACGGGTTAAAAGCAAGGATTCCTTTCCAGTTTGATCTTTTGATCCTACTGAGTAGACAAAACCACTGGTTCCATCTTTGGGTTCGATGTATTTTGGATTCTTCTCTGAAAGTGCCTGGAAGACCTTTAGGCATTGGAGTGCCCCAGAAGTCAGGCTGTTTGTCAAAGCTTCGCCGATCTCCCGGTGAGCTGGGACCGATCAGGTACCGCCTGCCTCCACCAAACCCCTCGGCAACAAGGAACCGAAACCCAGCGGCACCAAGCACAAGACGCGCAGGACTGCTTGAAGGAGGGTTGCGTTCGGGTTCGTCAGGAGGCATCAGCGGCTCTTTCTGCTCCGTACCTCGCCGGTCCGTGCCCGCTGCCAGCCAGGGGTAATTTCGGGCCTCGCAGCGCTGGGCTGTGCTGGGGCAACGGGCTGCGTTCTTAAACGGCTCCATTTCGGCTTCTCTTTGCCCCAGCCGCTTCCCCGTCAGACCCCTCTGCCCCTTCCTCGCTCCCCTCCGGCCCCTGNGGGAAGGAGCGCGGAGCCCCTCGCGGGAGGGAGCGGGACGGCGGCCCCGGCGGGCAGAGCAGCGGAGCGGGGGACACCCGCTGTCCGCCTCCTCTGCGGGGAAGCGCGGCCCGATGCTGAGCTCCTGACGCGCGAGCATCCTGCCGTGAGTAGCCTCGGCAGCTGCGGGGGGCTGGGCGGACAGGGACGTGTCGAACCGGTACAAGCGGAGCTTTTCTGCTCTAAAGCTCTGAAGGTCCTTTCTGCTGCCAGCGAAACGGCTGTGAGTAGCCGGTTCGGCGGGGTTACTCCGGGTTTATGTGCAAGCGAGCGTCTGTACTACAGCAAACGCTTCTACGTGCAGCCGAGTTCTTTATGGGCAACTCGAAACCAGAAAGAAACACAGAGCAGATGTCCTCGTACGATTTTCTGCTAAACTGCTGCTTTAGGAGTTGTTTCGTTAATTCAAAACCTTTCAGGTGGCGGGGCTGGAACGGACCTGGTGAGTGGCTTCCTCCCCAGCGAGAAGTTTGCCCGTCTGTTGAAAGATTATTCTCTCGCTAGCAGCGTCCTTCCATCGCTGGATAGGCGGAACCTCTTATGCTGAATTATTTAACCCCAGCACCGCAAAAAAGGTTTTGTTGGTGGTTTTTTGGTTTGGTTTGGGTTTTTTATTTCTTTAAATCTGCTGAGCAGTGTGCTAGAAAGGGCTGGCAGACAAACATTTAACATGAAAAGAACTAGAAAGCTTGGAAGCGTTGTGTTACATGTCGCCAAGTGTCTCCAGCACGGCACAAAACTACACGGCTTTCGTTATTTGGGAACACGCTGAAGCTGCCGACAGGTTTGAACTGCAATTTCTGGTTTTTCATGGTAATTAATGTACTTAATGCCCCAGGAAGTCCTTGCTAAAGGAAGCGTAGCGTTTTGTAAACAATTTTCACTAATATGATACATTGTGCTGGACGGAGCAGGACGGTTTGATTTAGTGATTGGAAACCAGAAGACAAAGGCAGTGCAGTAATCGGTGACTTCGTGGCCCCACAAGAGCGATTGTCTTGCTGCGTGGACGGGCAGCTGGGCCATGGATACCAGGTTTAGGCACCGAGGGCTTGCCACGAGCGTTGAAGGGTTCTGATGGAAGACAGGGCGTCAGCGTCAAGTATCGCACTGCCTGCGTGTTTGCCTACACAGTATTCTTGGGAGAGGGAATGTGCCTCACCAATTCATCAAGTTTGCATATGCACTTCTTGAACAAACCTTGTGACTGCCTTCTTCCTGCTGTTTGTGAAGGGAAAGGAGTTGCATTTCTGTCATCACATACAGAATTCTCTCCGTATTTTTTAATACGGAAAAAACTGAAGGATACGAAACTTGCGGAGGTTCTTAGAACAGTATTGAGATTTGCGTTTTTTCTGGTAGATGAACAGCTTCAACTCAGAAGACCCAGTCCAGTAGCTGGGGAGCACATTGTACCCCATGCTGAGCTGCAGGCAGAGGACAACAGTCCCAAAACTCCACTCCACCACTGGCAGTAGACTTGGCTCCTCTGTTGGCAGTAATTCATGAAGTTTTCCCATCCAGCCGTGCTCCTATCTGTCTGCTGCTGCTGAAAGCATGACTTTTATTAGCTACACTAAATTCTTCTTCCTACTTACGGCACTAAACAATGACNGTCCCGCCGGGAGGAGCGCGGCTGCGGGCTGCCGGCCGGGGCTCTGCCCGCGCCTCCGCCTCTTCCCGCGGGGGGCANGGCGGGGTTACTCCGGGTTTATGTGCAAGCGAGCGTCTGTACTACAGCAAACGCTTCTACGTGCAGCCGAGTTCTTTATGGGCAACTCGAAACCAGAAAGAAACACAGAGCAGATGTCCTCGTACGATTTTCTGCTAAACTGCTGCTTTAGGAGTTGTTTCGTTAATTCAAAACCTTTCAGGTGGCGGGGCTGGAACGGACCTGGTGAGTGGCTTCCTCCCCAGCGAGAAGTTTGCCCGTCTGTTGAAAGATTATTCTCTCGCTAGCAGCGTCCTTCCATCGCTGGATAGGCGGAACCTCTTATGCTGAATTATTTAACCCCAGCACCGCAAAAAAGGTTTTGTTGGTGGTTTTTTGGTTTGGTTTGGGTTTTTTATTTCTTTAAATCTGCTGAGCAGTGTGCTAGAAAGGGCTGGCAGACAAACATTTAACATGAAAAGAACTAGAAAGCTTGGAAGCGTTGTGTTACATGTCGCCAAGTGTCTCCAGCACGGCACAAAACTACACGGCTTTCGTTATTTGGGAACACGCTGAAGCTGCCGACAGGTTTGAACTGCAATTTCTGGTTTTTCATGGTAATTAATGTACTTAATGCCCCAGGAAGTCCTTGCTAAAGGAAGCGTAGCGTTTTGTAAACAATTTTCACTAATATGATACATTGTGCTGGACGGAGCAGGACGGTTTGATTTAGTGATTGGAAACCAGAAGACAAAGGCAGTGCAGTAATCGGTGACTTCGTGGCCCCACAAGAGCGATTGTCTTGCTGCGTGGACGGGCAGCTGGGCCATGGATACCAGGTTTAGGCACCGAGGGCTTGCCACGAGCGTTGAAGGGTTCTGATGGAAGACAGGGCGTCAGCGTCAAGTATCGCACTGCCTGCGTGTTTGCCTACACAGTATTCTTGGGAGAGGGAATGTGCCTCACCAATTCATCAAGTTTGCATATGCACTTCTTGAACAAACCTTGTGACTGCCTTCTTCCTGCTGTTTGTGAAGGGAAAGGAGTTGCATTTCTGTCATCACATACAGAATTCTCTCCGTATTTTTTAATACGGAAAAAACTGAAGGATACGAAACTTGCGGAGGTTCTTAGAACAGTATTGAGATTTGCGTTTTTTCTGGTAGATGAACAGCTTCAACTCAGAAGACCCAGTCCAGTAGCTGGGGAGCACATTGTACCCCATGCTGAGCTGCAGGCAGAGGACAACAGTCCCAAAACTCCACTCCACCACTGGCAGTAGACTTGGCTCCTCTGTTGGCAGTAATTCATGAAGTTTTCCCATCCAGCCGTGCTCCTATCTGTCTGCTGCTGCTGAAAGCATGACTTTTATTAGCTACACTAAATTCTTCTTCCTACTTACGGCACTAAACAATGACTCAGTCAGGATTTAGTGCACAAAGGAGCTGGAGAAGCCCACGAGTGATATGCTGAGCGCCTATGGTGGGCTCAGATCAGCAGCTGCTGTGCTCATGGGGTAAATCCATCTATGCCGAACACCCTGCAGGGTGCTGGCATCTGCCCAAAGCAGCCCATGCTCCCCAGCATGATACCTCGCGTGCTGGGTTCTCGTGGCCTTGTGCCAAGCTGGGATCAGCGTCACTGTAGAGCGGCCGTGTTAGGAGGGGGTTTGGTGGGGGCCGGCGAGTGAGCCTTGACCTGGCCTATTGTTGGACATGTGGGAGAGGAAAAAAATGCAGTGGGGATGACTGCGCCGCTTTTATTGAGAGCCACAGAAATCAGGAAACGCAGTCAAAACCTATAGTGTTTGTTAGGACTCTTGCAGGGAGGGATGACAGAAGGCATGAATGGAGATCACAGCGGAGGAAAGCAAGAAAAAAAGCTGCTGGGATGTCTGAGTCATCCAGTTTCCCACTGACATACATAGCTTAATGTTTTCACAACCACCTCCATGGAGCAACGGAGTTATAACCTAATTCCAGGGGCCCTGGAATCACGGCGCTTCCTCGCTGTCAGCTGCTCGGGGCCATCTACCAGTCAGGGAATCCCCCTGCCCAGCTACTAGGTTCGATGGTGTGGTTGCTTCAAGCACCAGGCTGGGCGAGCGGGCAGAGGAAAGGGGCTCAGCCTTTATCACCTCCCCCTGTCTGGATGGACACAGCTCCCTGGACCAAACACACACCTCGGTTCATCCCACCTAACACCAGCATCGAAACACTCAACTGTGCTTGCAGTGAAGGGCGCCTTTTGGTGGGGTTTGGCAGTGCTGGGGCTGAGGAGGGTGGAAGGAGCCCGTGGATCATCACAGCAGCACTGCGGCACTTGGGGTGCCCATCGTCTGCCGTGACGCTGCGTGCTGTGCAGCCGTTTCATGCTTCTGCTCAGAGCAGAGTAGAAACCCAAATAATTACTTGGAAAGACAAAGTTTCCTATTTACTTATTAGTCTGTAACGGAAGCCTCAAAACTCTCGACCTAGCAAATGTATTTGTCTTTAGAAAAGAAAACCGAACACCCATCTGCCAGCAAACAGGAGCCGCGTTGAGTCATGTGCTGCAGTTTGTGCTGATAAACACCGAGAGCCGTTCTCTGACATGAAAGGCAGCTCAGGGTGCGACCTCATTCCAGCCCGCTGTGGGTGACAGTGCGAGCCACGGGTGTTTGCTCTGTCCCATGGGAATCTTGGTGTAAGGTAAATCCAGAAGTAGCCGTTGCCATCTCTCTGGCTCTGCTGGACATAGCGAGGGGTGCCTGAAGGCACATCTGGAATTGCCTTCCTCCTTGGATTTGTTCCTGGCATCTACGTGCTGTTGGGTAAGTGACTTGCCCACAGGCAACAAAGGGTTTAGAGAACAGAAGGGACTGGCCAGGGAGGCATGTGATGGTATCGGAACTGGGGGAAGTGGTTTTCTAGTCTGGGAAGCCAGACCTGGTTTGGGCAAATCATTCACAAATGGTACTGGACTCCAGCCATGGTTTGGCTTGGCTTGCGAGGAAGGTGGAGGATAGGCTACAGATTTCAATGCGTTTGGCTTGTGTGTCTCCTTTTTTCTTGATTGCTATTGTCCTTATGAGTCTTAGTTTGCTCCAGGTAATTCCTTTTTCCTTTTTTTATCAGAAGTGGCTGACGGTATTTTAGCAGTTCTTTGTTTCGTAAGGCAATTTTCCCATGCATCTAGGCAAGGCACAAGACATTTTTGCAGGGTTTCCCCTCTTCTCTTTGGCCCGTGCTTTTCACGAGAGGTCACCAATACCCGCGTGTATACAATATGGTCACACAAATACATTTCGGCATCTCTAAAACACTCACTCTTGTTCTTCATTGTCAGAACTGCCATGAAAAGCCGCTTTGCTGCATGCACGTCACTCGGCCAGCCCTGTACAGGGAAGGGATGCAAAGTGGCCAGACAAGATATAAAAAGTCCCTGAACTCTGGGAAACTTTGCAATTGGATCTGATTCTAGATCTGTGTGCCACAGCAGGAGCCCAGATCTGCCCTGTGCTACTGATGTGAATTAATTTCATGCTGTTCTCCAGCTGCGTGCCAGGCTTTGACATTGTTTTTGTGGTTTCTGTCGGTCCTGTTCCAGTAACACAAAATGGGCCATCGAGTTCCTCTGCTCTGAACTGCCCGTGAGAACTGGGCTGTGCGACATCTGCCCTGCAGTGCTTTGCAGTGGCAAGAAAAAGAACTGGGCAATGTGGCTGGGAGAGGGGACGTGCTTCCCACTGCAGCAGGGCACCGCGGGGGCTGGTGGGGGGGTGCTGAGCTCTGAGCCCCTCTTGGGGAGAAAACTCTTGAACTGCTCTGTGAGAATGTGTGAACACATGTCTTCCTACGGACCAGCCTTCTCTCCCAGCTTATTTCATGTCTCCATCAGAGGAAGGTATTTCAGCACGTTGATTAAATGCCTGTCTGTCCTGCTCTCAATCTCTGGCTAAGAGGGGGCTATGTCAGACTCGATCTACTCAGCAAACAAGCAGCACATCACCATCCCCTGCCCTGTTTTAAAAACCATGTTGAAATCTGCCTCTACTGCCTAGTTGCTTGTATAAGAGCGCGGTGGAGCCTTCCTGGCCCGGAGGCAGGTGCTGGCTGCGCTGCCCAGCTCAGCATCTGCAGGGCAGCAGCTCACGGGGGTAGTGGCTGCGCTGTTCTGCTCGCTCCCAGGATTTCCAAGCCCGTCCTCGCCGGCTCCGGCTCCTCTTGCCTGCCATTTCCTCTGGTCTCTGGGTTTTCCCGGTTGCTGGCTGATACGTAAGGGCCTCCTTAGTGTTCCTGTTCTGCCTGGTCACGCTGTGAGCAAGTGCCAAGCCATGCTGCAGATACCAGGCGGTGGCAAGGCTCCTGATGTCTGGACCATGTCCTCGGCTTAGCGGAGACTTCTGCTTGTACGAGAGCGTAGCTGCAATAGCTATTTTTTGTGAGACAAGTTTCGATGAGCAAAGAGAAATGTTTTGTCTCCCAGAGCAGTTCAGCCGGCCGGAGTCGTGGTGTTTCAAGGTCCAAGATCGCACCGAGATGTGGGTTTGTCCAGCTCTGAGCTAGCAGGGAAACGCTCCTGTTTTCTATTGCTCGTTCATCTTTTTCTTTCCCGAGCAATCTTTGCCTTGTCTCTTCCGAGGAGCTCGGGAGCTATAGGGAGCGTGCAGAAAGCACACCTCACGTTGCAGAGCAGGAACGCAGATTCAGAGCAAGTCAGTCTGGGTTCAAGCCCAGAAATCCGGGGCTTGATCTGGAAGTGGTGGGACATATTTTTTTGTAAGTGACCATAGTTATGTACTCCATTTAAAGTTACATTTATTGGAAACTTTGGCCCTAAATGAAACCAATCCCTTCTGTGCTGTGATTCCTTTTCCACACCACAGTTTAAAATTTCAATTTTGTTTAGCGTTTCTGGATGGAGGGGGCTTTATGCATCCCGACTTCCACAGTTCTGCCTGGAAACTGAGACAAGTAGTAAAGTGTGCCTGGGTCCAGGATGGGAAATGCCAGACAACCGGCCAGAGCTAGTGGGAAGCTCTAGGTGACACAGATGATAATTGTCGGTGAAAGAGGGAGAGGTAGAGTGTTTAAAAACTAAAAAATTCAACAACAGGCATCAGAGCTCCACCTGACAGGCCCCACGGAACAGTTCTGTAACCCAGCTGGAGGTTACAGTTGAGCAGTGCAAGCTTTGACCTGCAGGAACTTCAACAGCGTGGCGGTGCCGTGGTGGCATTTTTCCATTTTAAGTTCAAATCCTGGTTCTGACATGTATTTCACAAGCGGCTAAGCAAGTCTTCTAATCCGAGTGTGCCTTAGATCCTGGCCTGTAACCAGTGGGAAAATACCTCCGGCTTCGTTTGCTTCCATATCCTGGCTTGTCTGCAAAGGCAGTCCTACCCTGAAGGATCTGGAGTGGTTTTAATGATCTAAATGCACTTTGCTGAACATGGTGGAGTTCCTGTAGTTCCCGTGAATAAGTGCATTCACACAGAGGGAGAGGAGAAATGTGTGTGGCCCAGCATTTTGAGGCAGAAAATTAGAATTGGGAAATCTGCAGTTCACAGTCCGGTTTAGACATTGCTCGTGGGCAAGTCGATGAGAAAGTCTGTCTGGTTCAAATTTCCAGGCACGGCTTTTGAAACGAGGGCATTCCTTTCTGGGGACCTGTCTTCACTTCCTCAGTTCTTGTCATGTGTGTGAGCTGAGGGGTTTTAGCCCCTCTCAAGATAGAGGCCACGCAGGTAGCATTACTGGTTTGGGGGTTTTTTTGGTGCCGCTAACTGCACAGCAGAATCGCCTGCAGTTTGTGGAACTTTGTCTTGGCAAGGAGACGAAATGCTTTTAATGTGTGTTTTAACGACAGTTAAACCTGGAAAGCTCGTGCCAGAACCTGAGACAAATGCTTATATAAAGGTGCTGGTCTGACATCAGGACACATACTAATGCACAGGCTCCATACAGAGCGGGGTTGTTTGCCCGAGGCCGTGTTTATGCCGTAGCNCGCTTATATAAAGGTGCTGGTCTGACATCAGGACACGTACTAATGCACAGGCTCCATACAGAGTGGGGTTGTTTGCCCGAGGCCGTGTTTATGCCGTAGCTCCCGCCAGCAGGTTTGAACTTGGGTTTTTTTCCCCCCCGCTTCTTCCCTCTTAGAGCCTCACAAGGTAAATTCAGGCACATTCAGGTCTTTCTGAAGCACACTGTCTTTTTATCACTTTCTGCAATTAGTTTGCCTCAACCCCCCAGCGATGTTCCCGGTTCTCCTGGCTCGTGACGCTGCCAGAAGATGAGCGCGGGAGCACGTGGCCACGCCGCCGTGAGGCTGTTTGGATCGAAGATGGATGGTTTGCCAGTTTTCAGGGTGCTGAAGCTGAGTTTGTGTCTCTTAAATATGAAGCAATTTCCTTTCCGCGCTGCGCCGTGAATGCTCAGTTGATCCCCATGCTGCTGGAAAACAGCAGGGCACAATGAAACATTGCAGGTTCAAACCGCTGCGATTAGACAAGGTAAACCTTGGTGCAAAGACAGGGAAGGTCGGGCTGCTCGGGTGCAGGCAGGAGCAGAGCTGAAACACCCATCCGCTTCCCTTTGGGATTGCTCGCAAGCCAGGTCCTTGCTCTTGAGCCCCGTTACTTCTAGGAAGGGAGGAAAAACTCTGGTCTTACTTAGAAGGATTAACTCGGCTGAGCTGAGCCCAGATGGTTTGAGCTGAGCCTCAAACAGATGTGCCTTAGCACAAAGCTCCTTCGGAGCGGTGGGAGGGTGGCTGTGGATGGTAGCTGGCTCCTCAGCCTCTTCTTTTGCAGGATAAAGGATGGTGATGGGTCTGTGATGCAGAGTTTTTGCAAAAGAGGATGAGATTCAATCAGCTGTCAGGACTTCCACTGCTCATGTGGTAGGAAGTCCTTCTCCCATTATTTAATCGGATCTGACTGCCTCTTGGGCTGCTTTGATGACATTTTTGCTTTTGTTTATTGGAGTTAATGCTTTATACCTCTGATAACTTGCCTCTCCTCACACAGCTCCCTGGAAGTATTCACCTAAGTTCAGCTGCCAGTGGCCGTTTGATCACGTGAGGTGGTTCTCACGTGGCACTGCTTCAAACCTGCTTATTTACATCTGCAAGAGGACCTGAGGGAAGAGAACAGCCCAAATTCGAGTCTATTCTAGAGGATATTCCCTTTCCTAGCAGCTGTCATGGACAGTTACTAAGACAGAAAACCAGAAATCAAGCAAACCAGTGCTGGGTTTTGTTGTCCCATTCTTTAGTGTTCTTTTGTGACTTAAGACCCTGCCCTGCTCACATTTTCGGGAAGGGAATCAAGGCCCAGAGCAGCAGAGCTGGCAGCCAGTGCTCTTCCTTAGACCTGGATAAGTAAGGAAGGAAAAATCACAGGTTTTTCAGCCTGCGTTTGGCCACAATGTAAGATGAAAGTACTATCTGTGCAGCAGTGCAGTTGAAAGGATGAATTCATTCTCTAACTGAGCTTCTGGGTCAAAACTAGTACGCATTACTGCTGCAGAAACAACAGCTGACTTTGTGTCTAGTTTAAAGCCTGCAATGCAGCTTGATGCAGAGACCACCTTTATTCTGTGTGGCGAAGTACTGAATTTGTCTGTCTTCCTAACCAGCACCTGCCTTCCCTGGCAGGGAGCTGGCTCTCGAAGTCCAGCTCTCCTGGAAAAGAACTCAAACCAGCCCTTCTGTTCCCCGTCACCCCTCTCCTGTAATTGCCAGGTGCTGCACGAGCCGCTTGACAGCTGAGCTCTGATCCCCATCTCGCTGTAAATGAGCACGGCCATTCAGCTTGAAATTCAAGAGGGCAGGGGGAGGCAGGAAGGCCGCATAAACGGGGGCATTGCTCCCACTTGCCAAAACAACCCATACCCTGTATCTGCAAAGGTGTTTTAAATGGAAACGTGCCCAAAGCTTCACTTTATGGAAACATTTCCAGCTCCGTAATACAGGGATGCAAAAAGAACCAGCAGTGTGTGCCCTCACCCTCCGTCTTGCGAGCTACGGGTGAATTAGTGGCTCTCAAAACCCCAGGCAGGTGTGTATGCACAGGGGGAAGTGCATACCTCGTGTCATAAAGAAAGAATGTCCTGTGATTGCTGTATCAAAGTCCATTTCTTCTCCCCTGTTACATAGCTTTTACTGAGCACTCTCGATGTTCCAAATGTTTTTCTGAAGAGAGTAGGATCCAGCCCGCAATACCCCGTTGCAGGTTCCCGTGGATTTCGCTGGACTTTGCTGGGTCCTTGGGTCTCGCAGGGTAGGCTTGGTGAGGCGTAACCCTGCTGATTCATAGGGGAGGAATGGAGCTGAGACCGGCTGTAGGTAAAGTGGCAGAACTAAGGACTGGTACCTCCCGCCCCGGCCTGAGACACAGACCTTGGACCTCTTTACTTGCTACACAATGCAGAAAAAAAAAAGATTTGATGCATTTTTTAAATTGCACCTTAGATTGTCACACCCTGTTGGAAACCCAGTCCTTTCTGTGAACAGGAGGTTTCGCTGACAACAATAGAAATTCTTTGGTTGTAGGTAACTCCTGCAGAAATAGCTCACCGTTACCAACGTGGTTTGAACCAGTCGGAGGTTAGTAAGTATGAATATTGCGTGGCTTGATATCAAAATGTTGAGCCTTCTTTATTTGGAATTTTTATTTTAGTAGCCAGAGGATGAGAAAAACACTTCTGTAAATCTGGAATTTGTGCTGTCCTAGTCAGGAGCGACAAGGTCAAAGTTGGACATGGCTTCTTCTGAATTACGTCCATAGTCGAATATGTCCATAGTCAAAATACTTGCTCAGCTTTCCGCAGCCTGCAGCATGACGAAGAGTCTCTTCAGCCTCTGCTTGTCCATGGAACAGCCTTCATCAACGTGGTTTCAAATGGATGGGTGGGGAAACAGATGGGGACAGCGCTGTCACCCGAGCCTCGGTGCTTCTCCTGGGTTCCTCCAAAGCGTGTGTAAATCCTTTCGCTGTGCTATACAATAAGGCTGAGCAAATGCTAGACAAAATATTTATTTCAGCGTGGAAAGATCTACAACTACAGCTGATGATTGCATTGCTGAATTAACTTGTCCTTGGCTAAACAAAGGAATCATTCAGTCAGAGGAGAATGACCCAGTTACAGCCTCAACACAGTTATTTTTGTTTTTCTAAAGAAAAAAAAAACCCAAACCTTCTTAACTTAAGAGGATCGAAGTATTTGATGAATTGACCTTGCAATTCTGACCTTCACACCCAGGCAGACGTTGACCGTTTCCCTTCCTGCCGGTTACTGATCTCTCTCATTCCTCACATACCCATCCGTGGAGCCCCCCAAGTAAACATCGTGTGTTGACTCAGCTACCGGCCTCCTCGCCCCGCAACAACACCCCACCAACAAAGCACTCTGAGCTGCGTCCTACTGGCCTCCCAAAACTGCACCCTGCCACTGCATGTGTTTTATTTGATTGATGCTCCTTTGCAGAAACCTTTAGGGAAGCCTCAGCAAGGGGGAACAGGCTGCCTTTCTGATTTCCAGTTCTTTTTATTACCGACTCATTTCTATTCACTTAATAATTTTCTGGCTATTGTATATCTTGTGCTGTGTAAAATTAAAGCGATTAAGAACATGCCACAGATCCACAGTAACCCCATGAAGGATAACAGAGAGCAGGGTAGAGTCCTGAAAATGGGAAACTCCATTGCCATATCAGGTGTTGAAGAAGAATTTAATTATCGGTGGACAGGTTGAGGGTATTAGCTCTCTGAAGCCAGGAGCCTAAATGGTTTCAGAGGTCTGTTTGAAGTGGTGTTCACACCCTTCTCAGATTGAAGGAGTCTTTTAATGGCTAATGTTACTGGTCACATTTAGAAAACACTTGGAAAACGGTTTTAAAATCAGTAAACATACAGGCTGCTCTTTCTAGAGCTACAATTTTACTCTTCCAAAATGCAGAAGCAGGCATATTTTCAGCTATCCACTTGCAGGCTTGGCCTCTTCCAGTAACACACCTGAAATGACACCGGTATGAGTGAGGTGCAAGTTGGAACTCACATCAACTTTCTGTCGTAGCCACGTCGCAGTATTTTTTTTTTCTGTCATGGACAGCCGTTGTTTGTCATGAACGTTTGGAGCTTCAAGTTAGGTGGTTAAGTGTTTTTTCTTCTCCATGTTGGATGTATGAAGCTACTTTGAATTCTGTTCTATTCTAAATTCTGTTTTTAAACCTTTCTGTGCTGACTTTTTTCCCTTCATTAAAGACATATTACCCTTCACACTTACTTGCTCAGTGATCTGAATCTCAACCTGATATGATAATCTAAAATCCGAAGGCATTGAAAATATATATTTATCTGAAACTTGTTATCCAAAACTATGCAATAATACATAAGTAACAACGCATTATTGTGTTTCTATTTTATTTTATCCTATTAATACTGAGCAGCATATATTTTAAGGCAAATTGCCCAAGACTAGATGTAGCTAAATTTCCATTGACTTCAGCAGGGCCAGATTTTCACCACTAAGAAAGCATTAAGAAGCCTCGTTCAGCAGCCTGCACTTAGGAGGCTCTGAGTCTTTATAGGGTAGTTGCCTAATTATCACTGTCAAATTTTGATTAATATTTTACAGACTTTTTTTTTCTTCTGTAGCCAAATCAAGATGACGACAGCCACACCACTGATCAATAATACTCACTTCTCAGTAAATGTGACCACAGAGTCTCAAGAACAAAGTCTCTATCAAAGTAAGAAAAGTAGTGGGGTGGTGGCTTGCTTTTTTTTTTAAGCGGACTTTGAACTTAGCAAACTTCATACAGTACAATGACAACTTTGTAAATGAGACTTTTTTTTCTTTTTCTGCTTCCCTGTTAGGTTCCGGAGCAATAGTTGCTGCCATTGTCGTAGGAGTGATTATTATTTTTACAGTGGTTCTGCTCATATTGAAAACATACAACAGGTATGTGGCCAAGTTCTATATTAAGGCGAGACAAGATGAACCAAAATCAGTTAGGTGCGCTCTCATCTAACAAACCAGTTCAGTGGTTGTTGCTGAGAATTTCCAGAAGAATCCAAACTATAATGTGCTTGAATGAAGTGTCTCGAATCTCACCGTCAGCGTTCTGTGATTGAATTGCTAGGAAGCAGAAAGAGGGTCTTGATGGAGGATGCTTGACGGAAGCTCTTTTTTAGGCATTGCTGTTGACATAGGAAAGGTCTGCTGCGTGCATCCAGGCTGCCAGAGAGGAGCCTGATTTCTCCCTTTTCAGGGCATTGGGTTAGACTCACGTGCTGTAGAAGCACTGACTCGCCATTCAGTATCTTTGGGGTGAAATCCTGGCTTGTACTGACTTTTTTTGATGTAACCTGCTTCCACAGGAACCTTCCCGATATTTAACTATGGGAGAGACCACCTCAGGTGCCAGCCCTGGTGACAATTTCATTTTTACCTTTACAGACGCATGAGAATGAAGCGGGAGCTGGAACCCAAATCCACCAAAACAGCAATGCCACTTGCTTTAGGGCAGAACAGCAACAGCCTGTCTCAGCATCCTACAGTGACTTTCATACCTGTGGATATCCACATGCAGAACAGATAACTGGGAACACCCGACCTCCCTAAAAGAGAGATGGAATGCTTATTTACGTGGACCTGGGACTCCTCGGCAAAGTGACGTTGCAGTTGGAATAGCGACAAGCCGTTATTTTGTCTATGGATTGTAATTAATCCTGCTTTCTCTCTTTGGGAGGAAAAATAAAAAGTCTGGACACTTTTTGTATGACTGAAACCAACTGGTGGAGGCATACAAATCACCAGCAAAGCAGTGCGCCTTCTTGGAGAGACCGAATAAACCAAGCCCATTTGTTGGAAGAAAAGATACGCACTCGTATTGTGTGGAGCTTTTGCTCACTCAGAGTTCTGGTCAGCAATGGCTGATGATAAACAGGAAGAGAAATTTGGACATGCAACCTACGACTCAAGTTGAACCTGGGTTTGTTATGATTTATGTGAAACAGGTTTGTAGTCTATTTTATACATGATGGATAGTACAGAAAGTATCAAAATTGTATTTATCGTTACTCATCTTTTGTGTTTCTAATGCCACATATGTATGGTTTCAGATAAAAGAGAAACAGTTACTTTTTATTTTCAAGTATTTGAAAAATATTTCTATGAACTCGGTGACCTATCCATTTCCAAATGAACTCAACATCTAAACGTTTTCACTCACACCAAGAATGGCTTTAGGTTCATTACTGGACTTGCATTAGAATGCTTTGTCTTACACAAAATCTGAGGAATTCCTTAATTGAAAAAGTAAATGTGGAAAGGCAGTATAGAGCAAATGAGACTTCATGCAGCTACTATGCACAACTCGCATCCTGAAACGCTTTGTTCTCTAGTGCAGACTAGGCTCAAACTATTTTTAGAGATTTTTTTTTATTCTAGAAAGTAACCGAAAGTGATGTTGTTTTGCAAGCGTGATGATTGTGGGTGTACAGTAATGCAACAAAGAAATTCCGGAGAATATTCACAGCCCATTGAGTGCGAACACACAGCAGCATTGTCAGACATTCCGTGGCTGATTGTCTCAAGTGTGCGTATCAAAGCAGCCCTGAAATACTGTCTGACAGGACCGGTAGGAAGGATTAGAAAGAAGCTGAGGAGTTAAACCCTGTTTTAAATGGAAGTATGAGAGGCTCTGAGAAAGAGCTGCACTCTTTGACACACCACATCTTAAATTTTACAGAACCACGCACTTGACTGGCTGGACAGAGCCCGAAGTGAATACAGCGGTAACGGAGCACTCGGGATTTATTGTATTGCGTGTGTCTTGCACGGAGACACTGCCAGCGTTAGCTCTCAGCTGCTGTGGCCATTAGAGGGCTCCAGACTGTTGTAGACCTTAGTAAAACTGTTAGTAGGGTATTTTAACTCTTGTTCGAGACCTGTAGCAAGAGATGTTACTCTTGTCTTGCTGAACTGATCAGAGAGAGCCACCAGCTGTAAAGCTTTTTTGTCCTGCAGCGCCTTCCCAGTACTGTCACCGGTCACTGACAGTCACATCCTTAAATCACGCGGTGCCAAAACAAAGCTGACGGTTCTCACAGTAAAGTGGTGAGGGACTGGGCTGATGAGTTGATATATTAATTTTTTCCAAGATGTGAATGCATCCCTTGCATAGGTGATTTTTACTAACTGGTATTTTTGTGCAGAAACTAAATTCAATTACTTGGCAGTTTTTTTGGTATGAAACTGGAGCACAGTTTGAATTCCAAACTAAATATTAAGACAGCTGTTTGTGAAGTTTCTAAATCTTGTTGTAAATATTTTACTTGTCCTAGTTCTCTGACTTACTTTTTGTGGCAGGAATGATTGATATAATCATTGAGAAGGGAACACAGGTGCCAATTCAACTTTTTTTCTAAAAATTTATAGGGGTTGGCCTCCTGTTCCTGTCTCTGGACAGCTAAGGATGTTTTCTGAGCATGTTCCACTGTATCAGAATCAAGATCTTTAGAAAAGACAAGCTGCATCGTACTGTTATTTTTTAACTTTATCAGCCAGGCGTACTTCTAGTGAATTTTGTTTACCTTCCACTTACAGAAATCCAAAACAATGAAGTTCACTTTGCTTCACTGAAGCAGAATAAGCAATTCTAGATCGGTCGAATTACTGTTCTTGGCAGGAGAATTACTGCCTTGACCAGACTAGCATTGCTCAGTCTGAAAAATTCAAAGCGTGTTGTTTTACCAGTAAAATTTGCCTTACATTGGCAGAGCCTGGGAGGCCCCCACAATCCGTCCCGACTCCTGTCAGCAAAATCCAGGGCTTATGCTGACCAAGCAAAATCCCCTTCTTAAGAAACAAAAATCACTGTATTTCCACTATAATGCTTGTGTCATTTGCTGTGGATTTAATGGTTTTCCAGGAACAATCCCACATCCTACGCTGTCCTTGTCCTGTAATAGCAGCTGCTTCAGCGCTGATTCAACCTGCCCTGTCTAGGCACCCGGCTTCCACTTTCAAACCCCCGGGTTTTGGAAAAAGCTCCCCTTCAGCTGCCTTTGCGTGCAGACTTGCCATCAAGTAAACCTGCTGGTTTAAAAAAAAAAAAACCCAACAACTGAAAGCTGATCTTGCAAATTGGTCTGCTAAAGAAATCCCAGGCTCTGTAAGCCCTTGGAGAGTAATAGGCAGTGTAAGTGTAATGCATGAACTGATTCACACAGACTCATTAGAGATTATCTATGAAGCTCTGCAAATGCATACAAAGTTGAACCCTTAGGGGCACAGTGCCCCAGACTGCCTTTTTGCTCAGCAATGTGATACAACCAACCTTTCTAGTTCCTTACTCTGTTCTTTGGTTAAGTCGCTCTCTTTACAAAACACCAGCGGGACTGTATTGGGCAGCGTCAATGCAAACATTGGGCCTGCATGTCATATAAAGAAATATTGCTAACATTTTTTTTCTAAAGGCATGCTTAATAGTTGGTCTGCAGTGGGTTTTGCATAAATTACTTTGGGGTTGGGTTTTTTTTTCTTTGTTCCTAAAAGTCTTCTAGAATTTATGGCTTCAGCAGGTTGGATCTTTCAGTGTCACAGTAGGCACTTTAATGATGGAAGTACACTCGTACGATGTTTCAGTTTTCACTTCTGGGTAAGCCCCGTTATCCCAAACTTCTGCAAGGCAGCTTTCACCCTGCTGGGTCGTCACCCACCTTATTCTAGCAGAGAACCCGCAGCTCCACCTAGTGTCCTCCCACCTCACGGGCTACAACTCGTGTATTTCTAAACAGACAAAACCGTAATTAATTCCAAGTTTAGTTGCCAACTTCACTACATTTCAGAAACTGCCTGCACCCCCCGCCCAGTCCTCCTTCCTCTTACTCCACGGTGCCAGGAACGTTAAGTAGCTGAGTTGAATGGACGCCAGGCCAAGTTTGGCTGTGCAAAATGCAGAGGTAGAGTCATCGGAAGGCTGAGCAGGTAAACTATAAGAATGTTCTTTGGGTCTTTTCCCGAGTCCCGTAACCGATTTATTTTCCAAAAAAGACAGTTGTAACACCATGTATCTCTCACGTGACGCTTTGTAGCAACTGCTGAGAAAGCGGGAAGCAGCTGTTGTGCTTTAAGTATAATCTAACTTTATTTAAGGGAACCTAGTAGTCCATTTTTAAAGATAAAGGACATAGAAGTTTGTTTTAGTCAAAAACCAGGGCTGTTATTTCGCTAAACGTGTATGAACGCCAGCTAACCATGGCTTTAGTCGCTCTCGCATGCCTCCCGCCAGCGACACGAGTTGTGGGCACGCAGGGCAGGGCCAGCTCGCCGTGCGGGCGGAGGGCCCGGCTCATCGCACCATGCGGCGCGGTCACAGCACAGCCCGCGACGCTCAGCACCCTGGGGTGCTCGTGGCGAGCACCGCGGGGCCAGCGAGGCGCGGGCAGAGGCCTAGGCCGCCATCACGGTCACGGCCCCTCCAGGCCCCGGTGCTGCTGAGCTCCCGCTGTCTTCTGTGAGGCCGCACCGGCCCAGGGCCGCCTGTTGCACCGAGGAAGAACCCAGGAGGCAGCTCCCGAGGGAAGGGAGCGGGGAAGGAGCCGCTGTGCCGGCGCAGGGCGGGTGCCGGGGCCGCGGCCACCACAGCCTGCTGGCGGGGCGGGGCCGACGTCACCGCCGTTACCCACCGCGCATGCGCCGTTGGCCGCGAGGTCATCAGTCCCGCGCGCGCGCGCGCCGGGCCGCTCCGCTGACCGTTTACATCTCGCGAGACGAGAATTCACACCACCCTCCACCCGAGCCCGCGCGCCCTGTAAGGACGTTTTACAGCCGCCCCCTCACCCCGGCGGAACGCCGCGCTTTCTGATTGGCCAGCTCCTGCGCGCGCCCGGACGCTTCGCAGCCGCGGCCACCAATCGGCAGGCGCCGGCGAGGCTTTGTGGCGTTGCTCGGCTCCGCCCCTTTCGCTCCCCTCCTCCTCCAGCGCGACGGGCGTGCGAGGGGCTTGCGGGCGGGCGCGGTGCACGCCGGGACGGCAGCGCGCTGCGACCAGGAGGAGGTGGAGGAGGCAAGATGGACGCGGGGTTCTTCCGCGTAAGTGCCGGCCTCAGGGGGGGCCGGACGGGCGGGGAAGGCGGCGGGGCGGCCCCGGTGGAGGACGCGCGGCCGACCCGGGTCGCTGCAGGCCCCGCCGCCGCGGGCGAAGCCGCTGGCGCCGCGCTCCCCTGAGGAGCGCCGCTGTGCCCCCCCCCCTTTCCTCCCCGCCCCCGCCCTGCGCAGGCTCCTGTGAGGAGCCGCCGCGAAAGAAAATGGCGGCGGGAAGGAGGCCGGTGCGGCTCGGCCCATCCGCGAGGCCGCGGCGCCGGGGGGGCTGCGGGAGAGGGAGGGGAGGAGATTCGTCACCCCAGGCCCGCGGGGCTGCTCCGTGCGCGGCGGGGGCAAGCGTGCCCGCGGCCTGGGCTCCGTCGCCTCACCCGAGGGCCGCGCTCGCCCGACCCGGCCCCGTACCATGCTGCGGCCTGGGACTGCCTGTTCCTGCGTTAGGCCTCGGGGCGGCCGGGCCTCTCACCCCGCCAAACGAAGAGGGGTCCCGCGGCGTCAGGGCGGGCCCGGTGCGGGCTTGTGTCGCGGCCGTCTCCCGGGCTGCGGTCTGCGGTCCCTTCAGTGCGGGGAAGGGGAAGAGAAAAGGCCGGAGGACGGACGGGAGGCGAATCTGATTTTGCAGTGAAATGTGCTTTGATGTCCACATTCAAAGCAAACAAACAAACCTGCTCGTTTTTAAGAGAGAAATTTTACAACACTAAGGTTATTAAGTGTTCAAAGCAAAACCAAGTTATGCTTTATTTTAGGTTGATATTTGATGGGGTTTTTTGAAATCATTAAGTTTTTCTTTTCTGTTGTTACAGCTGTGCTGTGAGAGAGTCTTAAACTACTCTGTTTAGGGTATACTTCTTTTCAGCCTTTTCTCACATTAATTAGAATGAACCTATTTTGGAGGGGGTTCCTTGACAATTTTGAAAACCAGTTTAATTTTCCAAGGTTCACCTGTTCAGCCATATTATTTTCCTGTTCCTGCAACTAGGATGCGTTTAAAATATGAGGGCGCACATAACCCCTTGCATAATTCAGTTTTGTGTTAACATATTAGCCTGAGAAAAGTAATACAAGTTAAATCTACACTTGTTCTGTTTAATGCAGTTATTTAAAAGTTTCTAAATCAAGTAGTTAGCAGCAGCAGCAGAATTACTGGGACTGAAGGTACTGAATTACAAATATAATTTTTTTTTTTTTCAGCTGGCCTGTGAAAGGTGACTTCATAAAAACAAAAGCAACATGGCACTGAAACAGGCCTGTAAATGATGCTCTGGCCTAGTTTTAGTGTGGTTTCAGGAGAAACCAAACTTCTTGTGGAAATTACAGAAGTTTAGCAGAGCAGCTGTTTGCACTCACGTCACTGAAAAGGGTGCTATTAATAATTCTTCCAGTTCTTCACGCTTTTGTAAAGATGTCAGTAGAAACTATTTTTTGTCTCTGCCTTGGAACTCCTTTGATACTGTGCTCTGTGCTTGTTTGCTTACCCTTGCTGCTTGCCATGTGTTATAAACAGGCTAAGAAAAATCTCATTCCTTTCCGTTTCACTTCTGGGCTGTGAAAGGCAGAAATAAAAAAGTATAGAACGTTACGTTCTTGAGTGATCTGACAAGTATCACATTTGTTGCTAATGTGTAAGCCACACGGTAGATTGCAAGTATTATAAAGAGATTTAAACACACTTAATCCTGGTACGTGCCTGTGCCACAGTCAGGCTGTAGGATTCCTGTGTTCCACAATAGCAAACAGGAAGGTTAATAGTTTGTTCCCTTTCAGTATCTGATGACTTTGTGGCATGTTATGTTGATAATTAAAGGTGCTTTCTGATCGAATTAAGTGGTTAGGTTACCTTAGAATTTGAGCTGTTTCTTATTTGATTCCTTAGCAACTTACATTATTGCTTACTTCTGGTGCTCAGCCCCCTCTTCCATGCAGAGGAAACTGCATGTGTTAAAATTCCCATGCTTTCCATCAGTCAGGTTGGTTTCCTGAATAAACTTAACTTCCCTATGAACTATGGGTTTGGTTTGAATCATGAACAGGTCATCAGTATTTGGATGCAGTTCTGCACATACTCTTGTTCCTGTGTGATTCTGTTTACTTCTGTGCAAGTAAATTTTCCAGAACAGGACTTTCAAGCCTTTCAATTCGAAATGAACTAACCTATAGTTTCTGTTCATGAGAGTGGAACGAGTTGGTGAACTTTAACAGAACATGATCGATAAAATAGTATTCTTTGTACTCTTGCTGCCTCGGTGTTGGCTGATTTGCGTCAGAGAAATTTACCTATAGGTTTAACAGATGTAGCTGTAAATGAATGTGACATTTTTGGTTTTGGACAGAGGAAAAAAAGCTTATTCTTTCTGAGGAGTTTGTGAATTCTAGCCAAAGTCCTTTTCGTAGCAATTTGATGTACTTTTAAATTTGTAAGTAGTATTCGAGGGAGATTATATGATCATAATGTCACTGTAGAGCTCAGGAACCTGCTTACCCCTAAATCTTCAGCTGTAGGTGAAGGCTATAGTGCTAAAATTGAAAGGCACCTGAAAAGGCTTATTTGTTTGCAGAATGGCCTGACTGGTGTTGCTGTGCACTGTTCAGTGCAAATATCTGGGAAACTAATACTTGAAGAATGTCATACAGACTAAAAATCTTATTTCCTGTGCTTTAGGGAACAAGTGCAGAACAGGACAATCGCTTCAGCAACAAGCAGAAGAAGCTGTTGAAGCAGTTGAAATTTGCAGAATGCTTAGAAAAGAAGGTAAGTTGATTAGGATGAGATAGGAAGATACATGAATCGAAGACAGTTCTCAGTGAAGCAGTTTGGTATCAGATGGTACATAGAGGAATGTGAGGAATGTAGTCTCCAAAACCATACTGGAGGATTTTTGGAACGTCCACTTGAGCATCAAAGATACAGTAGTGATATCCATGATCTAATTATAGTAGTAAAGGTCACCAGTAGGCTTTTATGTAAAATACAGCTTCAAAAGAAGTCTGATTTGCAAGAAATATTAAGTAATTTAGAATTCTAGACGTCCTTAAATGTCATCCCCCCAACCTCCTTTTTTGGGGTGGTGTTGGCTTTTTTGTTGCGTCAGGTTTTTTAGAACAGCGTGTTGGAAATGCGTACTGGTTATGCTGTCAGTGAAGGTGAAGTTATTGCAATGGTATTCAGGGTAGTGGAGAGAGGCTGTGAGAGAGCTGCAGAAAACTTCAGTTTAGAGTTCCTTGCTCCGATGCAGTTATTTGCCCCGTGAAAGTCTTTGCCTGTTGATTGTTAGGGAGGGTGCATTCCTCAGGTGGGTGTTTAAGTGATGCAACCAGGGTAGTTGCTGTCAGTAGATACCTGTTTAGTAAACGTTTTATTTCAAAGCATGGAGCTGGTCCTTCATGAGGCTTTACTGGCCCTAACCTACCAAGGAAGCATCCAGCAAAGCTGCTGAGATACCTGTGGTGGAAGACCCAACAAAGCTGAATGCAGAGCTCTTGTTGAGAGGGTCTTGTTTTTGTACATGACAAAACCCAATTTCTGAAAGAATTGCATTCCAGAGAGTTAGACAAAACTAATGACTTGTTTCATTCATACCGTTCCAAAATGGTAATAATGTGGTTGTAGTTTCTAGGGATAGAGGTATGAATAAAACACCTAGCAAATGTTTATTTCTTTAGAGAATTAGACTGTGCTCTTATCTTGGGTGAGGATTTTGTAAATTAAGATATTTGGAGTGGTTGAATTCTGGCTTTGAATGCTTACTGATTTTTCTAAAGTTGTTGAAGTCTGTGGACAGTTGTGAGGGGGGCTGGTGAGCTGAATAAAGACTACTGCTTTATCGTTCAGTGGACTTCATTATTTACTGGAAACTGAGTTGTATGAAGGGACTGCACAATACATTGGTGTAGTTTTGCTTTTGGTTTTGGGTGGGTGTTTTTTGCTCTTGTCTAGCTAGTATTTACTAGAGTTTACCAAAAATTTACAGTTTTGACTTTCCTTACCATCCCTAGG
The DNA here is from genome assembly GCA_013398225.1 of Steatornis caripensis. Taxonomy (NCBI): domain Eukaryota; kingdom Metazoa; phylum Chordata; class Aves; order Caprimulgiformes; family Steatornithidae; genus Steatornis; species Steatornis caripensis. The sequence continues at coordinate 247,440 of VZSC01007700.1, forward strand.
TTCTAATTTTAGCTACTCGGGAGAGGTAGGGAAGTCTCCTAAAGCATGAGAAAATCTCATGCTTTCAAAAAAAAAAAGTCTCTTTTTATCATGAGAAGAAAAAAGACAAAGTGTCCAAGCTTGTGCTTTAGTCAAAATGCTCTTCTTCAGCAGAGGGTAGGAACTGGTTTAAAACAAAACTAGGCTGGGATAATAACATATATAGCAGCATACGATTCTGTCTTTACAGTGAAATAATTCAGTGTACCATGAGCTTGTATATATAGTGAAAGGGCTCCTTAAAGTGTTGTGTTTCTCCTGGTTCTTTAACATAGGTGGACATGAGCAAAGTAAATCTGGAAGTAATCAAACCATGGATAACAAAACGAGTAACAGAAATCCTTGGATTTGAAGATGATGTAGTAATTGAATTTATATTCAACCAGTTGGAAGTGAAGGTAACAGTTTTGTTGTGGATATTGTTTCTAAATGTGTAACAATTATTATGAGTTCTATTGAATCTGTGAATTTCTCAAGTACAATTAGGAGGGGTTTTATTACTATGTATATTTTTGAAAGAAATTCACTTTGTAAACAGCTGTAAGGCTGGAAGTTTAGTGAAGGTGCATAGTTTGCAAACTGCTCAGGTGAAAATCAAACTTACTGTTTTAATTTTGCTGTTACATGTTAAGTTACTTTGACAGCAATTTTCTAATGATGATGTGATTTATGATTTAAAAGGCCTGAACCAAAATGGAAGTTATTCCTTGCGTCTGAAGTATAGCACCATCACCTTATTAGGTCACAGCAGAGTGAGTGTCCAATGTCGCTCTGACCCAACTCCCTTGATGATGCAGTGTGTGTTTGGAGGTGAGTTGTGTAAAGTGGCCGAACCAAAAAATCCAGGAAAGAGCAATTGGGCAAAGCTTTACACTGCTCTTGAAATTACTGTAAAGTAGATCAGGTTTTATGTGAAGCATGAGGGGAATTCTGAATTGATCAGATGGTACTTTAATGGAGAGTGCTTGAGTCAGTTGAGAGTCCAGATCTGTAACTATGTTAATTTTTTCTTTGTTAATTACTGTAGGCTAGTATTTGTATTTGCTGTAGTTAATCTTCAGACTGATACAGTAAGAACGCTATTGAGATCATTTAGTACAGTAAGCTTCATGTGAAGGATATGAAATAATATGAGGTGGTAATAAACTCAATTTTTCTTAATATCTGCCACTGTGCCACTGCAACCCAAGGAACAGTAAAAGATGTACGATACGAAGTATTGGCAAACATTCTCATGCTCATGTACTTTACGCTTAATCTTTTTTCCTAAGAGTTCAACCTTGTGTTTTGAGAGAACAGTTGACATTTCAACTGATAAAGGTATTGCTGTTTAAAAAAACTTTAAATTTCACTTTATTTTGAAGATAGTAATATCTATTTC
>VZSC01007700.1:249033-279993 GCA_013398225.1 Steatornis caripensis
TTGGAAATAAAGCTAGGATTCGTAATAAGAAATGTTTTCTTAACATGTGTTAGTGTAATAAAATCTGAATACTCATTTTAATTCCCCTTATACTACTAAGCATGATTAAAGTTTAGAACTTTTTTTTAAAACAATCTTTTCTTTTTTTGTGGTTGTGTACTCATTATTGCTTGTTCGTCTTTTGCAATTTAGATAAATGATATAACATTAAACTCAAGGTGGTTGAGTTGCAGTAGGGAGTCGGAAGCAAGCCAAGGGAACATCTTTCTCTACAGGGGACTTGGCGATTCCAAAACCCCCAAGGTTCCAAGAAGAAACTGAAGACACCTGGAATCTGTACTTGCTTTGTGCTGTTGAGCTGTGCTTGTTATATGGACCTTGTTGCTTGACCAACAAACAGTATTAGAATTAAAAAGCCCACTTTAACTTTGAACCTCTCTTTGACCTCTTAACCCTTTGTGGACATGACATAATTACTTAGAGGAGAATCTGTAAGGCATCTATTTAGCATATGCTCCCTCAGCGCAGGTGTAGTCCAGTGTTTTGCAGAAAGTAAGAAAATGCATGCATGAATCATGAATTTCACAGCAGGGTGTAAGGTACTTAGCAGAATGTTATCTGCAGTGTTAGGCAATTATACAGCTTCTGTCTGTTGTGCAGATGTTAAGAAAGCTTTCCAAGCAAGGAGAATCAAAACAATCAGGAAAAAAAATGTTTAGAAAAGAATTATAAAAACTCGTAGCAGCATTGTAATGGTATATTAAATTTAAGGCCCCCAGTTTCCTGTGTAGCAGCTACATGGTCCAAAAATACTTGTGAAACCCACAAAGGATTAACAGGCCTTTCTGAATATTTATGGTAAGACACAAAATAAAAATTAATAGTACAGTAAACTTAAATTGATGACAAATCACTAGGGAAAGATTTTTAAAAAAACGTAGTTCTTGAGTGTATATGTATTTTAGCCCCCATGGTAGTTTTAATTTAAGTTTAATATAGACTGTATGTCGTTTTTTCAGATAACCGGTTTGTCTTCCTGTCATATCTCTTTGCAGAATCCAGATTCCAAAATGATGCAAATCAACCTGACTGGTTTTTTGAATGGGAAAAATGCTAGGGAGTTCATGGGAGAACTGTGGCCACTGCTGTTAAGTGCGCAAGAAAACATTGCTGGTATTCCAACTGCATTTCTGGAACTGAAGAAAGAAGAAATAAAACAGCGACAGGTAGGATTTTTTAATAAAACTGTGGATGAGTTGTTGTGAGCACTGGGTAGAATTAGTGGCTGTACAACTGTGCGTGTTTCAGTAGACATTTTGTGTTCAGCAGAACTCTTCTGTCTGGGCAACATATTTTAGTCCTGAAGCAGTGTGGTTTTGTTGTTGTTGTTCAGCATGCATACTTGGTAAGGTCTTTGTGATGCCTCTGAGTTAAGTGATGATATTTGGTTGCATAGATAGAGCAAGAGAAGCTGGCTTCTATGAAGAAACAAGATGAAGACAAGGACAAGAGGGACAAGGAAGACAAAGACAACAGAGAAAAGAGAGACAGATCCAGGAGTCCAAGAAGGTAATGAAAATGCACAGGCAGCAGTGTGTCAACAGTACTCTAGGACAGAGTGAAGAGTGGATGCAGAGGAAAATTAATTAAACTTTGGAAATACTCCCCTCAGCTATTTTAGCAGGCTAGCTTGTCTTACTACTGAGCAGTAGTTGCAAGTAAACTAGAGCAACTTGGACGTCAGTATTATTTACCCTAGGAACTGTTTTTAATGGTTTATCATCTGTTCCAGGCTTTGTTCTTTTTTGTTTTGGGGGTTTGGGTTTTTTGAGATTTTTTTGTTTGTTTGGCGTCTTAATTTGGCTGTTAATTACTGGCAGAAAATATAAAGTAGTCATACATATGTTTTAACTGCTGTAGATGGTACTGAGGGTCGACCTGATTCACAAGAGCTTTTAGCTGCTGAATTTCACAGGTTTCATTATGCTGTATGTGGTTTCATTATGTTATGCTATTAAATGGCACTTCTTTTTCCCAGACGCAAATCAAGGTCTCCTTCCCCTCGAAGGAGGTCGTCGCCTGTCAGAAGAGAGCGGAAACGCAGCCATTCTCGCTCCCCTCATCACAGAACCAAGAGCCGTAGTGCTACTCCTGCACCAGAAAAGAAAGAGGCCACTCCTGAGCCAGAACCCTCTGTGAAACCAAAAGAAACTGTTGTTCAAGAGGCAACTTCAAACAGGTAAGAGTGCTAACTTTGTGTGTAGAACTATATATTACCTTTTTAAAAAATGGAAGTTATCTTAATACCTGTTTGGAGCTTGACTTGGGGAAATGCCTGCTTCTCCCTGTCCCCCTGCAATGGTAAAAGAATTTGTTTAATAATCTTCGGTAAGATTTCTTTTGCCCTGTGTAGAATTCTAAAGGCAAAGTGCTTAGCTGCCACTGTGGTTTCATTGTCCCGGTCATCTTTTCCACTTCTGACAATGCAATCTTGTTTTCTAGCAAGTTGACAACTAGCCTGTGTATTACTTTTTTTAATCTTTGAATATTGTACCATGTTCTTAGTCTTTTCCCGGTTTTGGAGCGGGATGTCTAACGTCTTGTCAGAGGATGGGCAGGAGAATGTTCATTGCAGGGGAATATCTTGGCAGCTTCTAAAATGTTACTGCAGGGGCTATGGTTTGTATGTGCTTTTAAATTAAGCCTTTATTTTTAACAGTGATATCCCAAAAGCTCCTAAACCTGAACCTCCTGTACCAGAGACTAAGGAAACTTCACCAGAACGTAATTCAAAGAAGGAGAGAGAGAAGGAAAAAGAGAAGACTCGTCAAAGATCCCCAACTCGGTCCAAGTCAAGGTCAAGATCTCGATCACGTTCTCCATCTCATTCTCGACCAAGAAGGCGTCATAGATCACGGTCAAGGTGGGACTTCAATTTATCTTGGTTGTGAAGGTTGAGAACTGAACGTTTTCTTCTGAAGATGTCACTTACTGTAATGTTCTCAGTTAAAGTAATGATGTTTTTCTCCTTTTTCTGGATGATGTTACTTAGTAGAGAGGTGTTGGTAAATGTAAAGCACTGATTGTGTCTGAATGTACCACTTTGCATCATAATCTAAATGCTACTTTATTGTGATGCACTTGCAGAAAAGCAACTTTACGCTCAGTGCCCTGAGGATAAATTTCCTCAAATCTGAAAATTAGATAGTTGCTTTTCATTTGAATTTTTGATTGTGACAGGTCTTACTCCCCTAGAAGGCGACCAAGCCCGAGACGACGGCCGTCTCCAAGGAGAAGGAGCCCTCCAAGGCGAATGCCTCCCCCACCCAGACACAGAAGAAGCAGATCCCCTGTGAGGCGGTAAGATTCCCTTTTTTGAGACAACTGAAAATATCAAACTTAGAAAGTTGAAGGGAATGTTAGTTGTGAGGAATAAGTGTTAGCAAAATTACCTTGTTCATCTTAGTGCTGTCAGGTATGTGATTTGAGTGATGTAAAAACTGCAGTGTCCTATTTCATAAGTGTGTTGTGGGAGAACATAATAGTAGCTGTGAAATGATTTCTTTTGGGTTGAAAGAGTGACGAGAATTCCACCTTTTTGAAAAGTGGCAATTTCAGAACTGTAACTTCTTCAAATGGCTCTGGATAGCTCCCAGTGTAGATTGACATGACATCTTTTAGGACTTTTTTTGCTTAAGTCTTAACATTTTTTTTCTGCACGGGGAAAAAAATTAGAACAAGTAACTGGATTTTACTTGTTGGCAGTTTTTACATTATGACTTACATTTCCATTGCATAAAATTAAAATATAAATTAAATTTTGACTGGAAACGTGTTTGTTATTCATGTTCTTTTACTTCAAAAAAAATTTCAAGGTCTGCTCTCTGGTGTTGAAGGTTACATTTTTGACAGCATAAGCAATTGTTCTAGTAGCGAAGCTCTGAGCTGCGTTGCAAAGAAAATTACGTACTTATGGCAATGTCAAAATAGACATTTGTCTTCATAGGAATAGGTTCCTATCCTCTTCACAAGAAGAGAACTAAAATGTTGCTTCCTGTGTACGGCAGTTCTGTTTTTGGAAGGAACAGTTCTTCCTCTTCATGACAAGATGATGAGGATTTTTTTTTCTGAGTTTGTAAAGGTGTTCATTTCACACAGTTACTTGGAAAACTGTGGAAGTATCAAACATGTACCTTGCAAGATGTACAAGAGCTCCCTTTCAGCAAATGTTTATCTCGCTCAAGGTAGGGTTTCTTTTTTCCAGGTTCTCAGGAATTCTGCAGCCAAAGGTGGATTCTGCAGGTACACAATTGCAACAGAACTTGCCACAAATTTTGCCGCAGAATTCTAGAGGCCCCCTGCCTTTTTGAAATTGCAAAGTAAAGATGAAAGACTGAAACATAAGAATGGATAGATTGGTTCTGAATTGTTGAGTTGTCTGAAATTTTTACCTCCTGGTATAAAATCTTTTTAGTGTACTTGCACACTAAACTCTTAAACAGATCTGTTCTGAAGATCGTTAAATCACATGTGCTAACACAGAGAATTCTCTTAACCATCCAAAAGTTAGAGAGCCCAAGCAAAACTAATTGCTCCCAAGAGAAAAGCTTAGTTGTAGTCTGTAGATTGACAGAAAGCAAGCAAAGGTAACACTAACAATTTTTTGCTCATTATGTAGTTTAAAAATAACTGTGAAAGATTGGTTGTTATTCTCCTCTTCTACAAGCCAAGTGTAGGAGGCTGTCCACCATGTTTTGGAAGTGCTGTTGTATGTGGCTCTATATCTGTGCTTGCAAACAAATGCAGCTCTGTGTTCATGCTCAAATGTTTCTTGAGCTGGCTAGTCAGAATCTAATATTGCATTTGATTTACAGGAGAAGACGGTCATCAGCATCCTTATCTGGCAGTAGCTCTTCTTCCTCCTCCTCACGTTCCAGATCACCACCAAAGAAACCACCTAAAAGAACTGTATCCAGTCCTCCTCGTAAAACACGTAGGCTCTCTCCTTCTGCAAGCCCTCCTAGGCGGAGGCACAGACCATCCCCACCAGCAAGCCCACCTCCAAAACCACGTAGGTCTCCGACACCCCAGCAGTCGAATCGTGCAAGAAAAAGCCGTGGCTCTGTTTCACCTGGAAGAGCATCAGGTAATCAAATAAAAATTTGTCTTACTGCAGCTTTATCGTTTTGTGCTTTTGCTTTCTCAAAGATGGTGTATACAGTTTGTATGAGCAGAAAAGGATGCAAGAATGTAACGAATTGCAACTGAGTTATTTGACTTTGTCTTTTAGCACCCAAACATAAGAGTACTGAAAAAAGAGAATCTCCTTCGCCAGCACCAAAACCAAGGAAAGCGGAACTCTCTGAATCAGGTATGGCTCTCACTTTTCACCACTGGTTTGGGGGGGGGTTTAATCAAAGATGTCTGACAATAAAAGGCACTTGTTAAAGTGCTGATCCCTTTGATAGGTTGGCGTTGAAAGCAAGAGTTTTCAGAAGTGTAAAGATGATCACTCATACTGCTTCAAATATTTCATTCCAAGCTTTCTTGGAAGAAAGCTCAGCCAAAGTATACTCCAGCCTCAATGTTATCTTAAGATTTAAAAAAAAAAAAAAAGGCATGCTTGCTAGCCTACTGTAATGTGACTTTGCTTCTGCCTGAATAAGGCAAATTTGTATCTCCGGTTCAAATATTCTCTCCATGTCTGTACCTTTCCAGAAGAAGATAAAGGAGGTAAAATGGCTGCAGCAGACTCTGTTCAACAGAGGCGTCAGTACAGAAGGCAAAATCAACAGTCTTCATCTGGTATGGATGGCATAGATTTCCTGAAACTGGACTGCAGTTTACTTTTGGAGGAAGTGGTTAATGTTAAGTTCAAATGCTGACGACAAGTATTTGCTATGTGCGCTGCAGTGCTACTGTAAATTTAATTCTAGGTTTACCACTTACAATGAAGTCACTTTAATTATTACTCATGAAGAGTAAAGTATAATTTTTAAGGGTTATGGTATATCTCTTGTTAATTGGTTTACATCTTTAAAATTTGCACTATTAAACTCTTACCATCACACACAAGTATTGTTTGCTATGGATTACTTAATCTGTTGTTGCAATAGGTTATTTCCTAATGTTTTGGACTCTCGTATGCTTGAGATCAGTAAATTGACCTGGATGTGGTATAGGTTTTTGTCCACTTAATGCTTCTGGAAGTAACTGCGGTTCACCTTTTAAATTACTTGGCTAGTCAAATTTTATGTGGAGAGAGAGCTTGCTGCAAATGTTTTTACCTAGCTCTGATGGATTTATTTATCACCTAACTTCAACTAACATTTTTAGTTAAACTGCTTTTAAATAGAGGCTTCTTATTTTGCAGGAAGGGAGGTTAGTAGTTTAAACTGCAGTATAATGCTGTCAGTAACTGTTGGTACTGTCATGAGAATCATTTTCCAGAGAGTGATTCTTCTACACTTACAGATTCTGGTTCTTCATCTTCATCTGAAGAGGAAAGACCTAAAAGATCCAATGTGAAGAATGGGGAAGTTGGTAGACGCCGACGCCATTCACATTCACGCAGTCCATCACCATCTCCACGAAAACGACAGAAGGAGTCCTCCCCTCGGTAATTTCTTCTTAAGTTGAACGTGACTGATGTCTTTTTTTCCTAACTAGTTAGTTAATGTTGCTGTATCTGCTGTGCAACTGTCAGCAAATACACAACAGAACTAAGTCATGTCCAGTTTGCCCAACCTTGTTTCAAGATTGCATTCTTGTTATGTTCATTTGGTAAGAATTACCCTGAACTTTATTTGGATATGTTCATTTTTGCCTCAAATATATGGCAGATAGATTTGTTTTGTTTTGTTTTTCCTCCACTGCCATCAGGATGCAGATGGAAAAGAGGTGGCAATCGCCAGTGATGAAAAGGTTGGTTAGAAATTAATCTATTAAATAGGATTTACATACAGAAAATAATTTAGACAGGCTCTTATTTATTTTGTGATGGATAAGTACTTGCCGTCTTTTGGATTTGGACCCTCAAAGCAGTAAGGTGAGGGAAATTCAAACTGATGTGTTCCTTCATGTGTTGCATCTGGGACTGTTTCACTAGCAAAAAAAGAAGAGGAACACCTGTCTCTTTCATTATTCGGTATTTGTTGATTCACATAAGAGTGTAAGGGCTAATAACATTAATGCTATTAGCGTCTTACTGATGCCTGACAACAACTGAATGCTTGTATTCTTTAGGGGTTTTCTTATTCCATGTACACAGATTTGAATGCTGGGTAAGCATACTTTGTATTCTCACTGCCATTGACATTCTGGCTTAAAAGCTTCTGTAGACTTATACAACAAGTGGTTAAGGTCTTGATGTTTTGGGTCACAGATAATAGGCATTTTCAAAAGTCTCATTCCTCTGTTCACTAGATATTTGGAATGGCTAGTAGTAGACAAGTAGTGAATTACCTACCTTATTTTCTCCTGTTTCACGTAGGCAGTATTGTTAACAGTTCTATTTGTGAAATTGTTTGCTCTGTGTTGATGTCAGAATATAGGAAGGTGCAGGAAACCAGGTGCTTGATGGATTTACTAATCTGATCTAATGACCCTTGTGAGCAATCTGTAATTAAGACCTACTGAGAGTATAGTTGCAGCATACATAATGGTGTATGAGAGTAAGTGTGACTACTTTACAAACATAGACCATTCTAGTTATGGATTCATCAATTCTGTGTAAAACAGATTGGAATTCAAAGATCTTAATCTGTTTTGCAACGTACTAAATACGCCTACTGCCTGTTGTGTAAATATGCGTGTTTAATTAGGGCAGCCGTGACGTTTGAGGGCTGATACTTCTTTTTATCATAAAAGAACGTTGTCTTTTGGAGCAAACTCTTCTCTATAAAAATGGTAACTCATCACCTTGGAGAACAACAGACACCATATTTGAAATCAAATCTCAGTTTATGAAGATGAGCTTCTTTGCTTTTTCATTAAACTAACTTTTTCCTTTATCCAGTCTATGTATCTGAATTGCTTTAAAAAGGAGTATTTTACTTTACAAAACACCAATATTTCTCTCCTTTTAAAACTCTAGGAAAGTGTGTTTTGATTAAAATTTCCCCTCCCAGAAGCCTGTTGTAAACCTTGCAGAGCAGAAAACGCCTCGTTTGTGAACAGTTTTAATCTAGTAGCTGCAGTTCAGCAGCAACTGATTTTTCTCTGCGTTTCAAGAAACAAGTCATTTTTGGGTTTCAGATTTATGGATAAAAGCTGTTTTCAAGAGTACAGTTTCACACTGTTTAATCTGATCCAACTTCAGACTGCTGCTGAACGCAGTTTTGGTTTGCCTGACACAGCTGGGCATTCCTGGTTCCTCCTTTGTGTTGGATCTAGCAGTCACGTCACTGCATGACGACAAAGAGGTGTTTTTNTAGATAGCTGCAGTTCAGCAGCAACTGATTTTTCTCTGCGTTTCAAGAAACAAGTCATTTTTGGGTTTCAGATTTATGGATAAAAGCTGTTTTCAAGAGTACAGTTTCACACTGTTTAATCTGATCCAACTTCAGACTGCTGCTGAACGCAGTTTTGGTCTGCCTGACACAGCTGGGCATTCCCGGTTCCTCCTTTGTGTTGGATCTAGCAGTCACGTCACTGCATGACGACAAAGAGGTGTTTTTGTTGGATTCGTCTCCTGGTGGCTCAGTAAGCTGGTCTGACTTGTTTAGATGATCACTAGATTCAGTGCAAGGGACGTGGCAGAAATGAGCTTTCAGGAGAAGAAAATGGGAGAGAGTTGGCCTTCCTCTTCGGTTACAAGACGCAAACAGACCAGGTTAAGCGGAATGTGGAATTGTCTCATCACTGCTGTAGTGGGCTCTGAAAATTACAGTGAAATTATGGGTTGTCTCACACTCTTTAGGAAGACTAATTTTTTTTTTCCATCTTATAATAGATTTCCATCTTGTAATAGACTTTCATTTTGAAATGCATGAACATGATGATTTCATATAGTGAAAGCAGAAGAACATAAAGGAATCTCATGACTCAATTACAACTTTTCCCTTTATCTCTTTAGTAGGAGGAGGAGAAGTCCATCTCCCCCACCAGCCAGGCGGCGACGCTCTCCTTCACCTGCCCCTCCTCCTAGGCGGCGGCGCTCACCTTCGTTACCTCGTCGAAGGTAGCATATTGCATTTTTGTCATGAAGTGGTTGCTTTTGTTTTGTTGACTTCCAACTATGATGTGTAAAAAGAAATGCTCTGATTGAGGAAACCAGTTCCTTGATTCAAAGTTACTGAGGGGAACCTAGTTTTGCTAGTGAGATTTGGTGTGGTAGGTGTGTGGCCTGGGTATCATTTGGTTGCAGTATCAAATACTGACTAATGCCCATGAAGCTGATTTTGAGAAAGTTTGGTATTAAGTAAAGTTTTAAAGAGTTTTTGGAGGAGTTCTTTTTCCCCTCTTTGGGCGAATGGCAGGATGCTTGTAACTAATTCACATGCCTGTGTGGCACCTAAATATATGTTTTCTCTGTAGGTCTCCATCACCACCCCCACGCAGGCGCTCACCTTCCCCACGGAGATACTCTCCACCGATACAGAGACGATATTCTCCTTCACCGCCACCTAAGAGAAGAACGGCTTCTCCTCCTCCCCCGCCTAAACGAAGGGCATCACCTTCTCCACAGTCAAAACGCAGAGTCTCCCATTCACCACCCCCAAAACAAAGGAGCTCGCCAGCTGCTAAAAGGCATTCACCTTCGATATCTTCCAAGCACAGGAAGGGATCTCCTCCCAGTAGGTCCAATCGGGAAACACGTTCTCCACCACAAAACAAAAGGCATTCACCATCACCACGGCCTAGAGCTTCTCATACCTCTGCAAGCCCACCGCCACCACGAAGGGGAGCTTCAGCTTCACCCCAGAGAAGACAGTCTCCATCTCCAAGCACTAGACCCATCAGGAGGGTGTCAAGAACGCCAGAACCTAAGAAGCCAAAGTAAAAAAAAAAAAAAACCTGTCTTTATTGTTGGTGGGTTTGTGAGGGGTGGTTTTTTGTTTGTTCTGTTTTAATACAGTGGGAATAGCTAGGGAGTTGTGTTAAAATGGTTTTCCTGTGCTGAGATTGCTCAGGAGTTGGTGACTTTGTTCAGCTTCCACCATCATAACATTAAATTTTGGAAGTTTATTGGATTGGAAGCATCTGTTAAAGTGCAACATGGGGAGAGGCATTAAAGAGGCTTTATGTAGGCTTTGAGGGGTCTTAAAATAGCACAACAAAGTGCTGGGACTGAGCAGGTGAAGTTAGAGACGTTTTGGTGCTAGCTTTGTTTAAAGAAAAATGAACTCTGCCTTATTTGAAAGCTAACTGCAGAAGGGAACCAACACTTTACATGACCTCATAAATAATTTCAGAAACGGTCATCCAAGAGGGGGGAAAAAAACCCCACACTTAAGAGTTTTAGCAGTGTCCTGTAGTGTGATGCTGCTCTTATGAGCTGATAGTCAAAAGCATGGTGCTGGCTTACTAATTCAGAAAGAAAATGTAGCTGAATGTAATATCTTGCATTCTTTCTTCTTTGGATGATGGAATAGCATTGCTGTTCTCTTGACTTTTAATGCGGTTATAAATTAGTCATATCAGAAGAAAGGGAGCAATCATTCCTGAACAACAGTAGTGTTAGTGTTTAACAGGCTATCAGTTTGCAGTATCCTTTGGCATTATGGATCCATAGTGGTATTGGATTGTTTTGCCTTGTGCAATGTACGCCAGCAAAGTTACTAATCATTTTTAAAGTGGCAGCTTAACCAACTTACAAGCACATGTATTCGTCTGGCTTTTTTGTTAATTTTCACTTTCTCTCTTACATCTCTAAAATCTAAGTGTAGCTCTTCTATTTTTAAGGGCTTCCACGCCAAGTCCACGGTCTGCAAGACGAGTGTCTTCATCACGGTCTGCATCAGGATCACCTGAGCCAGCACCGAAAAAACATCAAGGACCTCCATCTCCTACTCGGTCTCGTTCCCCTTCTGCAAACTGGTCACCTGCAAAAAAGGCTAAAAGCCCAACTCAGAGCCCATCACCTGCAAGGGTATTTGTTTGCTAATAAAAGCGATACTGTTACGGGTTGTATGGCAGTTTATTTTCATGAAGACTTCGCTGCTGGACAGCTCTAAGCTTATTCACGTGTGGGGTAGAAACCCTTGGGGAGATTTTTTCATAGTTAAAAACTTCTTTATAACAATTTGTAACAAATTTTTCAAACTCAACATCTCTGAGTCTGAAAAAAAAGTGTTGTTTTATATAAATTCTGGAAGAAAAGACTTTCCCATTTCATGAGTCTACGAGTTTTGTGGTCTATAAAGTGAGGTGGTCTTAGTTATGCGTCATAGCCTTACGTGCAAACTCAGGCTGTCCCTAATAGGAAGAGAACAGATTGTTTGGCATCCTTCTCTGCTCTCCTGAGGTATTTCCTAGGGACGCTTCCGTTCTTTGCCAGAGGAGTGTTTGAGGGAGTTAGACTCTGCCTGCAGTATTAATTTTTATGAAGAGGTTTGCCTGTCGCTGCTATGACCAGCATATCGAGTGTGCATGGTGTTCTGTTCTGTTTTAAACAGACGTAGCGCAGCCATGCGTTACAATATCTGTCTTCTAGGATTGCTTCTGTCAGTTGAAAGGGAATGTGCCTTTCCCCCAGTTCTGAAGACAGTGTTGAGTTCACTGAGTTTCAGATGTTGCTCAGTCTGTTCAGATTTCCCAGGGTGGTTGGGGGTTTGTTTTAATGACATTTTGAAGCCTTAGGAATGAGTTGTAATATGTGTTGAATTGTTACAGAATTCAGATCAAGAAGGGGGTGGAAAGAAGAAGAAGAAAAAGAAGGATAAGAAGCATAAAAAGGATAAAAAGCACAAGAAACACAAAAAACACAAGAAGGAGAAGGCTGCAGCGGCTGCAGCGGCTGCTGCTGTGGCTGCAGCAGATACCACATCAGCACAGGAAGACCAGGAAGCAGAGACAGAACCCAAAAAGGTAGGAATTTGGTGCATATGCTTTACTTTTTCAGAGTCCAGTATGAGGGAATAGATGGAGATGAATGCATACAGTACTCTTGATAGTCTAAACAGCAGTCTTACTTCAGAAATGCTACTTGGTGTCTCATGATTTTGCTTGATGATTTGCATCATCAAATCTGGGAGGGCTGCAGCCTGGCTTAGCTTTTGGTGTTTGAAGAAATGCTTTATCTTTGTTTGAAGGAGACAGAAAGCGAACCAGAGGACAACCTTGATGATCTAGAAAAACACCTGCGAGAGAAGGCGCTGAGGTCAATGAGGAAGGCGCAAGTGTCACCACCATCCTAGGCTGAATCCTTTGATATAATGTACATTTTATTTGGTTTGTACTCAGAATTCAATTTCAAATTGCTAAATGTGTTTGAGCTTTAGACTATAACATTTGTTGTAATAATTGCTAGGTTGAGGTTCGCCATGTACAAAGGGCATGGATTTACATTACAAAAGGTGTCCACAGTGTACTAGTGACATTCTTTCATTGGCAGTCAACGTAATTTCATTTAGAGTGAGACTTTTTAGAAGCAGTAGGAATTTGTTTTGAAGGTTTTAAACATGACCGTCAGTCCCCTAGTTTCTTTGAAATCCAACGAAGCCTTTTAGCATAACTTGCGAGGGTCTCATTTGACTTCTTTTGTATCCACTTCCATTATGCTACTAACCTTTGTGGTTTGTAAGCTTGCCCAGGAGTAAAACCACTGCAGAATTACCGAGGAAGTACGTATATTTTAATGCTTTCTACTGTTGCCTGTATAGTCTCCATTAAAGCGAATCAAGAATAGCAATTTAGAGTGGTACATAAATGAAAGCATGTTGTTTACCAGGACACTGTGGGTTTATATTGATGTAACATGTTGATTTGGAACACTGGAATTTCATTTGTATTTTTATGTTCTTTTTTTAAAGGGCAGTTTCCATGATCAGCAGTCCCAGAAAAAAATCCCTTCAGTTACATAAATTTTGTTTGTGAGATGTCGTTGCCCCATTCATAAATCTTGTCTTGTTACGGTTCTTCTGAATGGTCTAAGCAACTTTCAGAGATGTGGTCTTTGAAAGTTTGAGGAACCTGAACTTTGGATATTGTCATGTTTTCACTGTTTTTTGTTTTTGTTTTTTTTAACTAAAGCTATATAAAGCTTGTGGATTAAACAAAATAAATTTCTAAATTTAAACAGATGTTGGCTATTTTTATATGAACATTTACATTTGCTAATCAGCTTTCTTTTGTACAGGGTTAATGAATACACAGATAGGAAAAAGTATTCGATCCAATATGCTGGCTTCTGAAAAACGGGGGCTTTTGTTTTTAACTGTCCTAGGGGTAGCAGAAATAGCCCTTTGTTAATTCAGCGATGCTCCTGTTGTGTCTGGATCGGTGTTCTTGCAAAGCAAGAGTAAAACAGTGTACCTGGTCAGCACTCTGTTGGGATGGATAAGCATAAACCAAACCAACAAACAAAACGTTTGCTGGTGAAAATTGCTTGTCGTAGCAAGTAAAATGTTTCAAGGTCCTGCAAAAAATTAATGGCAGGTTTGCGTTAACTTAGTTACAAGCTTTAGTCATGTAAACACTGGCTTTGAATGCTCACCTAAAAAATCCTGGTGGCTCGCTGCCTTTTTCATAATCATATTTGAAACTTGCTGGATTGCTACTGTTGAATTTTTTTTAAATTCAAGCTCTGCTTCTGAAATCAAGTCAATTCTGAAGGCTGAGGTTCCTCTGGAAGGAGGAATGGAACGTGCTCTTGAAATTTTCTTTTGTCCTGCACCTGAAGTAGATGTGATGTGCACAATTAAGTGTAGATATTTGATTAGTCTTTTTACTTGACGTTGTGTAGGGTTTTGAAGCAGGTGTTATGTAGATACTGGATGGAAGGGGATATCTTTAAAGTAGCTTCCTTCTGCACTTCCTTATATGCTGAATCTTTTGTTTCTTAGCATAAGTATACGTTGTATGCTAAAGTGCTTGTAAACTTAGTTCAACAACACTTGACTGTTGAGTATCATCTGTTATTAAATGTGTATAATAAACTCCAAGAACTTTCTGGACAAAACACATCTTTAAAAGTACATCTGAGTGAATTTGGTGCTTATGACACTACAGAACCCAACAACCTACTGTGCCAGTCTTGTTGCTGCATTCACTTTTTTCCCCGTGGTTTTCCTTGGCAGCACCAACGATTCTGAAATTGAGTCTGAAAAGCCCGTATGTGCGCTGTCTTCACAAGGAGTTGATGCCCGGTTCTGTGTGATCTGAATCTTACTTCCCTCTGTGTGCCTTTTAATCTTAGGGCTAATAGAAGTTCTTTAAGTATGTTCAGTCAGTGACCGCTTATCTTGCCTCAGACCTATTTTTCATTTACTGCCTCCAGTTTTGTGCTTCGATAAAGGACTTCACTGCTGATTTTGGGCAGGCCAGGAGGGAAGGCCAGACCTTCCCAGCACTGTCAGGTGTTCCCGCTCCTTTTTTCCTCCTTTGGAGTTTCCAGTGTTTAGGTCCTCCCTCCTTCTTTTTATTTCCAACATCTGCCCATAAAGAATGGTTTAGGTTTAAAAAGAGCAATTAAATACGCTCTTTAAGAAGAGTATAACTTCTAAATGTGTTTAGTTTAGTATTTTAATTCCTTTCTACTTAGCCATTCATTTGAATACTAACATTGCATTCAAACGCCAGGCAAGCGACAGCGAGCCTTCTCTTCCCGTGAGCTATTACGCTGTTCCTTGCTGCTCTAGGTACTGTTGCACGGGTACTTTTTAGCACAAAACCACTCCGCTGGGGTGACGGCCTTCAGTGTCTGTGTCTGCACTGTGCAACTTCGTCCTGCTGAACTGTTGGCTTACGTCACTGAATTCCTCTCCTGATCCTCTGTACGTGAGATCCTGGCATCCAAACCTAAACTTGTCTGATCTGTTCACCACTCAGTCTTCTTGGTTAACCTCTTATCTCTGTTTCTCAACCCTTTTATTTGTAGTCGTGCTGCTATAGTTTAGAAAGTAACTGCGTAGGAGGCCTTGTGCAACACTGCAGAACCTCTCGTGCGTGGGTCTCGCTCGCTCTTTTTATTCTCAAACTGCTAATGATGTATGTTTGCTTGTTAATCAAGGCTCCCTTCCTGAACTGACAGACACTTGTATTTCAATAAGTGATTTGCTGGAATAACTATATCTAGCTATGCAAAAAAAAAAAAAATTCAAGTTTAATTAGATTGTATAATTTAGACGAAAATGAGTCCACAGGAGTGCTCGTGAGGATGAAGTGAGTCACTGGCAGGTCAATACCTGCAGTTCATGATAAAGGAAGATGTATTTGTTATGTCGACAGATGGGACAATGGCAGGTGTGTGTGCCGTGGCTTGAAGTTTATAGAAACTCAGTGTTGGATTATTAATTCTTTCCGCTTCTGTAACTTCGGAAATTTCCTAGGGACTTGTGTGGATGAGCTTCCTGAGCTTCACCACTGAAACAAATTTATGAATTGCCTTAGCATTCAGGACAAAGACTGTTCTGCTGGCTTGGAAAATGTTTAGAGCTCCCTGAAAGCTGATGTAATCTGAATGATAAATAACTGCACCAAGGCGGAGCTGTGTGCTTGGAGCCGTAACTGTAAAACTTCGCACATTAAAGTTCATACTTGCTCAGCTCTACGTTGTCTGACACAAACTAATCCACGCAGAGGGCCAGACCGGGAGGACTGGCCAGCGCAGGCTGTGACCGGAGGTGCATTAACTTGGAGGAGCAGCCTAAACATCATGTGCATTTTTGCACGCTGCCGACTTCCTTCCTCAAGCATCAAACCTACGACTATGTATATTTGGATACAAAAAGTAGAACTGTTGGAAGAGCAGCTTTCAGCAGGGCATTGAACTGTATTTTGGTTGAGTTTCATTTCAGCTGTCGTGTGTGATAACTTATGTTTTAGTATAGGATGATCTGCTTCAAGTCCCTTGTTGAAGTCATATACCTGGCAAGGCTGTCACAGCACTGACAACGCTCGATTCACTTCTCAGCCGCGGTCCGAAACTGTAGTGGAGGCTTTGGCAGGTGACAGAGAACTGCCGCTCCTTAGAGCGTTTCCTTCCCACGTGGCTTTCCAGCTTCCTTAGCTTTGCTGAACAGTGACTTGTTTCTCCCCTTGCATGTTTTTTTTTTCTCCCCTGTCATACTCACAGGACTTTCCAGTGGAATTGTTTTCTCTTGATCAGGTCTTAGTCATTGTAATAAATTACCGTGGAAGTAGTATATCTCCTGAAGGATAACAAAAAGATTATTAACTCAGAGAACAGTGGCATAGGCAGTTGTGTATTTCCAGACTAATCAACAGTTTGATGTTTGAACTTTACTTCAGCAACCATAGAATGAGTTCAAAGAGGTTGTAACTGCTGGAGCCCATTCAGCTACGACACGAAGCGAGAAGATGGAGATGGTTCCCCACCCCGTTGGCTGGTGGTAGGTGGTGTCCCGTAACAGTGCCCGACCTGAGCTCTTTCCGTCTCGGAAATCAGTCAGCTGCTTAAAGTGCAGCAAGAGCATTGCCTCTTTCTTGCTGTTTACACTCTTGAATGCATGACATACATAAACAGTTTATCTTGTGACCCTGTCTTTGTTTCGAGCTAGGTTCTCGTTGAAAGCAGCAGTCTGACTTACGTTTTTTCTTGTTCAGGTTTAGTTCTGACCTGACTCAGTGTCATTTCCTGCAAGCAAGAGTGAAGCTCAGCTGACATCCATCATGCTTAAAAATCTGATGGTTTGCTTGTGATAATTTGTGTTTGCTTCCTTGGTTGCCTGGAGGCAATCAGCAGGCAAATACGTGGGCAAGTTCTCTATGCACCCGATTCCTGTGCATGGATTAAGCCTTGGGAAGAGTGGGGTTTAATTTAATTGACCTTAAAATAGTAGAACAACCAATACACAGCTGGAGGTGATCAGACTTTGTTCAGAGGGGTGGTCCTCAATTATTTGTACTGTAGATTTATTATTGACACATTTGGCTGTTCGCAGTGCTGGGTGAAGGGAGACAACGCAAGCGGAGAGTTCTGGAGGTGGCTTGGCCACTGTGTGTGCTGTATGGATGTAGCAGCTGAAGATGCTTATGAGAAGAGGGATTCAGCTTAGGGGATTCGTGTGCTTTTTACCTTTAAAGGAAAGTATTTGGGTTTTTGCCTTGAATGCCAGCTGCGGTTATTTGCAGGGCTATGCCTTTCGGGATATCCTTGAGGAAGCAGAGAGGAGCTGCTCCCCGCTGCCCCACTCTTTGCCAGGGCCTTTCATGAGGCGGGGCTGCACTGCGTGGGGGGAAAACCACCTCTGTAACTGGAGTCTGCTGTTTAAATCAAGGTTAGATTTAAACATGTTTCAAGAAGAATCCCTGTTCAAAAACTATGTCTGTTAGTCTAATTTATAGTTACCTATTGAAGTTCTTCAGTGTAGAAACTTTCAGAAAAGGACACCAGCAGATGGACATGAAGCCTCGTTTTTAAGAACATTGGTGCAGAACTTGAGTCCGTGACCCAAACACCCAAGGACTTGGGTGTTGTGGTGGGAGAAAAGTCTTATTGAAATTGTAGAAGTAATCTTTAAGTAAGAGTTCTTACTCTCTAAGAGAAAGTTTAGTTTCTTCACTATGTGAAAAGGGAATAGTGCTGGACTCCCTTGCCCTGGTCACTAAAGCATCAGCTGGTGATGGCCGCTAATGAAGAACTGATGTACAGCACGGCAAAGCAGTAAACATTTTTCCAAAGATAAATATATATAGAATATATCAAACTTTACCAAAACTGTTTTAAGCTCTGCACGTGTTGAGGAAAGAAGTGTGCTTTGTGCTGTCTTGAACTTGGAAAGAGCAGCAAGAAAGCACACAAAGCAAAATTCCTCAAAGGGTTCAATTCCAGGTAATGAAGAAGCAGCCGCACCGAGCTTGTCCACAAACCTACCGAAGCAGCACGGGAATTGCTCGGCTGTTCAGCTGTTGAAGAGGCAAACAGCTGTTAAAAGCATCAGTCATTGCAAAACAACTGAAAAAAATATTCTCGTATATCATTCGTTTTAACTAATTTTCACCTAAAGGCTATCAGGCAAAATAATGAGTACAAATTGGTGTGGTAGTAAAAAAAAAAGCAGGGGGGATGTATTTAACAAAATCTGAACCCATGTATGTTAACTATGTGTGGTAACAGCTTAAAAGCGTACCGGCTGGTGTATCAAGGTTACTAAAAATAGCCGCAAATGTAGAGTCAGGAGACCGTAGAAGTGTAAATGGCACCCCTAAAGGTTACACCAGTTACCTCCCGCAAGGAAAACGAAACTGCAAATGCCAAATAGGATAAAACTGATTAGTCGGAAAGATGCTTCCTGTCTGCTAATTTAAACCAGGGTTTAAGTTAGTGTTTTAAATTAATTCAAGCAGGCTAATAAGAAACATTGGTTCCATCTCTCCCTTCTGGACCAAGATAAAGCTGGGAGCTCTCAAGCCTCCTGCCAGGACAGAGCCCGGTGCCTTCATGGCTCATGCTTTAGGGAATTTGGTGCTGGCTGCTGTTGGAGGCGAGATAGCAGGCGAGATGGAGACAGCCCAGGTCATTAGGGTAATTTCTAAGTCTGGACTAGCAAAGCCAGCTCTGGCCAAAGCCAGTGGGGCCAGTTAATTAAACATTGTGTCTTCACTTCTCATCTGCAAGCGGGTTTGCCTGTGTTTCACCAGTCTGGGGGTGAACCGAAAGCTGTTGCTCAAGGGAGAAGGATCACAGCCGGTTTGTCACGGAGCTGAAAGTCCTACTGCAAAGAAGGTTTTTTGTTGTGTTTTGTTTTTCTTTCTTTTCCCCAGTCTTTCATTTAAAAACATGAGCTGCGATGTGCTTCCTGCGAGGTTTGCTGGTGTCTTGTATAGCTGAGAGGGGGTTGTGCCCGAGCAGCAAACAGGTGTTGCATGGAGTGTCCTGGGGAGGGGAAATGCTGCGAAAATGCTTCCTTAGCTGGGAGTGTCGTATTTTATAATGGGACGTGGCGACTCCCGGGGCAGGTGAGTCAGCGTTTGACTCCCTGTTCTGGCTGGGTGAAACTGGGATTAGAGGGCGCAGTGACTCACAGTCCCAGCAGCCACCTCGTGCCCTGCGCACCCACTTATTCAATAATGGCTGTTTTGTTGTTTTCTGCTGAGATTGGTTTGGACGACCCCAGAAATCAGTGCTGCAGGAAGGAGCGTGCTGGCTCCCAAACTGGGACTGGTGTCAGTGCCGGGAGTGCAGCTCCTTGGTGGCTCGGGGAGAGGATTTGCCCCAGGGGGGCAGACTCTTGAGCCGTGAGTGCAAGGTGTTTTCATCACCAACTCGTTATCTTCAGAGTTCGTATTGTGGTGGATTCCTCAAGAACGGTGTTTTTTCTCATCTGGGATCCATCCCTTGGGGTTCGCACGGTGAACGCCTGCCGAAGCCAGAGGTGCGAGACTTGACCTCGGGGCCATGAGTAGGGGCTGGGGGGGGCTGCACAGCCCGGGAGCAGGGACAGGAACCGTTTTTAACTCCCACATCTGTTTCCCCAGCCAGGGCATGCTGTGCTGCACAATGTAACGAGCTAAACAGCAGAAGGGACGTGGGGTCCGGCCGCGTCCTTCCTCCCGTACAAAGGCAGGATGTGCTTGCCCCTCGGCAGAGCGCCGTAGGTAGCCGTCACTCGCAAAATCAATGCGGCCTTTGTGCACGGAATGGAGCGCAGCTGTGCGCATCGTGAGCAACAGTCATCGCGCGGGAGAAGGGAGGTGAGACGGGAGCAAGCAGGAGCTGGCGGCGCAGCCACGAGGGCTCAGTGCCGGCAGCCGGCAGCGATATGGGCATGTGGCGCAACCTGTTTGGAGATGGATCTCGCTATTGCGTTAAGGTAATAAACCCGGGGTGTGGGAGGTGCTTACGGAGAAATGGAGAAGGATGTTGTCGGACGGATGCTCGAGGGCTCAGGTTGCTCTTTCCAGCTGCGGGAGGGGGAGTGGGGCTGGTGCGTGTGCGTGAGCCACGTCTGCTGATCGTGGGCGATGTTCTGAATCCCCAGCCTGGGAAGCTCTGAGCCCTTCTGTTTTACTTAAAAGAAAACATGGAAAATGGCTATCTTGGGAAGGCAGCTCAGGGAGGGGGGAGAATTGTTCAATTCCCCCGCAAAAGCTTTGTGTTAAATCCAGGGGCAGAGCTGCAGCTTGAGAGCTTGAGTAAATTGTTGTGGCTACACTGAAATAAATGGAGTTTTCGGCTGCCGATGTCAGCTCGGGGACGGCCCCTGGAGACAAACGTGACCCCGTGCAGCCAGGCTCACAAAAGCACGTGCATCACCTATCTGCTTGGCCAGATCTTCCTTTGAGTTTTCTCCCCACCCTTGACCTGTGCTGATGCCATGTCCCGCTCCGGGCCGTCCGTGGGAGCACAAACCTCGCCGCACAAACCCTGAGCCGACACGTGCAGTGGGAGAAGCGAACGTCCGTGGTGGTGCAGGCTGTGCCTGGGCTCCCAGCGCTGCCTGGAAAGTTCACGGAAGGGTATTTGCCCGGAGCAGGCAGCAGCTTTTTGTAATTCCTCGTTCGGGTTTTAAAAATAATTGGCCACTTTCTTCGACTGAAACTGAAGCCAGCGGAGCGGTTGTGAAAAATTTCGATCCCTTTCGTGAATAACCGCGACATGCTTCCCCTCTCCAGAGCTGGGGGGAGCTCCCGTTAAAAATCTACAGTCTCTCTGTCAGCTGGATTTTAATCCAGCGCATGGATTTGACTACTGATGTGAAAAAAATTACCTTTGTCACTGCGATGATATTTTTTTAATGAGACAGAAATGGCTTGGCACCTTTCCAACTTATTAAAATCTTTGCGAGTCCACGTGCACCGGCGCAAGGGGACGAGAAGGGAAAATTGCATTAAGTGCATGATTGGCAAAACAAAATCGAGCTCTTTCTTATTTATTTATTTTGAATCTATTACAAGCACGTGAATGAATCCTTCTATTATTTATGGGGGATGATAAAGGGAGCTGTTCTCACAGCTTCGGGAGGAGGCAGACTCCGCTTTCAGCTTCAGCTCTTCTTCCCAGCCAAGGAAAGTGGACACCTCGCTGTTAACCGTGACAGATAAGTGAAGGTAGCTGTGTGAAAAGGGTCTCACCTGCATGTTTTGTGGGAGAATAGGGCATTACCCAGGAGGAGACCATCTCCATGGGTGCAGGGCTTGTCAGTGGTCTGCGGGTGCCTGGGGCCACCGTAGGGTAAATCTCACTGCTGGAAAAAAAAGGCCTCTCACCCTCCCAAGGGCGCTGAGACTATTTCAGTTGGAGCACCCTAAGACCTAACTCAGCCCAGCGTCTCCTTACTGCTCTGGATCGGCTGACGGGGCTGCTCCAGCCATCAGCCCGAGCTGAAAGTGCTGCTCTCCAGCTACGGGACTTTGCTACATCCCTCGCCCAAACCGCGCTGCATGCGCAGGGCGCTTGTCTGAAGGTCGGCCGTGTTGCCAGCGCAGACTTGGCCCTTCTCCAGCTGCTGCTTCCTTCCTCCCTGCCCTCAGCGCAGCGCTCAGCACCTTCCACTGCCTGCGTGGCAACGTGGAGAAACTGCAGCAAATGTTGATCTAATTTACTGCTCGGTGTGCTTTTCTGGGTGTTTTCTGCTGGGGGGAGGAGGAGGGAGAGGAGCTTGGTGCTGAGCTGGGGACGCTGACTCGCTGCGTGAAGCCGGGCAGCTCATGGGATCCCTCCCCCCTGCCTCAGTTTCCCCATCGGTAAGGGGGGTTTAGCCATTCCTCAGTGGCGTAACGAAGATTCATATTGATAAAGTGCTCGGCGATGCTCATCCGATTAACGTCATTTTCTGATGGCTGAGGCTCTTTTGGCAGTTAAAGAGGTGAGTTTGCCACAGTGAGGCCGAGGAGCAGAACCTGTGAGTACCCCGGGGCTGTGGCAGGAACACCCCGGGTCTTTTGGGGTACGTTTACTGGTGTAAGGCTTTTCCTAGAGCCCCTCGAGGCGCCTGGTGCTGAGGTCCCCCATGGCCGGATCCCAAACCTGGATAAAGTTCAGACTTGCGGAGGGGGAAGACAGAGGAGAGGAATGAAGCTTTACAGCTGCAGGGATAAGAGCAAGTGGTAAGAGAAACACCCTCCCGGCTGGGATTCACCCCCGAAAGAAGAATGCGGCAATGGGCCGTGTGTGTGGGATGGGCTCGGGCTGGCCAGGGTTGCTGCAGCTCCTGGCCATCGCCGCGGTCCTTTACAGCTCCCTTTGCCTGGCTTGGCCTTGTTCTGGCACCGGCGCTATGCTGGCTCCGCCAGGACCTTCCCCACGCTGCTGCAGCAGAACTGCAGCTCTGAATGCCGCTATTGTGAGCCCCGCAGCTGCCTGGCTCTGCCGGGGAAGGGACCCCGGCTCCCCAGCTTTTCGGGTAAGCTGTAATGACGCTGCAGGTCGAAAGGCTGTGGTGGGAGGTTCCCGGGAAAAGCCAACGATGCCGAGTCCTTCATCCTCTGAGCGCCGGTGCTCCTGCAGCACGCCCTGCTGCGCTATCTTACCCCGAAGGTAAATGTCTGCTCTCCAGGTTATAAAAGGTCCTGGTCTCCCCTGCTCCTTCCTGCACCCGCTGTGATCCCCATGGCTCTGTTTTGCCGTGGGTGTGTTACATCCACCTGCTATCAACCACAAACTTCTTAATTTTTCTAAAAAAATATAGCATCTGTTACTGGAAGTGAGGCCCCCAAAGGAAGAAAAAAAAATGCACTGAAGTCCCTGTCCACATCAACTCGATTTGTCTGCAGTAATTTTTCCCCTGTGCTTTGCCATCGTGGCTGAGAGATCTTTCCAGTGGTGCAGCAGGAGTTCTGGGGGGGCTCTGAGCTCTGGGACCCCGCTTCTGCCTGTGCTGGGCACCAGTTTTCCAGCTGGGTGAGCAGGAAGCTGGATGCTGGCGTGGAGCCGTGTGGGTGTCCTCCATATCAAGGAGGAACCAAGGTGGTGTTTGGATGCAACCAGCAGCGCCGGTTTGTCTTGGCTGACTGCAGGTGGGGATTTGCCTGCGGAGCCCAGGTGGCACCAGCCCCTTTTCCAGCTCCTCCCGCGGTGGCCTCTGGGCTGCACGTTGCCACCACGGGCTGGCAGTGTCCCCGTAGTGGCCGCCCTCGGCTCTGTGCCCGCGCGCTCCCCGGAGATGGAGACATCGAGGATGCAAAAAGCAAGGAGCAGAGTTCCCCAGCACCAGCCGTGGCGGCCTCTGCGGTGACATGCCATGTGTCGGACCTTGGGTGCTGGGACCGAGGACAGGTGAGCTCCCACCACCGTGCCTTGGGGTGGGCTTGCTGCTCTGGCTTTCTGTGGCATGTAGGAGGGGAGATGGAGCTGTGCTAACAGCTGGCAAGGAGATAAGCCCATGGAGCCTTGTCCTCGGTGGGATGGGGGTGGGACCTCTTTGGGCGTGCTGAGTTGGGGGACAGTTAAGTGGAAATCAGTGGGTCTGGACGTAACCAAACCTCACGCAGTTTTGCTGTGCTAGAAATAGGGACTTGCCCTGCTGGGCTGAAGCCTGAGAAGTTGTGCGTGCTCAATTTCCCCCCAGAGCGTGCCCATCGATGCAAAGCAAGGCGTCTTCAGACATGACGGGGGAGTTCGCGGCGTGATGCCAAGGCAGATGGTGTGGCACAGGGTGGATGCAGCAGGGGCTTTCCTGTACAGAGCGGGGGGGTTGCCAAGATGTTCAGGGAGCCCTAGAGCTGTCTGCCCCTGGGTGAGTCCCCTGAAGCCAGCGCAGGGTGGCTGGACACGTGGCCCCGTCCTCCTGGGACAAGGGGTATGAGGAGAGAGGGATTTCTGCCTGCTGCCAACAGAGGATTTGGGTTTATTGTCTCAAACTGCACATCCCTGCTATTAATGAGCCACCACGGTGTCATTTGAATTTAAATGACATCACAGATGCAGCCCTGCTAATTGCTCATTTGCTTACCCGGAGTAAGTGTTAAATCAGTAAAAGAAACCTGAATCATAGAAGACTCGTGCCTCTCGTTAGGTCAGCTGTAGGAAAGCAGCCCGTGCTTCAACCACCTCGGCGGCAATGTTTGTCCGCTGCTGCGTGCGGCTCCATTTCGGTCCCGTTGCTCACCTTGGTGCAGCGAGCAGCTGGTGAAGCGATGCAAATCACCTAGAAACACTGCGATTCACGGCCGGGACAGATGAAAAGGATTTAAAAGGGGAAAATCTTGACAGCACTGGTGCTCAGAGAGATGCTGTGCGGAGCCTCGGTGGGCTTGGGGCAGCCCTTGTGCCGGGCTGGGGCTGCGGGGCAGAGGGATGGCTCCAGGCCTT
Organism: Steatornis caripensis; assembly: GCA_013398225.1. NCBI lineage: Eukaryota > Metazoa > Chordata > Aves > Caprimulgiformes > Steatornithidae > Steatornis > Steatornis caripensis. The sequence goes on from VZSC01007700.1 coordinate 273,410, forward strand.
CAGCGTCTGCCCCAGCTTTGTGCCTAAACTTTTGGCTCTAAATGGCCCTTACCGTAACTTAGTAGGAGCGTGAAGAGTGTCTTATAGTAATCTTTACACAGAAAAAACACTGGCTAAAGAGATGATTATTAAAATTGCAAAATCAAACACTCGGTGTTCAGAAATACCAGAATTTCAGCCCGAGCAGGTAGAGCGTGTGCTGTGGATAACCGGCTCTGTAATAGGAAGATTTGGGAAATCTTTGCTCTGGTTCTGCCCCGCAGGATTGTTGTTCTCCCCGTCTGCAGGGCAAAAGCGGCTTCAGCAAGGACTGCAGCTGCTGCTGTGAGTTTCTAAGCCGTGACTCAGGAGGTTTACGTTCAGGTCTCCATCGTGCTGTGGGCATATTGGGGCTTTGGGACGTCATTCCCTTGGCACCACCTCACTGCCTCAGGCTGCAAGGTTTAAAGAAGGTGGAGGAGTTTCTATCACTGTGTTCGGAGAGCTGCCAGCTCTATACGTGCTGCTGCAAAACAAATAATTTTATCAAAAACATAATTTCTAAGTCCTGGTAGAACTGCGAGATCTTGGCTTCTTGTCCCAACCACGTTTCCTTTTCTTTCTCGAGTCCTTTGAAAAAAATCTGGCTCCTTCCACGGTGACTCAGATAGGAGGAAATAAAATCTGCGTTCATCATGTCCCCGCTTCAGCCAGACTGGCATTTACGCCATTGGTGTGGAGCAGGTTGGCTCTGTGATGGGTCTTTGCTTTCTTCCTTGTGATGAACGTAATTAATCTTAGATGTGGACTTTGCCCAAAGAACCACCTGGAAAGCTCGGGGGAGTTTGGATGCCTCCTTCGTGGCGCGCAGCTTCACCCCGTGGACAGGAGGTCCCTCCGTGGAGGCGTGGGGCCGAGCTGGGAGACCAGCAAGCTGCAAGGGACTCGCGTTTCTGCAGGAGTAAACGTCGTGTAATTGCGCAAAGATCAAGCCTGGTGCTCCCTGTGGGCCCTCACGCCATACACAGCGCTGTGACCGGGGGCTTTGGCTGTGATTTACAGCCCCGAAGCAGCCCTTTGCTGTGCTCCAGTAATGCCACTGCCCTTAGTGATAAAAACCCAATGAAATAGTCACACCGGTGTCTTGCTGCCTGCCACGCTTTGAGGGGCAGATGCACCCAGGGAGACAATTTGGGTTCCTCGCTGCTCCTAACAGCTGCCTAATCTGCGGAGGGGTTTAGACGGCACTTGTCTGATGTTCGAGGCTCAGCTCTGCGGGAACAGCCAGAGGCTGCTGCCTGGGGAAAAGATGGGAAGAGGCGCTGCCAAAACGGCGTTGCACCATAAAAGGCATTTGTGCCTTGCGGCATCAGGTTGTTTACCCCGCGTTCAGTTCTGAGGCTCATAGCAGGGGGAAGAGGAGGGCACTGATGTTTTCTTTACCTGGGGTGGGACATGAGTGACAGGGACACATCTCCACCCGGGCTGGAGCAGGGACCTGCTTCCCTCTGGCACGTTATAGCACTGGGAACAGGTAAGTGCTCAGAGCAGTGAGGGGGAGGTGGAAAATCCTCCCTGCTGCATGAGGGTCTGGCACTGACCATATCTCCCATGCCGTGATCTGGCCACCCACCCCAGGGCTACACCAAGCCCAGCACCGACTCCTTGGTGTAGCTCCGCTGGGACCATCTTAAACTCCAGATGAGCAAATGCACTGCTGAGGTCAGTGGGGTTGTGCTGAGCCTTGGGTTGGTGTTCAGGGGCAGCAAAACAAAGCTGGACATTGGCACCCGGGAAGGATAGAGAGGCTGAGCCTGGAGGGACGATGCTCGTTGTTATGGCTAGAAGTGGAAACGGCCCTGGGAGCTAGCAGAGATGTAAAACTTCAGATGCTGGCTAGTTCATACCTGCACTGCTGAATGATCTGCTGCTCTGCACGCGATCCTGGGGCAAATCACTTAACCGCATCCAGCTGTTCCCCTAGGAGAAGGAATTAATTGATAAAGGATTAATTATGTTGTCTTGATGGGCCCTCACAAGCAAGCCGACTGGGATCGCCGCTGACACACCAGCAGCTGCCAGGTCAGCAGCAGACCCTTCCAGGTCGGGGCAGGGGCCCATTTCATTCCAAGTGTGCAGATACGGAAATAAAGAGATTTCAGACCCTGGGTGTAAGTTGAGTCTTAGCATCTATCACAGTAAAATAAGCTGGCGTCCTTGCTGGGGCCTCGAATGAGCTGTTTGCTTTGCCTTCTCCCTCCCCTTGCTGGCTCTGAGCCCCGGCGTGGGGCAGCACCGCACACCTTCATCAGCTGCGTGTGTTTGGCAGCCATTCATGAGCAGAAAGTAGCCCCCTTCTCTCCTCCAAGGGTTTCTCCCATGCTTGAATCTTTGCTCGGGAGCAAAGAACATCAGCAGGATGTTTACTGAGAAGAAAACATACAGGGTGGTTTGTATTTTCAAAGGGAAGAGTCTTGCAATAAATTGGGATGGATTATCAGGTGCCTACGCTGACAGCATGGTGTTGGATCAAGCCAGCCTAGGGATAAAGAGATTTTGGTGTTGGATTTTGGTTTTTCTCCGATGTTAGCCTGCACCCCAGAGAGAAAAGACATTGGCTCAGTGTCATTACTTTAATTGGACTGATCCCCTGCAGATGCCATTTGCGGACTGATGAAAGATGGTGAAGGGGCTGGTGCTTCCACTCTCTGCTCACACGCCGTGGAGCATGCCGCACATGAGAGGCTGCTGGTGCTGCACGCTGGCTTTCGACACCAAATCTTCCCCAGGGTTCTTTGACAGAACTTGCAGGCCATTAAAAAGCCCCATCAAACGGCCAAGCTTCATGACAGAAGTCAGTCCATGGTGTTCAAACCCAGCTGGGAGCCGCTGGGATATAATGGGAAAGAGTTCATTAGGGGAGTCCTCAGCTACCGGCAGCTTTTAGGCTTTACAGATAACAGAAATGCAGGAGGAGACCTAGGTGGTGGCATACGATTGCTGTGCTTAGGGTCGTGTGGCCAATTTAACCGCTTACTCAACCAAAGCCGGGCAAATTTGGTATTTTTATTTTGGGAGAAGCAGGTTGCGTAGCGTTTTTTTTCTTTAACCATATCATGTTATCAGTCCAGCTCTTTGAATCACCGGAGGCTAACCTTAAAAGAAAACAGCCAATGACCTTAATTTATTTACTTTCAGGCCAACTTCTATACATAAGGGTGGGGAAATAGAGCATAAGGGTGGGGAAATAGAGATTTTATTTAAGCAGGCACAGGAAACAGTGTCTTTTTTTTTCCCCCCCCAATAACTTTTAAAACCAGAACTGCAATAGATTTGGGGTTTTTCTTGAAGGAACTCCAGGTGCCTGGTGCGTATGGATCTGCGCAGTGCCGCTGTAGGGATATGTCCCAAGAGGTTTCCCAGCGCCCAAACTCGACTTCCAGCTCCCCTCATGCTTGGCTGCGGCTCAAACTCTGCCTCTCTGGTCCTTTCCAGGTCCGTTTCTACAAAAGGGTGAAGCTGGAATCTTTGTTTCCTGATGCTTATGGTACAGAAAGGGCCGATATCTGAATTTTAAAAGCAGGGCAGTGAGAAATACACGGAGAGGCGACAAGAGGCATGGCAACAGCCTCCCGCTGAAAGAGGAGAGTCGGGCATTCAATTACTCGTGTTGTATGTGTGGTCCTGAGAGCCAACTTTCCTTTCCCCCTCCTTGGATATCACCTCCAAATGCGGGGCGATGCCAAGCAGTTTAACTTTGCCAATGTTTCAGCGGCACTAAAGGAAGCGAGGTGAAAACTCCGCCTGTGTCAGCGTTCCCGTAAACCTGCCCCCACCGTGCCTCAATGTAGGGACCTAAGGCAGCCCAGGGAAACCTGCAGACAATGCCTGCTTTGTCCACCTCCCTTCTCCTCGGGTGCCGTGAGATGCTGAATCCAAACATTTAACCACAAAATGCATTAATTATCATCCAGCTCCCTGGGGCAAGGACCGTATGCCAGTAACCAGAAAAAACCCCCATGCTATTGCATGGAAAGTACATCGATTGTTAAATGACTCCAAGCTGCAATTACTGCCACTACAAGTTCTTGATTAACATTTCCTAGAACCATTTAGTTCTCCAGCCTCTGTGCTTGGGGGAGCGTTAACTTGGACCGTGCAAAAGAGGAGCGACCCGGAAATTGTGGGATGAAGTCAACTTCCCACATAATGATACGGGATGTGTCCTCTGCTCCTGTAATTCTGCCTCAACCCACAGCACAGAGCTGTTTTCCGCTGCGTTTTTCACCAGTGTCAGATGTTAACTCTGGGTCCGGTTCCACGCAGCGCTGCGGGTCCTCAGCTGCTCACTTCAGCGCCTTGTGGGACCAGCTCTGTGAGCCTGCAGTTAACGCTAAAATTTGGCATCCGCCCCGGATGAAAATGAGCTATCCAGGGACAGCTGGCTGGGAGTTTGAGCAAACTGCGAACAGTCTGACACAAGCAGAAGTTTGATTTCCCCCGCACTCCCTGTAAATCTGGCAGGCTAACACCCTCCGATCGGCTTAAAAAACAAACACAGTGGTAATAAAATATGAATGAGTAATATCAGCATAACAAAATCGTCCATCCTAGGTGGCAGGTGATGGATGGAGACCAAAATCTCGCTTGGTGTCTGGATGGGAGGCTTGAGGAAATTGGAGCCGATGGGGTTACTCTGCTAAAGGGGCACCACCACAGCAGAGCATCCGGGACACACGGCTCTCTGGGCATGCGGTCACTGCTCTTCCGCTTCAAGTCTCCAGGGAAGGACTTTGCAGCATCCCGGCCTGCAGACAAGACCAGGAACCCGAATTAGCATTGGAATGCGAATGCTGGTATTTTTAAACCAGGGCGTGCCATTTCTGCCTTTCTTTTAATAGGTGTCCGTGGGCAGGTTCTGCTCGCGGCTTCATCCACCATTGCTTTAAAGAGCTGTAAAGAACCCAACTGCCAGGCCAGGCTCTTGCTTCCAGCCGCAGCCAGCACCAGATGCTCCAGCTAGCTGCCGTGCTGCATTCTGCCTTCCAAACCTTCTTCAGCACCCTTTCTTCTTGAAGCGGTTTCATTATGCTTCAAAGCCGTGATGTTCATACGGCACGCGGTCCCGCTGAGCTGCAACGCGACCTGCATGCTGAGCCCCTCCAGTGCCTGAAGAGCTCCCCTTAGAAATAAAGAGACGTTTTTGAACCCCGGGGTCAACGCGGCAGAGAATTCCACCAGCTGAACGTGCACAGTGAGCGCCGGGGCAGGAGAGCACTTGCTTTGATATCTTTAACATCTGATGCCTCCCGTTTCAAAAGCACTTGGAAAGTTTGAGATGGAAAATTGCTGCGTAAAGGCCAAAAGTGCTAGAGAAGTGAAACAATAATAGGCTGTTTTGCCGCTCTGCCAAATGGAAATAAGCCTTCTCGATACAGCATAAAATAATATAGAGGGAGTGACCCACTGATCTAAGCATAGGTGGGGGGGCCAGAATTGCTTTGTTCTGACTCTCTGACTCGGTGCAAATTTAGCTTTGAATAAGTCACTTAACTTTTCTGACTCATTCCTCACAGCTGGAAAAGGTGGGTAATACTCATTTCCCTAAGGAACGTTAGGAGGACAGATTATTTATTTTGTAAAGCTTGGACAAATTAATTCCGAGTATTATCGAAAAAAAAAATCTTCCAGAATAACATAAGCACCAATTACAGACCTAGGAAAGAANGAAAAGGTGGGTAATACTCATTTCCCTAAGGAACGTTAGGAGGACAGATTATTTATTTTGTAAAGCTTGGACAAATTAATTCCGAGTATTATCGAAAAAAAAAATCTTCCAGAATAACATAAGCACCAATTACAGACCTAGGAAAGAACCGAGAGCTTTCAGCGTTCAAAACTGTTCCGAGCATCGCTAGAGAAAGAGGGATTTGAATGGGGAGGATGAGGGGTTTGGTAGGTGGCAGCTGGAAACCAGGAAAATGTCATCTAAAAGTGAAATAACTGAAAAGATACTGAGCAACAGACCAGGCTGGTGCAGCTGGATATAAATGAAATAAGCTAGCTATTAGCTGCTCTGCAAGGTAACAGCATGGGAACTCTTTTGTTAGAGAAGAAATTCAGTGGTAGCGAGGAAAAAAAAAATGGCCCTGGCAGCTCCTTTGTAGGGCTGGTAAAACATAAAAAAGCACAGAGTGCCTCGCAGACCTCAAATTTGTTGCATCACACCTACCTTTAGCGGCGCCGTGGGAGAGCTATTTCTTTGTACCAAAACCACTGCCTTGTCAAAAGTAGGTGGCTCTTTGCTTTGGGGAGGCTTATAAAGTATTTCAAGTTTTACAAAACCCTGTGATTTTGAAACTTTTGGCAGAGGAGGATGGTGAAGCAGAGAGAGGAAGGCTTGGTCCTGGGCTGAGAAGGGTATGGGGCTCAGCATTCCTTACTCTGGTGCTGCTCAGCCCCAGCTCAGAGGACTTGGCTCTTACCTGTCCCAGCAGACACCGAACAAGCAGCAGAAGATTAACTACCTTTCCCCCACCACTGTGCCGCAGTGGCCTCGCAATGAAAACCTCTCGTTACCAGTTCCTGAGTCTACTGGGGACGTT
>VZSC01007701.1:0-30471 GCA_013398225.1 Steatornis caripensis
TGGTCACTGTGGAGAGATTGTCATGGCGGTGACTCAGCTCTGCCCCTCTAGCATCGTTATTGTTCTCAAAGTCGGACACATCTACAGGTGGGGAAGGAGGGACGGGCCAGGGAAAGACACATGGACAGGAAGAGAGAGAGAAAGACAAAGATAGACACAAGAAAAGCTGTTGGGGAAAAAAAAAAAAAAGAGTGGCCAGGTGCGGCGAGAAGAAAGCCAGGAATTGCGAGGAAAAGGCACAAGCAACAGCGCAGCGGCACAGGCAGCAGCAGAGCAAGGGCACGCATGTCTCTCCCCCAATCCAGGCAGCCCCCCAGGAGCACGCGACTGTTTTGGGAAGCAGCTCCGGGAATAGCCCTGCTATTTGCTTTTTGCTACGCCAGATCCTGCAGCCATCAGCTTTGGGACGAACTGCCCTCCCCAAGAGCGTGCCGCTGCCCCTGTCATCCACGCCCGCCGACACCGCCCGGCGGGTTTTCCTTGCCCGGCTGCCCCAGATTAGCTGGATCTGGGGGCAGAGAATGAGAAGGGGAGGAGAGGCAGCAGCCCTCCGCTCTACAAAGGGGTCAGGGGGCCAGAGCAGAAGGAGCCGTGGGATCCCCTCACCAGCAGAGCCCAAGCCCTTGGCCCACTGGAGCAGTGCCTTGGCCAGGCGGTCAGAGAGAGTGAGCAAAGCGAGGGCAGGGTGGCAATGCGCCTGTCACAGGCAGTGGCGCTCGCCTGCCAGCACCCCGAGCGCCAGCTGCCACCAGACCCTGCCGCAAAGGGAGCCAGGTATCGGAGATGCTCCTCCCGCCCCGAGAAGTCGCAGGGGCTTGGCGTGCTGCGCCAGAGGCGGGCAGGGCACAGGTCAGCAGGTGCAGTGCTAGTCACCCATCTCCATCAGCCTGCGTCCAGGGAGCCCAGCCAGGAGGAGACAGGCCAGGTCCCTGCCTCCTCGGCTGGCTCTCCACCGCCTGGCCGCGCTGCCTTGCCCGGGGGGCACGGGGCGACAGCGCTTATCTGTGGGCAAAAACCTCCCGGCCGTCACCACGCACCCCTCCATCAGGAGAGCACCGTGCCAGCCCACCCAAGCGCTGTGCCAGGCTCCGGTCCTGACGAGCCCGTGCCAGCAGAAGCAGCAGCAGCAGCAGTGACAGAAAACACCGTGACAGCATGGAGGAAGGAGTCCCCGAGGGGATCGGGCCCTCGGCATGGCAGAGCAGGAGGACACTGGTCCCTCTGAGCGCTATCCCGAGTCCAGGTGTAACTGTGACTCTGCCACCATCCCCTTTGCCAGCTCCCTGGGGATGGCCAGCCTGGAGGCAAGCGCCTCTCCATCAGCTGGGGCCGGTGGCGGGGGCCTTCCCCATGCTGCACAGGTGCCCCTGGGCGCAGCCGATGCCTCCCCAAAGCCGTGAAGCAATAGAGAGTACCAGTGATGGGGAATACACACATTTGGATCCTCCCGCAGCAGGATGGGCTAAGAGAGAGAGAGAGGGCAGGGAGCGGGGGTAAGACAGAGAGAATAGAACAAGAGTGGGTTCATCTCAGCAGGATTTCCAACAGCACAGGGACGAGAGGCCGGGGCTGGCGCAGCCCTAGGAACACCTTCCTGGCACCTCTGCCGGGCGTGGGATGCTGAAGACTGGAGGTGGAGGGGGAGAAGGGGAGGTCTGCTGGGTGTAAAGCAGCTCCTCTTGCTTACAGGAGCGAGCTGGGGGCTGTGAACGCATGCACAGGGGCTCGCCGGAGGCGTCCTGACCACGCTTCGGCAGCGTGCTGCTGCTGCACGGCCGGCAGAGCAGGATGCAGTGCACCTGTGGGGGCGTCAGCCCTGCAGGCAGCGGCGAGTCCGGCCCGCCTGTGCCCAGAGCCACTGCCAGAGAGCACCGCGTGGTACCTACTGTCAATGATGTCCCCGAGGCCCTGGGCATAGAGAAGGTCACGCAGGCGCGCCACCTCGTCCTTCAGCTCCCGGATGAGCTTGTTGTTGGGGTCCTCGTTGATGACGGCGTTGCAGCGGATCTGCTTGGCACGGTCGGCATACCTAGGGAAGGGCAGAGCCCTGAGCAGCGGTGGGGGGAGCGCAAAGCCCCAGCTGCTGGGCAAGAGGCAGTGCTGCCGTGCCCCTCCACTGAGCGATGCTTTGGAGGATCCCAGCGCGGGGAGAATCATTTTGCTTCTCGTCTGAGATTGCAGGGTCCCCCCACAGCACCCTCCCAGCCAGGATCGCCACAGAGGCGAGCAAAGCACACGGCAGTGTGTGGGTTTCAGAGACTCCCCCTGCCCTCGCCCACTGTGGGGGTATGACGGTACTTCTTCCTACCTGAGGGTGCTGAGGGTCTCGTCATAGTTGATGTCAGCAGGACTGAGAGCAGCCACCATGGCCGTCCTGGAATTGCCCCCTGCCCAGAGACACACCTGCATCAGAGAGACGCTGGTCCCCGTGCCAGCCATCACCCTCTGCTCAGCGGCTGTGCCTGCCATGGAGCCCGTACTTCCCACTCGTGTCCTCACCCAGGTTCTCCCGCAGCAGCCAGGTCAGCACTGAGTCCCGGTAGGGGATGAAATCTGTCTTCTTCTTCTTTTTGTTCTGGGGGATGGAGAGCGGAGGGCAGAGCTGTCAGGCTGCCTGCTCACTTCAGAGGGAAAGCGACAGCCAGTGCCCGGCTGTGAGGGCTCAGAGGATGGCTCTGCCCAGCCACTGTGACCTTGGGCAGCTTTGCTCAGCTCCACAGGTCCTGCCTGTGAAATGCCTTGCCTGGGCTGGGCCGCGTGCTAAGCACCGGGTACCAAGCCATGGGGTGGGGAGGGTGAGAAGGATGCTGAGGGCTCCGCTGGCCCCCGGGGGAAGCATGGCTTGGGTCCGAGCAGAGCCTCAGCCCCAAAGCACACCGTGACCCACCCCCACCCGCCTGGGCTAAACACCAACCCTGCTTTCCCAGCCCGGCCGGGGCACCTACCTTGTTTGGCCCCGAATCCTGCAAAGGAAGTGGAGAGACTGTTTAAGTGAGCTGCTCCACTCCTCAGCACCCACCACAGCTCCCTGTCCCCCACGCAGAGAGCCAAGGGACAGCTGGGCACGTATCTGCCTGTCCCTCGGAGCCAGGGCGCTCCATCCCTCGGAGCTGAGCCCATCCCTGCTGAGCTGAGCCCATTCCCCGGCAGCGCTGCCTCTCACCTGTGCTCCGGCTACCTACCATTTCGGCCAGGGCAGAGATGACTTTCCCCAGCGTGGTCAAGGACTTGTTGATGTTTGCTCCTTCCTGGTGGAGAGAGGGAAAGTCCAGATGCTCAAGCCCCACCTCAGAGCAGCACCAAATCCCGGTGCACCAGGAGCATAGGGAAGTCCCAGTATGGGGTGGGCAAAGAGCAGTTGGTCTTACTGGGTAAGACTGGGACTCATGGACCCCAGTGGAACTGGCACCGAGCAGCTTTCAAACAAAACCCCATCAAGGATTTTGGCAGTATAGCGGGCAAGGAACCAGGTGAGGAGAGATGTCACAGCTTGGGAACGAGGGGGCAGGACGCGGTATCCCCGACGGCAGAAGGGGACCTCGCGCCAGCTCTCACCTTTAGTCTTGTGCCCTTCGCGCCAGTGGAGTCAGCTCGCTCGCTCCCTGCCAGGTCCACCAAGCTGATTTTGCTGACCTGCAGGCAGAGACGAGACTGTCAGTCCCAGCAGGCACAGCAAATTGGCTCCCAGCACAGGAGCCAAGGAGGGAGCAAAGACCTCTTGCAAGGTTACACTGCCCTGTAGGCAGAGGTGGGTTCTGCGGGGTCATCCCTGCCGGGATTTGGCCAGGGCTAACATCCTTGCAGGCAGGGCTGGAGGGCACCAGCTGCCAAATATCCTGGCCAGGGGCCAGTGCCTCGAGGGACTGTGAGCCCAGCGTGTGCCTAGGACTTATCTCTGTGCCGTTTCAACCCTCCGTCGTGCCGCACCATCTCATCCCAAGTGCTGTCGATAGTGCACGAAACCCTTCCCGGGGGCACGTGTGCTCCCCCCGGTTCCCCAGGCTCTGCTCTCACCTTCTCAGTGGTGATGTCCGTCTCGGCGTCGTGTCGCTTCTGCGTGAAGATGATGTTGAACACAGCGTGGGAGCGGCTGCTGGTCTCGTTCATGTTGGTGGCAGCCACTGTGCTGTGGGGAGAGGACAGGGAGGTATGACACTCTGCAGGGGACACTGGAGCAGCTGGTGCTGGGGCCAGGGCTCGTTTCAGGACAGGGCTCGTAACGGGAAGGCAAGTCTGGAGGGCAGGAGAGGACTCCAGAGGAGACATGCAAAAGTCCAGGCTTTCTCCTGCTGGCTCCAGGGCGTTTTGAGAGCAGGAAGGAGGTATGGTGAAAATAAGTGGGCGGTACCTGACACTCAGACACAGGAGGGGACTGCCACCTCCAGAGCAGCCAGACCAGCAAAGCTGAGCAGGACCTCCTAGAGATCTCTGCAAGCTCTCCAAATCCTGGCCATCTCCGGCTCCCCCAACTCACCGGGCCTTGTTTCCAGAGTCCATGAGGTCCTGGATGTCATTGTATGAGGTCACGGCCAGCTTGGAAAGGTCCTCAACGTACGGGCCCATAAGGGGATGCTCCCTCACCCGCAGGTTCCCCTTGTTCTTGGGGTTCAGGAGGTCCCTCACACGCTCACAGTATATCTCCATGTAGCTCACCTAGAGCAGAGGGCACAGGCAGGGCTAGCAGCCAGCCGGACGCAGACGCTCAGCACACAGGCAGAGTCAGGCCCTGCCCACCCACCCCACACCCAGGCACCGGACCTCCCCAAAGCAGGGTCTGTACACCGGCACGGCTTACAGAGCCGGGTGGGAGGTTGGAGGCGGACTAGGCAGACAGTGGGGTGCCTACCTCCACGGAATAGGACATGTTGTCGTTCGTCGTGTCATTGATGCGGGAGAAGAGGTCCTCGCACAGCTGCGGAGAGAAGAGCCAGGACGCTCAGCCCCCTACCAGAAGGACGCTCCTGCCTGGGGTGCCCAGGCCATGGGGATTTCTGTCTTCTCACTCCAAAATACAGAGCCCCTGAGTGCTGGAACGGCTCCTGGGGGCAGAACGCCCCCCTTCTCCGCTGACATGGGGGGCACTCAGCACCCCCAGATGCCCCCCAGCACCATGCTGGGCCAGCACACAGCAGCTCTGGGCAAGCACAGCCAGCAGGGCCTCAGCGCTTGCACTACTGCTGCTCACAAACACTGGCCTCATGTGGCCAGATCGTAATTCACCCGGTCTTGGAGGAGTCCGGCATGACCCTCCTTGTCCCCCTGCCCTCCAGCAGAGCAGTGCTGGCTGGCTGCCACAGCAGGGCTGAAGGAGACCTTGGCAAAGCCTGGCCCCGCTCTCCTCTTCCCTCCCTCCTCCGCTTTTCCTCTGGGCATCTCGCTGGGACCAGCGGAACAAGCAGCTTTTCACCAGGCGGTACCTGCGGGATGATGCCTTGCTGGTCCTTCTCCTGCTTCCCCATCATGGTGTAGGATTTTCCGGCACCTGTCTGCCCATAGGCGAAGATGCAGACGTTATAGCCTTCAAAGGCGTGTTGCAACATCTCCTCGCCGATGTCCCGGTACACTTGCTTCTGAGATGCATAGTTGATGTCTGCGGGCTGCGGAGAGGAGGGGGACAAGGAGAAATTTGGTGAGGAGGTCCTCCTCCTGCCTCTCCCTCGCCCAGCCCAGTGCTCCAGGCGAGCTCAGGCCTCCCACTGCTTACCGTGGTGTGGGACCAGTAGGAATAGTCAAAGCTGAAGCTTTTCGGCGTCTCTTTGGGCTGCTTCGGGTTCAGGATAGCTAGGGGCAAGCAGATGGGAACATGAGGCCACCAGCCACCCGTGGTACCCTCGCCACCCCCACCCACAAGGGTGACGGAGTTCAGTCCAAAACAGTCCTGCAAAGGAGGACCGGGACCCTCCTGCTCCGCAGATGGGTCCAGAGCCCCCAGGCCCCAGCAGTCCCAGCAGAGCAGGCAAGTGCTACGACTGGCGGAGCCTGCGCTGGATCAGGGAGCCTGGCAGAGCCTTGCCCAAACATCCTGCTGGGCACGGCATGGGGGAAACGGCTCTTTCCCTCAGGCTCCGTCCTGCTCCAGCACCTGCCCACAGAAGCCTGGCACCAGCACAGGAGGATCACAGCCTTCCCTCAACCCACAGCGGTGGGCACCGTACCCACAGCCACATGCGTTGGTGCTGCATGGTGAGAGCAGCCGTGGCTGCACCAGGGCACCCCCAGGTCCCCTCCGGCTCCTGCCTCTCCTCCCCTGCACTTTCTTTCGGGTACCCAGCCCCAGCAGCATGATTAATGCCTCCTGTTACACCACCAGCAGAAACAAGAGCCTGCTTTTTCCCATTCCCTGGTGAAAAGCACGTTACCATGGAAATTGGAGACTGCATCACTTCTCTTCCTTGCTCGCTACTTCCCCCCCCCACCTCGTAGAGATGGATTTTTTTGTGAAACAACAGATGCGTCAGAAGAAACCCAAACTGGTGGGGTAATCACAAGACCCAGCCATCAGCCATGTTAGGTGACATTGAAATGACCTTGTGGGCCAGCGCAGCACGGTTCCCATGTCTGCAGCCCTCAGCTGCTAGCTGCCACTGCCGGGGACGAGGAGGCCGTACAGCACCATGGCCCACAGCGCTCCCTCCGTCGCGGCCCCAACCACCCTGCCCTGGGGCCGGCACTTGCGCCTGCTCGGGATTCAAGCCGGGACCTTCGCCAGCAGCACCAGGCACGGCCCAGCCTGCTCCCTGTGGGGTCGCACGCCCCGGTGCGTGGCATTACGGATACGGAGGCCTTCTGCTCCACATTCCTCCTCCGTTGCCACAACGGATCGGCCACTTCTGGCCTGAGACCCGTCCGCCCCTGCCCACAACAGCAGCGAGGTGGGCAGCGGTGGGGCGGGAAGCGGGGTGAATCTGCAGCACGGTGCTGCTCGGACGCCCATCGCTGCAGGCAGAAGCCCATCTCCAGCACCAAAGAGGGGCCGGGCGCTGGCTCACTGCCTGCCTGCCCACTGGAAGCAGCGTGACTCAGATGCTCAGGATGCCTCCTGCATCCCAGGCAGACTAATTACCAAAGCCAGAGCTGCTCTCTCAGGAGAAAAGGCTGGGAAGTGACATCCCCATAGCAACTGCCCATCCTGCAGCTGCGAATGGGGACTTGGAGGTCCCCGCTGAGACGCAGGACCAAACAGCACCGGGCCTTTGTGGACAGCGCGGGCGGCCATGGGGGCTGCCCATCGCTGCGGTGCCTGGTTGGTGTGGTGAGGGCGTGCGAGCGGCTGTTGCAAAGAGAAGCAGGTGCAGAGGCCACGCAAGAAATCAGGCGGAGGAGCATCTCTGCTGGTTCCTGGGGTTCACCTGGCAGCTCTGCCATGCCACCTGGCCCCCCGGCTCAGGTCTGCGTCTGCCCTGCGGAGGTGACCCTCACCAGAGCAAACCGGAACACCACCCCGTGTGGTGCTCCAAAATGAGCAAATGAGTCCAACGCGGGGCAAAAGCAGAGGTGGGCAGGATGGGGCCACACAAGGCGGCTGTTCTGCATCCCAGTGCCAGCCCACACCGGGCACGGCGCAGAGGAGCAGCTGGGGATGGCACCGACTGGCTCCGGGCATCCCAGCTGCAGCCACCCAGCTGGCCCAGCAGGCCGGAGACCAGGACATGGGGGAGAAGGGAGCGCGCCCAGAGCTCCAGGTCTGCCGTTCCCGAGCTGAAACGCTCTCCGCACGCCCCTTCTGTTCCCCTTTATTGCCTCCGCGCAGCCGCGCGCCGCTGCTGGGATTTTTCCCCTCTCCTGTGAGCAGGCATCCCAGGGCTTTTGCAAAGCTGCTGCAAAAAGATTCGTGCTCTGGCCAAAGGGGATTAAATAAATGAGCGTGGGGGATGTGAAGACAGACATACAGATGAGAGGGGGAGGAGGAAAACATCTGGAGATGACCCTTGTCTGAAGGGCCAGCAGCATGGCAGAGCACAGCAAGTGGGCCAGCACCAAGCAGGATAAAACCCAAGACCCACAGGAGAGAAAATAATTGCTCTATTCTAAAGCCCGCAGAGGCACGGCTCTGGCCAGAGAATATTAATGGCCTTGTGGGACGAAAGCCCAGGTCTCTTCCTCGCCATCCTGGCAAGTGCTGCCAGGAGAGGGGCCAGGGGTGCTGGCGCCCGGTCCGGTCCCTGCGACCACACGGAGTGGGGACACCACGGGAACAAAGCAGCAGTGTTGGGGGGCAGGCGGGCGGCCACGGCACAGCCAGCCGAGGGGGCGGCGGCCGTAAGTTTGGTGGGAAAAACATGGCAGAGAAGGGCTGACCCCTTCCCACCCGGGCCCTGGTTCTTGCTGCCCACTGTGAGCCTTAATGAATTAAACAGAACAACCTCCCCCGCCTCAGTACGTGCAGGGGGGCTCTGCAGATAATCCCGGAAGGGGGAAAGTTGCTCTCACCCCACCAAACACATTTATTTTTGGCTTCCCTGAGAGGAGCCGGGGAGGGGAGCAGCCTGCACTGCTGGCGTCCTCCCGCCTCCCCCGCTGGCCGCAGAAGCAGTAACTAGAGCCCCCCCGCGCCAGCCCCCCAGTGCCTGGTCCGTCCAAGGGGATTAGCCGACCGTTTGTCCATTCACGGAGAAAAACGTCTCTGTCAGCAAAGGGCTGGCTGGGACGCTGCCCCTGCTGCAGACCTGTCGGCCCTCCCACCCCGGCACAGGCGCGGGCAGGGGGACGAGGGGCCTGGGGCACAGCCTGGTGGGGCTGGAGACAGCAGGCCTGGCGGTGGCGGGACAGGACGGGCAGATCGCTCTGAGCAAGCGCAGCCGTGGCGGAGTGGGGGGATGCCCGGGAGGTCCCTCCCACCCGTCAGGGCCAGAAGGCACGACTGCCCTGCCTGCACCCAAGCCCCGGCACCAGCGCAGCTCCTGCTGGGCCAGCACGGCCTCCTCGCCGCGACGGCAGCAGCTCCGCACCCCGCGCATGCAGAGCCCACCAGGACGACGGAGGCTGCCCCACAGGACCCTCTCATTCCTGCTCCCCAGGCCTCGGATGAGTGGGGCCCCTGGTGGGGTCATGGAGCTGCCCTGCACCCTCGGGTGCCCCCCTCTCCCTCCTGCTGGGGTTGTCATGGCAGCCCGGCGGCACGCACCACGGGGGTGGCTGGCGCCAGCGTCTCACCCACCGCCGCCGGTGACGCAGGAAGCCCCAGGCAGGCAGGCACGCGGGCAGGGAGGGAGTTATTTTAGACGCTGTCCCATCTGGAGGCTTCCAAAGCCAAAGAGGAAGGAATTGGACACCTTTCCTACCCTGTGCTTCCGGCAGCTGTTACCTAAAGAGGGGTGAATGCCTGACATGCTCCTGATGGGACAGGCAGCCCCGGGCCCTCATGCCACATCCCTGCTCCCCAGCACACCGTTCCCTTGGCAAACCCCGCTCTTGCCCCTCCATCCTGCCGGTGTTGTGGCTCCAAGCCCCGTGGAAGCAGGGATGGTACCTGGCCACGCAGTGCCGTCAGGAGCCGCTCACTGGCCGGTACACAGCTCCCATGCTTGAGCAGGCAGCCCCGGGCTGGGCACCCTTGGCTCCACATCCACGCACCAGTGCTTCCTCCCCCATCGCCTGCGGAGGACGCTGCCTCGTTCGGTATCACCGAAAACCAAGGACTCGGTGCCGCATAGATCCCACTGCTGCCGTTTCAACAGCGGGACTGCATTTCCCTGCACGAAAGGTGATGTCCCCTCCCAGATTTCCTTCTCCAAACAACGCCAGGTGCTCCAGCCATCCGCCCCAAAGATCCCGGCAGCCCGGTGCTCACTGCCGTGGCCGGACCACGCGCGTTCCTCCCCAGGCAGCGCCCAAAGCCTTCCCGAGTCCCTCTGCCCCCAAGGCCCGCACTTACTGGTGGTACTTCCTGACATCTGGATAATGCATTTAGATTCCCGGCTCATCTCCCGGGAGTTGAAGGGCCGGACGCGCACCGCCACCTTCACGGATGCTCCCGCCATCGCGCCGGCTGCAGGTGGGTCCTGCTAGCAGGGAGCAGCGACTGTCCTGCAAGGAGCAGAGGGAGAAAGGGGGTTAGGAAAGCTTGCATCCCAACCCCGATCTCGCGCAAAAACGAACGGAAAGCTTGCGCAAAGAAACCTCCCGGGAACGCCTCCGCCTGAAAGACGACATTTTGTTTCATCCCTCAGTCTGCCCACGTTTTGCCTCTCCCGCCTCCCCCTTACACCTTGGGTCAGGACCTGCTGCTCAGTCCCAGGGGACATCCCTGACCTTAGCCTACGGCAGCACCCAAAGCCTCCATCACCCTGCGGCTTCACTCGGTGGGCGCCCACAGCAGGGGCCAGGGCCACGTAGGCACCGTCAGCATCAGCGTGACCCCCAAGGAGCGGCTTTTCCATGCCAGGGTTGCCAACACACTGGGCAGGTAGCCCCTCACCTGCCAGTGAGCCCGCAACGCCCTGCCCATCAGGCGAGCCTCCTGCCTCCGCTCCAGCCCCAGCAGAGCAGGGGCTAGGCAGCGGGACCGCGTGGAGGGGGGGAGCAGAACGATGGCATTTGTGTGGAGAAAGGAAGCAGCTGTTGAATGCAGCCACTGGTATTTGCCTCTCATTCAGCTCCCGGCAAAAGCAGAAGCGCGGCGTCAGCAGGAGCAGCACTCAGCTGAAGCTTCCAGTTCACGATCATTTTTCCACTCCTTTTGCTAACAAATTGCTAATCACAAACCTCACGAGACCAAACGAACCACACTCACACCCCCCAGCGCAGCCACTCGTCCCAGCGCTGGGGTGTGGGCTCCCTGCAGCCAGTCCCACCTTCCCTGAGCCTCAGTCGAGCTTCACTAGCACTGGACGGAAAACGATGCTGGGTTCCTTCCCTTGACCGCCAGGTGCTTTGGGATCAGCCCTGACAAAATCCACTCCTGCCTTCTAACATCCATCCCCTCTCCTGCCCATTCCCTGCTCCTTGGCTCCCCGTGCCAAGCCTGCCAGCGGACGAGGAGCTCAGCATCCGGCAGCACAGACAGGCACTGGCTCCTCCAGCATCCCTGCCCGTGGGACTCCTGCAAAGGTGTTTGCAAATGCCTTGGGGCTTTCTGAGCCCGGGATGCTCGTTCTGCGATGAAGGAGACCAGGAGCAAGCAATGGTACAGCTCCGATTACACAGACCACGACCCAAGGAAGCAGAGCAGTACGGATGGATCCTCAACATGAGATGGGTTTTCCCACAGTGGCAGTGAAAAATACAGCTGAATTTGTGGGAAAGGAGAGGGGGGCAGGGGGCAGAAGAAAAAAATAAATCCACGGAATGGAAAGCGTCCAAGAGAAGGGGACGGCTTTGAACCTAACTGAGGTTTGATGGCTCCGGTTTCATTTCCAAAGGAGGTGGGAGGAAAACCAAGGTATGCTCTGCCCAGAGGCAGGTATATTCATGGCGCGGTGGAAAAATCGGCAGCCGGAAAGTACTATAGGCTCGGCGCCATCTTTCGAAAATGCTTTGCCTGTTTTAAAAGCGAGCCTGCACCCCAACAGTAGGAGGGGGACAAGTCTTCTCCCACGAGAGCTCCCAAACCCTCCCTTCACGCCCTGCTGGGACGGCTCTGAAGCTCCCCCTGCGCTCAGCCAGCAATCGCACCCTCAAATCCCACCAGCTCCAGAGCTCAAGCATTCGGTCTCAGGCTTTCTTGAGCGCGGATTATTTTAAGCGGGTGTTTGACACCACCGTTGAGTCCCTGAGCCAGCAAGCAGGCTGCAGCGTACCAGCAGGCCCCTGCTTTCCTCGCTCTGCTGCTTTCTTAGATGGGGGAGAAAGGAAGACTTAAACAGGACTCGTTGCCAAAGGGGAATGAAAAAGTTGGTTTTCCCATGAAACGATGGAATATATTGCCGGGTAGAAGGGCTGCACCCTCACAAAGCCGTCGGCTCGAGCTGCTCCACCGTGCAGCACCGCTGGCGCTCAGCGATGGCGGCTCTGTTGCTGGGCTAAACCTCACGCAGCACCCAACGACTGCCCACACCAAATGCTTCCTTCTGCCCCTCCACAGCCAGGATAGCTCTCTTCTCTCCGCTTTGCAGTCTCTCCAGCTCCCAGGGCTGCAGAGAGGTGGGTCAGGTCCCCAGCTCTCACCTCACAGCACAGCCCTCGGCAAAAGCCACCGGCACCAGAACAGCACACCCCTCCGCAACCCCACCAGCACCAGGACTGACCACTGCCCAGCGTGGCCAGCCTCAAACCCTGCCCTCGTTCCCTCCCTCCCGCCCCTGTGTCATTCCCATCACAGCTCCCTCCAGCCCTATCCCTTCCCGTGAAGAAGCTCCGGTTTCTCCTTCGTCCCACATTTCCGTGTGTCTGGTCTTGCTGCATGCCCTCCATCAGTAGCTGCTCGGCCTCCTCTGCTGGGAGGGCCTGCTCAGCCCCACACCACTAACTCCATCCCATCCTCGCTGGCTGTGAGAAGCCACCTCCTCGCCAGCAGAACCCTTCCTCTCTTCCTGCCAACCCCATGCCCACATCCCAATGTATTCCCAGCAAGCCACCCGGCTCGCCTAGCCCAGCAGCACAGGCTCCTCTCCCTGCCGGTATTCCCTGCTGCAGAGCCACAAGCTCAGCTCCATTTTCTGGCTCCATTTTCTGTGTCCATCCTTCAGCTTCCTCAGTCAGCAACGTGCCGCTCCCTCCCGCTGCTCTGCAGCTCTCTAGTCCCATCTCTGCCACAGCAGCGCAAGGACCCCAGGCAGCGCCGTGCCCCCTCCCCAGCTCCTTCACGAGCCTCCTCTCCTTCCCCCTCTTGTTTTCCCGTCTCGGCCGTGGGGAATTGGCCATGGGGAGCTGGCCATGCAGCCGTTCAGCCGGCAGCCCACATAAAGTGGCAGCACCAACAGCCATCGCTGGCCACAAGCACCCCAGCGCCCCACAGAGAGCAGGGCCAACAGCCGTGGGCAGGGGCAGGCAGCCTCCCCCAGGGCAGGCGGGCAGCTCGGCCCAGCCAGCTTGCTCTGCGCAGGCCTGCTTAATCTGCCATCGAGAGAAATTCAATAAGCCGCGATCAGCCTGCCGCTGGGAGCGGGCCAGCGCCACGGCCGCACTCCCCACCTCCTCCCAGGGCCACCTCACACTCAAGGGAGATGGCAGAGGAGGACAGCGATGTTCCCAGCGCCCTGGTGCCAGGGGGCACATCCAGACCCCTCCCCCAGCTCTGCAGGGCATCGCTCCCCCCCACCCTGCAAAGCCTGCTGCGCTCTGCCCACCCCTATGGGCACGCTCACCAGCCCTTGGTGATGAGCGAAAGGCCTAGAGAGCAATGATTAACTGGATCAGCTAAGATTAATTGCGCAGAGATTAGCTAACAAGGGCTCTCTTAAGTCCGCAGGCTACCTGCCGCAGCTGAGAGGTGACCAGCAGGATGGGGAGCATTGTCCCCAAGTGCCACCCGCAGCAAACTCTTCCCCTAAGGACACCACAGGGACACGCTGGGCTGCCTGTCCCCCGTGTGCTGCAGGACACAGGGGTTCGAGTGATGCTAACAAGGGTCAGCACGGCCACAACGCCCCATTCCCCGCATGCAGCACAGGGCAGGGGCTGCAGGCAGCTCTGGCAGACGAAGAGCTGCTCGTGCCGTGCCGTGGGAAATCCAAGGAGCGTTTCTTTTGTCTGCGCGCATCCTCACGTCACCTCAATGGCAAGGGTGGAGGCCCCGTCTGCCTGCGCCTCCCAAGCCGCAGTGCTTTCAGCTGCTGACGGGCTTCGTTTTGACGAGCCCTTCCTCTGCACCCGTCTTGGGGCCCCCCAGCTCCATCTGGGACCACAGGATTCTGCCCTCCCTCCGGGGACAGCGGGGGACCCTGGGGGCAGCTGGCCTGTATGACACGGCACCATCCGGCACCATCGGCGCCTGCCAGCAGAGCTCGGCGGCTGCTCCCTGCTCGCCTCCCGCCCCGCGCAGGGCAAGGGGCCGTGACGGTGCAGTTTTCCCTGGAGCAGCACCCGCGGGTGGGGAAGCAGCTGGGAGGACAGCCCAGGGCAGGGGCAGGTGCCCCCCATCCCCAGCTGAAATCCAGCCCCCCCGGCTTCCCCAGTGCCATCGTGGCACCCTGCCCTGTGCCTCCTCGCCTCCTGCCCGTCCCAACGGCAAACACTGCTTCGGGGCACCATTTGCAGCTCCCTGAGAATTTCAACGCGGATTCAATGTGGAGGCAGTAAAATTTAAGGCCAAGGATGATGGGGTTTGCTCGATGCTGGCCGGCAAAGGCGAGTCACCTCGCACTGCGTTGCCCATTCCCTCCATCCTCTCTGCTGCAGCCTAAAACCCGCAGTGGGGAAAAGCTACTCGGAAAAGGCAGCAAACACAGCTGGGCACGGACAGGGGTGGGCAGCTGGGGGTCGGAGGGGGAACACCAGGTCCTGACACTGCCCAGAGTTTGGGGGCTGCAGCTCTGGCCACACGCAGGGACACAGCGGGGTGGTGGCGGCACCCGTGCCAGCGCCAGCCACCACCTCCCAGACAAAATGGAGGCCGACGGCAGCGTGCAGGGATCGCAGAGCCCACCACACCCCTGGCTGTGCCCTGGGGGAACAAGTCTGCTGCTCCGCTCCCCCATGCCACTGAGGCCACCAGTCCAGGGGCTGCTCCGGGCAGTGGGGCACGGAAGGATGGCTGTGGGGCGGCAGGGGAGAAGCTTGGCTGGTTCCTTGTCCTCCCCAAGCCCTGCAGCCGAGGCGTGGGACCAGAGCCAGCAGGAGACCTCGGCGCCCAGGGGGTCTGCAGAGTCCCCCAGATGGGGGATGCTGCCCCACAGGGGAGGAGGAAGAGGAGAAGGAGGAAGACAATGGGGCAGGTGCAGGGCTGCTCCTGGTAGCCAAGGCGGTCAAGCGTAGGGCTCTGCAGCAGCCCCTCCATCCAGAGACCAGCCCCTGCTCCAGCCAGAAGCCATGGGCGCTGGCCCACAGTGACACGGTGGCCCTCACCTAGCTGCCCCCAAGCCCAAGGTCAGCAGCAGCTCATCCTTGCAGCGCCTTCGCCAGCCACTGCCAGGGCGAGAGCCCCAGCCGGGCGTCCCGCTCCCTCCGGCACCGCCGTTGACTCTGAAGCGTAACGATGACGGCGCAAGATGGCTCAGCTTCGCGGACAGAGCCACCTGCCCGGAACGGACAGCGGGGGCAGCTCTGGGGTGAAAGGGCTCCGCGTGCCCCCTGCCCCAGCGTGCAGGGATGGCGTCCGTCCCCTGCCCACCCCGGGCTGCTGCCGGGGCCGCCGCAGAAGCCCCCCCCCCCCCCCCGNGTGGTTTCCATCGCTCACGCGGTGGTGTCCGCAGCGGCTCTCAGCTCCTCTCAGAGGCGAGCGTCCGGCTGCCCGTGCAGTAGTGCTCTTGCGCGGCACCGCGCTTGCCCCACGCACTTGCCCCACGATCTTGCCCCACGCACTTGCCCCACACACTCCCCCGAATGCCTTCAGCCCCAGCCACCGGTGCCAGCTCTGCCAGGCGGGGACCCTGCACCCCATCATCGTGACCCCCAGCCCAAATCTCTGCTCGCTGAGTGGCTCCTCTAGGCGGGACCCGCTCCTGGACCTGCCCGGAGCCAGCAGCGGGCAGCTCGTTTGCGTTTTGGCGTACAGATGGCAGAGGAATGCGCCGAAGGGTGGGCACGATACAACAGACCGCGGGCACACGTGGCGAGCGACGGCCATGGCGTGTCGAACAGGCGCGCTGTGGCGCCGCCGGCCAGGCTGAGCACGCGGAGCACGGCTTGCAGCGGCAGGGGCTGTGGCCATGTCCCACCCCGCGGCTCTGCCCTCCTCCAGGCGGCTGTCCCTCGGCCAGGCGTCCTTCTGCAAGGCAAGTGCTCGGTCGCGGAGACCTGGCCGACAGAGCTTTGCCGCCGCTGGAGGAGTCGTCACTGTGGTGGCTGTGCCGGGTCTCAGCGCAACCATCCCACGGCACAGGAGCTGCGTGCCCGGGAGCAGGGATCCCACCTGCCGGGATGGTGCTGGGAACCACCAACTATGGTGCCCTGGGGCCCATGGGGACAGGGTCTGCGTGGGTGCTTGCCTGTCCCAGAGGCTGGGGAGCCTGGGGAGCAATCCCCCCAGCACTAGCAAGGGAGGACCCCCCAAAATGAGGTGGCTGAGACAGCAGGGATGGCACTGGTGGCACATTAACCGGACAAAGAGGAGGCCAGGGGCAGAGTCCGGGCTGGTGGGGGGAGCAGCGAGCCCCGGGGTCAGGGTCCACGGGGACGCTGGACGCTGCTGGCACAGGATGCACTGTGCTGCGGTGCTGGGTTATGCACGGGCAGTCTCCGCTGCTCCTCTCCGCAAGGCTCAGCTCCTCGGGATGGCAAGGCGCGCCATGGCCACCAGCTTGCTCCGCGTGCCCCCTCCCCAGGGGCTACTCCAGCCCCTGGCCGTGCCAGAGAGGCTGCTGCTTGGGCCGGGACCCAGCAATGTGCCCCCCCGCATCCTGGCTGCCGGCGGCCGGCAGCTCCTGGGCCACATGCACCCCGAGGTGCTGCAGGTGAGCTGCCCCACCTCAGCCTTCCTCCCCTCCCCTCCTCTCCCTCACCCCCTGCGAGGGGCCAGGGCAGCTCTGCTGCGGCGGGGGGGCAGTAGCGGTGCCAGTCGGTCCCCTGCTGCCACAGGTGATGGACGAGATCAAGGCGGGCATCCAGTACGCCTTCCAGACGCAGAACGGGCTGACCCTGGCCATTAGCGGCACCGGCCACTGTGCCATGGAGGCTGCTCTCCTCAACCTCCTGGAGCCCGGCAACACCGCACTGGTGGNCCAAATCTCTGCTCGCTGAGTGGCTCCTCTAGGCGGGACCCGCTCCTGGACCTGCCCGGAGCCAGCAGCGGGCAGCTCGTTTGCGTTTTGGCGTACAGATGGCAGAGGAATGCGCCGAAGGGTGGGCACGATACAACAGACCGCGGGCACACGTGGCGAGCGACGGCCATGGCGTGTCGAACAGGCGCGCTGTGGCGCCGCCGGCCAGGCTGAGCACGCGGAGCACGGCTTGCAGCGGCAGGGGCTGTGGCCATGTCCCACCCCGCGGCTCTGCCCTCCTCCAGGCGGCTGTCCCTCGGCCAGGCGTCCTTCTGCAAGGCAAGTGCTCGGTCGCGGAGACCTGGCCGACAGAGCTTTGCCGCCGCTGGAGGAGTCGTCACTGTGGTGGCTGTGCCGGGTCTCAGCGCAACCATCCCACGGCACAGGAGCTGCGTGCCCGGGAGCAGGGATCCCACCTGCCGGGATGGTGCTGGGAACCACCAACTATGGTGCCCTGGGGCCCATGGGGACAGGGTCTGCGTGGGTGCTTGCCTGTCCCAGAGGCTGGGGAGCCTGGGGAGCAATCCCCCCAGCACTAGCAAGGGAGGACCCCCCAAAATGAGGTGGCTGAGACAGCAGGGATGGCACTGGTGGCACATTAACCGGACAAAGAGGAGGCCAGGGGCAGAGTCCGGGCTGGTGGGGGGAGCAGCGAGCCCCGGGGTCAGGGTCCACGGGGACGCTGGACGCTGCTGGCACAGGATGCACTGTGCTGCGGTGCTGGGTTATGCACGGGCAGTCTCCGCTGCTCCTCTCCGCAAGGCTCAGCTCCTCGGGATGGCAAGGCGCGCCATGGCCACCAGCTTGCTCCGCGTGCCCCCTCCCCAGGGGCTACTCCAGCCCCTGGCCGTGCCAGAGAGGCTGCTGCTTGGGCCGGGACCCAGCAATGTGCCCCCCCGCATCCTGGCTGCCGGCGGCCGGCAGCTCCTGGGCCACATGCACCCCGAGGTGCTGCAGGTGAGCTGCCCCACCTCAGCCTTCCTCCCCTCCCCTCCTCTCCCTCACCCCCTGCGAGGGGCCAGGGCAGCTCTGCTGCGGCGGGGGGGCAGTAGCGGTGCCAGTCGGTCCCCTGCTGCCACAGGTGATGGACGAGATCAAGGCGGGCATCCAGTACGCCTTCCAGACGCAGAACGGGCTGACCCTGGCCATTAGCGGCACCGGCCACTGTGCCATGGAGGCTGCTCTCCTCAACCTCCTGGAGCCCGGCAACACCGCACTGGTGGCTGTCAATGGCGTCTGGGGACAACGCGCCGCTGACATTGCCAGGAGACTGGGTATCTTTGGGGCAGCTGGACAGCACCAGCGGGGCTCGGGGGACTGGGCTTGTGAGTGGGGTGCCAGAATGTGACCCCTGGCTTGCTGCCCCCATCCCAGCAGCAGTGGCCAGTGACACGGCTTCCACAGCTGGAGCGCGCTTTAGATTTTGTCCGGGGTGATGTCCCTCTGCTTAAGGTCATTTACGGGTTTTCCACTGGGCAAATCTGCGGGGGGGGGGCAGACCCCGGCGGGCGGCTGCGCTCCTGCTTCGTGCATGACTGATTCCTCCGCGGAAGCAGGTGGCTGCCCAGTGGGAGGCATGCCCAAACCTCACTCTCTCTCTGCACAAATCCCTCCCAGGAGCCGATGTCCACGAGCTGCTGAAGCCCCCAGGCGAGTACTTTGCCCCACATGACATCGAGGAGGTGAGGGCCAGCTGCGGTGCGGGGTGGTGGGTGCCAGACAGCCCCAGGGGTGGTCACCTTCCCCTCCGTGTCATGCAGGGCCTGGCGCGGTACAAGCCCTCAGTCCTCTTCGTCACCCACGGCGAGTCCTCCACGGGGGTGCTGCAGCCACTGGAGGGGCTGGGCGAGCTGTGCCACCGGTGAGGGCACAACAGGCACCTGCTGAGGCTGGCGGTGCCCCAAAGTCTCTGTCGGGGTTTGGGATGCCGGGATTTACACGCTGCAGGCTCTCCTCTGGCTCTGTTGTGCTGGAAGCGG
This sequence comes from Steatornis caripensis, assembly GCA_013398225.1. Taxonomy (NCBI): domain Eukaryota; kingdom Metazoa; phylum Chordata; class Aves; order Caprimulgiformes; family Steatornithidae; genus Steatornis; species Steatornis caripensis. The sequence goes on from VZSC01007701.1 coordinate 18,776, forward strand.
TTGGTGCCAGGGAGACACGTGGCCTCAGGGGGGCCGCGATGCCGGGGCTACAGGCAGAGGGGTGGCAAGAGGATGCGGCACGAGAAGGTGGCAGGGACACCAGGCTGAGCTCTGTCCTCCTGCAGGCATGGCTGCCTGCTGCTCGTGGACGCAGTGGCCTCACTCGGGGGAGCCCCTGTCTTCATGGACCAACAGGGTAAGAGCCCCAGTGCCATCATGGGCACGCAGGGGACAAGGGGTGTCACGCCGGGGCCGGGGCCAGAGGGCAGTGGGATTAGCCCCACTGCCCGCATTTCAGGCTAACAGCACTAGAAACTGGTCCAGCTGCAGCCAGAGAGCCCGTGCCCCTGGGGGACTGTCAGCAGTGCCAGGGTGTCTCCTGAGCCACCACCTCCCAGACAAAATGGAGGCCGACGGCAGCGTGCAGGGATCGCAGAGCCCACCACACCCCTGGCTGTGCCCTGGGGGAACAAGTCTGCTGCTCCGCTCCCCCATGCCACTGAGGCCACCAGTCCAGGGGCTGCTCCGGGCAGTGGGGCACGGAAGGATGGCTGTGGGGCGGCAGGGGAGAAGCTTGGCTGGTTCCTTGTCCTCCCCAAGCCCTGCAGCCGAGGCGTGGGACCAGAGCCAGCAGGAGACCTCGGCGCCCAGGGGGTCTGNTCTGGGGGGGCCTCAGCACATCCCCGCTGGGAGCCCCCGGTCCCTAAGGAGCTGTCTCCGCTCTTGGGCAGAGATCGACGTCCTATACTCCGGGTCTCAGAAGGTCCTCAACGCCCCCCCTGGCAGTGCCCCCATCTCGTTCAGCGAGCGAGCCAGGTAAGGGCAGCCCGGTCCCGCTGTGCGGAAAGGCGACGGGGCTGGCGGGAGGCTGTCAACCCCACTGCTCTGCCAGCCATCTGCTCCAGCCCAACAGGACCGACCCCAGCCCACCCCAGAGCTGCTGGGTCAAGGTCCAGCTCCTCCCCAGCACTCTGCTTCCCCAGGGAGAAGATGCTGAGGAGGAAGACGAAGCCCCCCTCCTTCTACCTGGACATGGTCTGGCTGGCAAGCTACTGGGGCTGCGACGGAGCGCCGCGAAGGTGAGGGCTGGCTGTCCCGGGACAGGCAGCCTCAGCCCTCCCAGCCCCAGCCTTCGCCCTGGCTTGGGGGCTGCCTGCCCCGCAGGACGCCGCAGGCCCTGCCTCCCCATTGCCCTGTCTGCTGCTCACACAGCGGCCCTGGGCCCTTTGCGTCCCCTCTGCGCTGGGTGCAGAGCAGGGAGGGTGCCGCAGCCCAGGCCCTCCCTGCCGCAAGCCGGGGAGCTGCTCCGCTGCAGGCCGGGCCGAACACGCTTGGGTGCCCCTTTGGCTTTGTAGGTACCACCACACGGCACCGATCAACAGCTTCTTCTGCCTGCGGGAAGGCTTGGCCGTGCTGGCGGAGCTGGTGAGCAGTGCTGGGCAGGCACGGGGACACCGGCAGTGCAGGCGGGGCTTAGGGGAGCAGTGGGTGCCAGGACCTTCTGCCCGGTCTCTGCCCACAGGGTCTGGAGAGCTCGTGGGAGCGCCACCGGGCCAACTGCGCCCAGCTGTGCCAGGGGCTGCACGACCTGGGGCTTGAGCTCTTCGTGAAAGAGGAGGTGGGTGCGGGGTGAGCCCACCACCACAGCACGGGTGCAGGATGACGACATGGCCCCGTGTGGCTGCAGACGTGCCTGGGCCGCTTTTGATGCTGGAGAAAAATCTGCCCCCCACTCCGCCACGATGCTCTCTCCTGGCAGGCCTCGCCAGGGGACAGGGCCGCAGCCAGGAGCTGCAGCTTTAACCCCATTTCTCTCTTCCCCAGAAGGCAAGACTTCCCACCATCACCACTGTCAGGGTGCCTGAGGGCTACGACTGGAGGGAGATCACAGCCTTTCTCATGGACAACCACGCCATCGAGATCGCCGGCGGCCTGGGCCCCACGGTGGGCAAGGTGGGCAGCGTCATCCCCTCCCACTGCCCACGGCTGGGCGGCAAACCCGGCTGCGACCGCATCCACGAGCAGCATGCCCCACGATTAACTGGTGTTCTCTGGCTGCAAACGGCGAACATGCTGCTGGGTGCATCCCATCGCCTGCAGCAACGCATAGCGGCGCTTAACCACACACAATTGCTGCGCGTAATTGAATAACTGCGCACATAATTAGCAGGGTGACACGTCTTTAGAGCAAGTGCATGTTATACAGGAGCAAGCAGGGAGTTACAGACATGCGCTCATGCCCGGCCGCGTGCACTGCCACTCCCTGGTGCCCCCTGCTCCGTGCGGGAGCCTGCGCTCTACTGCCGGCAGCTCTGCTCGTGGCGCCGAGGCACAGCTGCCAAGGTGGGCACTGCAGGGAGACGCTCACCCTTCTCCTCCCAGGTCCTGCGCATCGGCCTCATGGGCTGCAACTCGACCAGCAGCAACGTGGACCGCGTGCTGCGTGCCCTGCGAGACGCCCTCGGGCGCTGCCGCCGCGCCAGGCTGTGAGCAACCCTGCAAAGCAGGGGTCCAGACGAGGTGGCGCGGTGCTTCCCTCCATCCCGGCAGCCGGCAGGCAGAGGGGCTCTGCCGCCTCTCTGGGATGCTGCCAGGAAACGCCGCAACACCCAGCAACCCAAGCCAGAGCGGGAAGGAGAAGCCGGAAGAGCAGGGGACGCTGAGGTGAGGGCTGCAGCTCAGCAAACGCAGGATGTGGCTCGGAATCCCTTCTCCCAGTTCCCCGTGCAAGATCACTCCTCACCCTGATGGCCTGGTCCCCCAGCTCCTCCCCATCCCCTGGGCATGGCAGCCCCACTGCAAACCGCAGGATCCAATCACAGGTCCCTTGCCCTCCCACCGCCACCATCACCCTCGGCCGTCCCCACCGCAGAGCCTAGCAGCGCAGGATGCCAGCCGTGCCCCCACATTAGGTACCCTGGGATGAAACACCCGCCCTGGCACCCAGCTCCACCAGGGGAGCCGAGAGGCAGTGCATCCCCACCCAGCCGCAGAGACGCGTGCTCTCTCCCCGGTACCCTCCTTCCTCAATAAAGCGGCATGGCAGCGCGATGCTCCCTGGCCCTGTAGCTCGCCTTGCACCCCCCCACCTCCGAGTTTTGAGACACCCAGGTGGTGCAGCAGCAGGGTCCCGCTCAGCTCCGCTGGGGGATTTCTTGACGGATCTTGGAGAGCAGCCGGGACATTGCCGAGCGGCGTGCGCCATCCTGGATCCGGTACACCTGGAACTAAGCAGAGGCAGGAGGGCAGTGAGGGGAAGCGGCTCCCTGCCCTGCTTGAGCCCCACGTCCCAGCATCGCCAGCCTCCCTCAGCCTCCCCAGCAGGGTCAGACAGCAGCCGCTGGGGGCCGGAGGGCTCTGGGGGGCAAATTCCAGCACATCCCAAGCTGCCCGGCCTGGGTGGCTTCTGGCGGTGCCACGGTTTGCCCCATGAGCCCAGCCCGGGATCCCCGGACCCTGTTACCTGGCTGAGCAGGATGTCAAAGTAGGCTGTGTGCCAGTAGGACTCATCCTCGTCCGGGAGCTGGAGCAGGGCTCGGGTGCTGGGGTCTGCCTGCCAGCTGTTGGTGTGCACAGGGAGGCCGAAATGGAAGCGGAGGAAGGGTCTGGGGTTCCCGGCGAAGCTCTCCACCTTACGGTAGAGCGAGGCGAGGTCTGGGGCCTCTCCTTGGAAGAGGTTCTCCTCGGGGTGCAGGAAGTGGGGCAGGTGCCGGGTGGCCAGGCAGCGGAGGAGGATCACCAAGAGCCTGTAGACTGAGCCCTCCAGATCCTGCCAGTCCTCTGGGGAGGGGAAGAGCTCTGTGCTCCACAGCAGCACCACCTGCGGGGAGGGACAGTGGGCTGTGGGACCGCACGCTCCCCACAAACGCCGTGCCCTCACACCGTGCAGGTCACCGCGCAACCACCGACCACCTTCAACATGAGCAGCATGTCCTCGGCAGCCGAGGGCTGCGCAGGCTCTCGAAGCCGCTGCTACAGGCGCAGACGATGCCCCACCGCCCCTTAGCTTTGAACCTTCAGTTAGCTCCCCAAAGAGCCCCCGTGTCAGCTCCAAGGCAGGTCCCAGCTCTGCACCAGCTCCAAAACAACGTGTCCAAGCCTTCCGCAGGCACCAAGCAATAGTGGAAAACCCTGCTTGTGGTTTCCGTCAGCCGCTGGCAAGGCAGGTGGATCCCCAGCAGCTGCCACACCAGCTGCCTCGGCACTGCGCTGCCTAACGGCCCCGCACTGATGCCTTTTGGCGACACGGTGTACTAGGCAATGCACGCAGTGGGCTGGAGCCAAAGATGCTATTTTGAAGGATGGATGCATATTATGCCCTTTTTAAAAAAAAAAAAAAAAATTTAAAAATCCAAGACCACGACATAAAGCAGAACCCACAGGACTGGGGTTACTTGGAACCAGAGACACTCTCCCAGCAGAAGACGACTTTGCCTCCTTCTCCACCCCAGCCCGGAGAGCCGCCATGAGGCAGGGCACGCCCGAATTGTGCCACCACGTGCTGTTCCCAGCATGGCCCCTTTCCCCACCGGCATCACCAGCTGGCGCGGGCCCAGAGTGTTGAAACAGGTTGGGTGGGGAGAGAGGGTTTTGTCAGAGGAGACGCCACCCTCAGCCCTGTACGGGCACCTCCCGGCACATCGGAGCACAGGGCAACCAGCGGCACAGCAGACACAGCAATGCAGTCCCCAGCACGGCCCCCGCAGACGCAGGCAGCCTGTGCTGGGGGATGCCCCGCACGCTGGCACAGAGCCCCGGCTCTTGACTCTTAGGGTGCTGGAGGTTGCTGGTTCGGTCCAGCAAGTGCCTGTTGTTTGCCGGGAAGAAGGATCAAAGCCCTCTGAACATGGCCAGCAGCATGCATCCTTGGCGGACACAGCCGTAGGCTGGTACATCCCAAAGCACTGCAGGCACTTGGGACCTTCTTCCAGCAGCAGCTCGGCTAGCATGGGGTGCAGGCGAGCAGCCTCAGCTCTGCCTGCCTGGAAAGCCACAGTCCCGGCAGCAGAACCTACCTACCTTCAGGTGGTTGAAGGTGAGGCCGCCTTTCGTGCCCCTGTCTCCCCACTCCTGGCCACGGAGCTGATCGAGCAGGCGAAGGCTGTCCAGGCGGGGTCCCTTCAGCACGTCCACTGCCTGCAGCAGCTTCAGGATGGGGAGGTGAGTGGAGGATCTGGCGAGAGAAAGCGGCATCTGGTGAGAGGGAGGATGGATACCAGGATATCCACATCCTCCCGGCTGGGGAGAGGATCCCTGCAGCGACCCAGTGCATGCGGGGAACACCTCAGACACCTGCAGCATCCTGGAGTCACCTCTTGCAGCCGCTCCTGCTGAAGAGGGACCGGGGAGACCTGCAGCGCGATGAGGCTGCTGTTGAGCAGCTCCTGCCTTCGCAGGAGGGACAAGAGGGGAGGCGAAGCGGGGTTGCGCCCTTCTACGTGCAGTGGGGAGGGCTGCAGGCTGCCCCAGACGGGAGGCTGGACTGGACCCCAAGGAGGGGCCGAGCACCCAGCTGGACAACATTGTGCCAGAAATAAGCCTGGGCTTGTCTGGCCGGATGCTCGGCCCCTCCTTGGTGCCAGGCAGCTGTGCTGGCAGGCAAGATGCGTCTCACCCTGGCTACTCTCCCCACCGCAGCCTGCCCTGTGAGGCACCTCGTCACTGCTGCTGCCAGATGCCCAGGCTCGCTCCCAAGGCCCGAGCAGGGATCTGAGAGCTACCACCCTCCGTGCGGCCAGCGTTCAGCTCCTGCGAACAATTTGGGGGAGCTCCTTCAGTTGCATCCCCCCCGCTGCTTTCCTTGAGTGGCCTGAAATTTGACTGAGGCTTTTCCCCCAACGCAGGGCAGTGGGTTTGGGCATCACAAGGTGGTGACTTCGCCCGCTCTTGACGTGTCCCTCCACCTTCCATCCCTTTTTTGCAGCACTGCCGGCCAGGGGGCATCCCCGGGGCAGGGTCACCCTGCTGTGCGCATGGCCGTCGCTCACCTCCAGCAATGGGGAGAGGCAGGGACGAAGTGGGCCTCCTCCATGGCCTTCCGGAGGCTGCCTTCGGGGAAGCCCCTGTTGCTGTGCCACCCCGTGAGCTGCTCCTGCCGCCTTCTCACCACGGGGACGATGTCAAAGCGGACGGTCTTCCAGCCGCTGCGGATCAGCAGAGAGAGCTCCGTGGCATCTTCCTGCAGATTTTCGGCACTGAGGTCACCTAGATGTGGAGGATTTGGCCAGGGTTAGGAAGTTACCGCAGCCGGTCCCGCAGGCCGAACTGGATATGTGCCGGACCGCCTGTGGCCATGTCCCACCCCACTCGACTCATCCCTTTCCAATGCTGTGGTTTGGCTGCAGTTCCTCGGCAAAAGCCGTTCTCCAAACCCGGCCGGGGTGGTTTTTGGGAAGAAGCATCGCTCCAGCGGGGCTCAGGGCTGGGCCAGCGAGTGTGGGCACAGCAGGAAGCCTCCAGTGGCCGAACAGGGCCATGCTGCTGGGTGGCGAACAGTGCCAAGACCAACAACGTGGCCCAAGAAAAATGGTCCAGAAAAGGTCTCAGGTTGTGGGGGTAGAGGAAGAAAAAGGGCTCTGGCTTGGCTGTGGAGGAAGGAAAGAACGGTAGGCTTGCTGGGGCTGAGCTAGGAGACTTTCAGACCTGCTGGTCATCTCACATCACCTTTCCATCAGGGCTGAGATTTAGTTCAAGAAGCCCCTTCAGAGATGGAAATGCACAAGGAGGCTGATGGGACCCCTATGGGCATTCCCAGGGTCCCTTTCCCACGCCGTGCTTCCCGGGGACACCGCTCCCAGCTGGGGCCCGAGCGCGTGCAGGGTCAGACCCATGCACCAAAGCCCCACTTCAGCCCTGATGTGCTTCCAGGTCACTCTCCAAACAGCCTCCTCCAGGGAGCAGGGGGCACTCGGAGGCCGGGAAACACCAGGGGAACATGGTTAGGGTGAGTCAAGCAAGCCAAGCCCCTGAGCAAACCCTCCCCAGGGACTAACAGCAGAGGTGGGTGAACCCTGCATGGAGCTGCCACCCACCAAGGAGGGTGCCATCAGCCCAGGGTGGAGATGCCTGAGGATGACTCTGCTGCCGTGGGATGGCAGGGAATAGCTCGCATCTCCCCGTTCTTAGCTGAGGGCAAAGCCTGTCTCATTGCACGGCACTCGCTCGTTCACGCAGGCTTTGGGCAAGTCACACGCCCGGGGGCTTAGGTCCCAGCCCATTAGCGCAGGGCCCTCTGCCGCGCTGCGCTCCCCAGCTGTGCTGGCAGCAGCTCCCAGCTGGGGAAGTGCCACGCCGGCGTACGCACCTGGCTGAAGCAGGAAGCAGCGTTGGCAGCGCACGATGGCCGAAACAAGGAGCTCTTTCAGGTGCTGGAGGATTTTGCCCGGAACCAGGCACCTCGCAGCACCTCCCCTCTCCATCACAGCCACGGTGCTGGTCCAGTCCTCCACGTCGGTCCCTGGAGAGGGCACTTCCAGACAGCAGGTGCCCAGCCCCAGACAGTGCCCAGCTGGAGCTTCCCCGGGCTGGCATGCCAGCACCCGCAGCGCATCGCCATCGATCCGCAGGGGGACCTCCATGGTGACAGCATCCTCAGAGGCACAGAGAGCGAACTCAAGGGCTTCCAGGTTCCTGGCGTAGTCCACGAGGAAGCGGGGCTCCCTGGCGTGGACGCCCTCCAGCAGGGTCAGCAGGATGTCCTCAGCCCGCTGGAAATGCTCCAGCCGCTGCCTCTCGCGGGACACAATCACCCCGAGGTAGCTGCTCCAGTGGGAAGCACTGGCTGCCATGGCAGCTCTGTCGCCGTTCCGAGACTCCGCCGAGCAGGAATTAAAATACGTGGGCAGGGAGGGCAGGGCTGGGAGCCAGCACGGGGTGGGCGGAGGGAAGCCATAGCTGAGCGTCGACAAGCACCACTGCTGGGCGAGCGCCAGGGAGAGCTGCCGGGAGCACCGTGTGCCCCCTGGGCAGGCGGAGAGCCGAGTTGCACGGTGGCCCAGCCGGATGGCGAGAGACGCTCCGCCGGCAGGTCGCACCAGGACGCCGCTGTGGTCTCCCACGCCTCTCCCGGTGCCGGGGCCACGTGCTGGCAGCACCCCCTCACAGCCACCGCCTGCCATGGGCGATCCCCCACCCTCCGGCCCCGGCCTGGCTCCGCAGGCCCAGCTGCCCAGGGCTGCTAGGGCACGCCTGCTCCGAACTCGTGCTGCGCCCACGGCAGCTGGGAGCAGGCTCGCGCTGGGGCTAGGCCATGCTGTGGTGGTCGCGTGGGGCTGTGGGACCCCGTGCCCGCCACGCAGGCGCTCAGCGCAGCCCTTCGAGCCCAGCCCCGTGCCCAGCCTGGCTCCATCAGGCTCAGGCTCAGGCTCAGGCTCAGGCTCAGGCTCAAGCAGAGCCCCCTAGGCCCGGCCCTGGGCCCAGCCCTGCGCCTGGCCCACAGCTCGCCCAGGCCCAGGCCCTCGCCCTCGCCGAGCAGCTCCCCGCGCCCCTCGGCCGGGCAGAGCCCCACGCCAGCCTCCCGCCATGGGCCCACACCTCCCCATCAGGTAGGCCAGGCCCACCAGTAGGCCCCGCCCACCAGCAGGGTCCGTCCGTCGGGCAGACCCCGCCCATCAGACAGGCCCCTCCCACCAGTGTGCCCCGCGGTCGCCATGGCGACGGCGCTGGGCCGCGGGGAGCATCCGCACGGGCCCCGAGCCGAAGCTGTTGACAGCTGCAGCCCGTGGGTGGAAGGCAGGGCTCTCCCAGGCCAGACAGCACCTTGCCGTGATCCCAGGCCTCCCTGCAAACCACCCCTGCCCTCGGTCGGGGCAGGGAAGGGAGCGGGGGAGGCTCTCCGGCAGCGGAAACCCGTGTGGGAAGGGGGTGACGGCCGAGCGTGGGGCCCCGGGACCACCTCTGGTGAGGGGAGAGAGAGCCCTGGGCTTTGGGGCCGCTCCTCCCGCCTCCCGTGGCTCAGGCGCTTCGCGGTCCTTGCGTATAGCCCAGGCGACGCTTCCAGTTCCTCCCAGTACCTCCCTGCGTCCGGCGTGGCCGAGGAGCCACCCTCCAGGCAGGGCCGTGTCCCTCACGGCCGGCTGCCGCTCCGCCAGCCGAGCTCTGGGGACCCCCCCGGCCGCTTGGAAGAGGGAGTGGGGCCAGAGCTTCCACCCACCGAGCAGCCTCATGCGCTGCGGCACGAGCATCAGAGGTGAGCGGGAGCCTGCGCCAGGCTCCTCACCGCCTGCGTGCTGGGGGTGCCCGGAGCCAAGGAGCCCCAGGCACATTTCAAACCTTTGACAGAGGGCGACAGGCTCTGCATCTCCTCACGCGAGCCCTGCGCTCCCGGTGTCCCCCCACACCTGAGCAGGGGGTCCTCCTTGCGTGCAGACTGCTGTCCCAGCCCAGGCGGCATGCGCAGCTCAGCCTTGCCTTCTTCCGTCGCACGGGGAAGACGAGCCCGCTGGCACACCAGAGAGGAGCCAAAAGCGGCAGGGCTCCCTGCTGCCAAAGCAGCACCTCTCCTCCTCTCCCCCAGAGGCAATGGGCTGGGAGCAGGCCCTGCAGGCACAGGCAGCACAGGCAGCGCAGGCAGCGCAGGCAGCACGGGCAGCAGCCCTGCTGCAGGCGCAGCAGGGAGAGGTGCTGGCTGATGGCACAGCTGGCCACACATCTGGCCAGCTGGGAGAGGTGGGAGCAGCTGCAGGCGCTGCTGGATGCCACCTGATGCCCTGGACTGAGGGGCAGCTCGGGGCGGGGGGAGTGCTGGGGTGCAGGGCGGGGGGGTCCCTCCTGAAGCAGGGGCACTGCACCAAGGCCAAGCTCAGGGTGCCAGGTCCAGTCCCCGCCTGCACTTTGCCTGCCAGGGAAGGGTCGCCCAGCACTGTGACCTTTGCATGGGGGCTGTGGGGCACGAGGCCACCCTGTGCGTGCTGGCGTCGCTCCCTGCCGCTCTTGGAGAGCCCAAGCCGGGTGCTGTGGGAGGCCGGGGCAGATGCCCCCACGCAGGAGTGCCGGAGGGGTGCTGGGGACGCAGCAGAAGCTCCATCCCACCAAAACAGACGAGGACCAAGCCCTGCCCAGGCTGTGCGGTGCGCATGGGCGAGCGGCACGGCCAGGCACAGCGCAGGGCTGGGCGTTCTGGGCAGCACTGGGACGGGAAACCTGGCGATAGGCTCGAACGTGGCACATCACCGTTGGAGGTGAGACGTCAGGAAAAAATTCCTAGCAAGAAGGTCACTTAGGCCACAGAAGACACGGCTGGAGCGTGTGGTGCTCAGCCTGGGCGAGTCACCGGAGGCTGGCGGGGAGCCGGCAGAGGGGCCGGGCTGAACGAGCCAGTCGCTCGTTTTCCATCCCGGCATTTTATAGGCCTGTGAATTTTCACTCCGTTAGGAAAAGGAAAGAGAAAACAAAAACAAGAGCAAGGGCAAGCAAGAGAGAGGAAAAAACCCAGGCGCTTGACATGGCAGGGGTGGACAAGGGGCGGCAGTGAGCCCACCGCAGGCGCGTACCCCCTCAGTAGGAGACCGCGCACCGCATCACCCCTGGGTGCGCCACACCGCCCCTGGGCCCCGGGCCCTGTGGGATGCCGTCGCCACTCAGCAGAAAGACGTTGGGGTTGAGCTGGCGGGCAGAGGAGCTTGTTGGGGACAGGGAGACCGGGCTGCGGGACGTAGGTGATGCTCAGCCCCAGCAATCCAGCTCCACGCCGGCCCCAGCACCAGCACCCCTGAGCCCCACGAGCCTCACACCCACCCTGGAGCGGCATGGCCCCTGGGAAGAGAGCTGGGGTGGGGAAGGGGGGACGCAGGCAGGGAAGGTAGAGAGGAAGGGAGAGTGATTTAACATGACAGGCTGTTTATTTTGGCAAAAAGGGTCTCTTTTCAACAGATTTCAAAGCCCGGCCCCGGGGCTAGGAGGGGACCACACGGAGGAGCAGGGGTGTGAGGGGGGTTCAATGGGGCACCCAGACTGAGAGGCATGGAGAAGAACCCCCTGCCTGCTTGTCCGCAGGCAACCACCAGCGTTTCACAGCCCCCGGGGCGCCTGCACGTTCCGCTAGACCCCCCCCGCCCTGGGGTGCCCCCCCGGGCAACCGCGCGCTCCCGCATGCACGTGCGTGCCTACACGCACCCGCACACGTTCGCACGCTCCCCCAGCCCCTGCTCCTTCCTCCGGGCCAGGGCTCAGCTGGAGTCTTGGCTTCCCCCAGCGACATTTCAAAAGAGGCTGTTTATTAAAAAAAAAAAAAAAGAAAAAAATTGCTAGGAAAGAAATAATTATTATAATCACATTAAGGGCTTTGGCTGTAAAAGCCCAGCGAGAGCATGGGGAAGGAGCCGAGGCTGCTGACGGCAGGCAGCGCGGGGGGTGGTTTTCCTGTGTTGCGCTCCTTTTTTTTTCCCCCCAGTCCCGGTCCAACACCACCCCCCACCCCCCTGGAGATGCCTGAGGATGACTCTGCTGCCGTGGGATGGCAGGGAATAGCTCGCATCTCCCCGTTCTTAGCTGAGGGCAAAGCCTGTCTCATTGCACGGCACTCGCTCGTTCACGCAGGCTTTGGGCAAGTCACACGCCCGGGGGCTTAGGTCCCAGCCCATTAGCGCAGGGCCCTCTGCCGCGCTGCGCTCCCCAGCTGTGCTGGCAGCAGCTCCCAGCTGGGGAAGTGCCACGCCGGCGTACGCACCTGGCTGAAGCAGGAAGCAGCGTTGGCAGCG